>BQMF02000418.1:0-386585 GCA_027922465.2 Turritopsis dohrnii
CACTCTATTTCCTTTCTTTGTAGCTCTTTACTGATTTTGAGGCTGTCCATTTTTTCGATCTCCTTTCTCAACTCGTTACTAGCTCCCTTGAAGTTGGTTCCACAATCGGAGCGAATCAATTTTGGGTTTCCTCGTCTGTTGATAAACCTCTCTAGTACATTGATAAAGTCGTCTGCTTCAAGTGATGGCGATAATTCGAGGTGAACAGCTCTGGTCACCAAGCATGTAAATAAACAGCCCCATCGTTTGGCCCGACTTCTGAGAATCTTCACTTGTATAGGGCCAAAATAATCAACTCCACAGTGGAAAAATGCAGGTGCTCCAATGGTGATACGATCGGGAGGCAAATTCGCCATCTTAACTTGGATCGGTTTAGCTCTTCGCTTTTGACATGTAATGCATCTTTTGACAACCTTCGTGACGAGAACACGAACACCAATGATCCAAAACTCTTGTCTTAACAAAGATATTAGATGTTCTGTTCCAACGTGACGATTATAGTCGTGAAAATGACGCACAAGCAATTCAACTGCATAATGTTTTCTTGTTAGGATAATCTGATGTTTAGCAGCATGCGGAATGTCACCGACTTTAAGTCGACCACCAACTCTCATTATTCCTTCATTGTCAATATAAGGATCCAGTTTGCATAGCTTTCCATTCAATGAATCCATTGTTGATTTATCACTGAAGACTTCGTCTTGAATGAGTTTGATCGCTTTCTGCAATCTTCTCTTCTTCTAGTGTCAAGTGTCTCTTTGGTGCCATTTTTCCTTTCTTCTGAGTTACCTTTGGACGAAGAAGTACCAACAACCATGCAACCGTGTTGGTGAGTCTCTTCCATGAAGAAAACCTTTCGAAATTTACGACTGGCTTGTGCTTTATAAGTGTGAGGATTGACTTTGGTTTCCTTATTTCTTTGTCGGTCGAAGATAAGGGTGTAAGCTCTGTTGTCGGCCATTCTGACTCCTCGTTCTTTAGAAAATCTGGGCCGTTGAACCAAATATTCTTGAATGCTTCTTCGTCACTCAATTCACCTCGAGTGGCAATGTCCACTGGGTTTATTTTTCCTGGGATGAAGTGCCATTGGTTAGGTTCTGTGTGATTACGAATTTCAGCGACTCTGTTTGCTACCTTGAATCGTTTGCTTTCATTATTGATGTATTGTAAGTTTAAGATAGAATCGGTCCAGAATTTTATCGATGAAAACTGGATGTCAATTTCACTTACAATGGTTTCCTTCATCCTAACTGCAATAATTGCTCCTTGCAGTTCCAACCTCGGAAGAGTGAGAGTTTTTATTGGTGCAACTCTTGATTTTGACATCAGAAGGTGGCAGGTAGCTTCACTTTTGTCATCAACTCTTACGTATGCAACTGCAGCGAATGCCTTTTCGGAGGCATCACAGAAAACGTGCAACTGTACATCTTGATTCCCTTGCAAACCCAGACTGCGTGGTACAGCGACGGTTCTCGAGATTTCAGACAATTTTTTCAACCATGACTCCCACCTTCTCTGAATTTCGTCATTAACTTCTTCATCCCATTCAATTCTTTCTCGCCAAAGTTCCTGTATCAATAGTTTTGCAGCCAGAGGGTGAAGGGTGTCAACAATCCTAAAGGATCAAATATCGTAGCTGTTTTCTTCAAAATTGATCGTTTTGTGATCTTCGAGTAGTCAGTGTCTGCATTTACACTATACACAAAGCAGTCAGCATGTTTATCTCATTTTACCCCAAGTGCACGTGAAATAGTACTTTCGTCTATAGGTAGGTTTGCTCCTGGTGACGCAAGCTTTTCTTGAGGTAAGTCTTCCAGTACCGCAGGAACGTTGCTCTGAAACTTTGTTAAGTTGAAACCTTTATTTTGTAACAGGATGATCAGTTGATGAATCAGCTTCTTTGCCTCTTCATCAGTCTCTACTGATTTCAACAGATCGTCCATATAAAAGGCTTTCAGGACTGTCTCGATCATTTCTGGTGGGAATATATCAGCTTGATCAGTTGCTGCTCTCTTAAGGGCGTAAGATGCAGCACATGGGGAGTCAGTGGCCCCAAAAATATGTACGAGCATATGGTATAGATCAGCTGGAGCCTCAGATTCAGGGTTATCCTTCCACAGAAACCGTACAGCATCAGCATCAGTTTCCTTTAAGCGTACTTGATGGAACATGGCCTCAATGTCGGCTACGACTGCAACGTTGTGCTTCCTGAACCTGAGCAATACGCCGAGTAAACTGTTAAGCAGGTCAGGGCCAGTGTACAGATTGGAATCCAAACTCTGGTTGCTTGACTGCGCTGCTGCATCGAAGACCATCCGCACCTTTCCCGGTTTGTTGATGTTTGTAACACCGTGATGCGGAACATACCAAGTCTTTTCAGTAGTTTGCGATGCTTGTTCATTGTTTAACTTCTCAGCATAACCGTCCTTCAAATACCCTGTTATATTTTTCTTGTACATGTTGAAGAAGTCAGGGTCAGATTTGAATTTCCTGCTTATTTGGTTCAATCTTCGATTTGCAACCGGGAAGCTTTCTGGAAGTTTGACGTTAGGTTTCCACAACATGGGAACGACATAGTGGCCATCTTTGAATTCGGTTTCTAATGTCCAATATTTCCATATTACGTTGATCCTCTATTGATAGAGACTTCTTGCATTGGATTTCAGTACCAAAGGCTTCAGTTTCCCAAATCTGCTTGTAATCATCATCTAGGGTCTCACATCCCAAGTTTCGTGTCAGTGCTACTAATCGATTGCTCTCTTCGTTGATACAGCTGTCATAAGCGCCAAACAAAGTCCAGCCAAGAGGGGTCTTTGCTGCATATGGATAGCCTTTTCGAGGCTTTCGATATTCACTGCTTATTAATGCTTCGGGAACATCGGCTCCAATAAGCATCTGGATCTGATCACTACTGAGCCAACGGTTTTATCTACTTCTTTTATAACCATTGTCTGTGGTGTTTCCCTCTTAGGTTTTGGTGATGTTTCCCGTCCTAATCGGGATGATTCTGGTTTCTTTTCCGTTTCTTTGTCAAGTTGTTTTCCCTTTGTGGGATCACTTTCAAAATTCTGAGTACCAACTTGTCCCTTTTTCCAGGTTAGTGCATTATGTAATGAGGTATGATGTTTTCGTTTGCAATCATCTATGTAGCACCTTCCCTTTGATTGGCATGATTTGACGTGGTGTTTCGGGCTAAGACAATTGAAGCAAAGTTTTTTCATCTTGACAAGTGATAACTTATCAGCGTTTGGTTTCGATTTGTAAATCTTACAACTGAAAAGCCAATGATCTTTATTACATAGCACGCATAATTGTTTGAATCGTTCCTCTAGTTTTGGGGTTTTCGTGTGCATACTGAATCGTTCAGGTTTACATCTTCCTTGGTAGAGGTAAGGGTCTCTCGACGCCATGACTCTATCCTGCAACCATTTTTCAAAGTGTTGCAAATTTGGTTCTTCTTTTCTTCTCAGCAGGAGAGAATATTCTGACCATTTTCTTTGTAAATAGTACGGCAATTTGGACAGAACTTGACGTAGCAAGTCGGTGCTGTATATGTCTCCAACATAATTCATCTTTATTAAAGTATTTAGACAGGATGAGATTTCGTAATAAAAGTTTCCCAATGCCTTGGGATCGTAATTTGAAATTTGTTTGCATTTGGTTATTTTGCGGATTAGAGCCTGGGCAACAAGAACTCGGTTACCAAACATGTATTTGAGTTTCTTTAGTGAATCAGCGTAACCTTGATCGTCATTTGCAAATCCATCGACTGCTTTTAAGGCTTCGCCCTGCAAGTGTTGCGTTAAGTAGGTTCGTTTCTGAAACGAATCGAGGTATGGTTGCTTATGTACAATGTCATAGAACTTCGACACGAACTCGATCCACTTTTCGGCTTCGCCAGCGAAAGTAATTAATTCTTGTCGAGGCAGACGTTGTTGAATTAAGAGTTCCATTTGGACATCACGTGACGGAGAAATGTCTGGAACTGCTAAGTTTGATACATCTAAATCGTCGATCCACTCATCGATTGCTTTAGTCGCACAGGAATCAATGTTCGTTCGGACAGTAGAACTTCGATTTTCAAAGTGCCTATTGTTGATTTGGTCAAGCTTTCGAGTATCATTGATACTTTGACGATAGAAAGTTTGTCCGATATTTGGTGTATCGATAATTTGGTTTCTATATGTTGACGGAGTTGTGTATGTGCTGTGGAGATTTGGTGTTGCACTGAACTGAACATTCCTGTAATATTGCGGAAAGGGTTGTTCAATATATGATTTCCTCGAAATCGTTGACGTATTTTGTTGGTTTGGTATAAATTCTCGAACATTTGGATCAAAATGTGAATTACTGCTGATCACTAGTCCGAAACGGTGTGTGTTTCCTGAACTTGGTGTTGTTCCGCTAAAATAATCGGTTGACTGGCGGTAAGTTTGTGCAGTATTTTATAATATGCTTTGTTGTTTTTTCGTGTGTATTTCAGTTATTTCACCGTTGTGGTCGGTCGGATCCCTTTGTTTAACACTTGAATTAACTGCCTGCTCTTTTTCGTATTTGGTAGTTGTTTCAGTATGTGATTTTTCAGATTCCTGAGTAGATTGATTACCCTGTGTGCGCTCTACGTACAATTTTGAAAATGCACCGCATATATCACTGAGAGTTTCCTGCATATTTTGCTGTGTATTTTCGACTGACTGAGATTTAGCAACCTCTTCGCGCCATTTCATTATGCTATTTTGCTTTTCGGTTGAACATGAAGACGGTGGATCATGTTCGCGGTCAATTAAATATCGTTCGATATTTGAAAAACATGTGTTTACTCGGAGAGCTAACTCATCGATCCATTGATCGTTGAATTCTGGATCCTCGTCACTCAACAAGATCATATATTCTTCATGAAGAACGATAGCATGTTTTAGAGTTGAATCTAACGAAGACCTCAAATACTGCAGTTTTGTGCGACTTCCCCTGCTATTTACGAGCTCTTCGATCTCTGCAGTCATTTTTGTTATGACGAATTTTTTCCCATTCCTCCTACGCTTTGCTTGGGAGACGGACATGGTTGTTTATTTTAAGGTACCTAGATTCGTCAAATTACGAGAGATATCCAGGAAACAGGAAATGATTTGGAAAGTAACACAGGACACGATCTGGAAATTCAAATAATAAACAGGAAATTCCAGGAACTTAAACTGGAATAATACAGACAGGAAGCAATTCGGAGGTTCAAACGGTAATCCGGTAAACAGGAAATGATCCGGAAATTCAAATAATAAACAGGAAAATCGAGGAACTTAAACTGGAATAATTCAGACAGGAAACAATCCAGAGGTTCAAACGGTAATCCGGTAAACAGGAAATGATCCGGAAATTAACACAGGACACGATTTTCTTACCAACTTTTCTTGAATCAAAACATCAAGTCTTTCAACCCCAGCAAGTCTTTCAAGCCACCGCAAGTCCTTCAAGCCACAGCCACAACCATTAAGTAAATAACCCAAAAACAATATTTACTCTTGCAAGTTATTATAAATTATGTCTTCGACGGTAGACTTCGTCTAGCCTCTTAGTTTGAAACATCAGTAAGTTATCATATTTCTCTATGTATATCTTTTACACATAACACATAACTACACATAACTTGCACTGATGAGTGCCTAGCAAACAAAAATTAAAACATTTTATCAGCGTCCAACCCTCTAGGGACTAAGCAATTGATTAGCTGTATAAACTAATCAAGTTCGTAAACGTATGAATCTCAAGGGTATTTAACAGACACGTAGTTACTGGCAAGGTGCCAAGTATTCGTAAGATAACTTTAATATTCTCAAATGCAGGAAAATTTACTGCCTTCAATGTATCCGAAATATTTTCTGGAAGAAAACCCTTAAATTCAACCCAATGTCTCTCCCAAAGGAGTAGTTCGTTTTCAAGGGAGAATGGTGAAGGAAGATCATCTTTGAGAAACTCAAAGGAAGACATAAACCTTGTTTTCCAATTTGTTGAACCACCCTTGACCAACAAAATCTTTGCAGGAATAACAAGCAACGCCTCATAAACTTGTTTTCCATTAAACCTGTCGTTTAATTGTGAAATAAGGTGATCCATTAATGGAACAGAGATAACTCTCTTATAATGCTCGGAAGGACTTACTGAGGGAATGTTGGCACGATGAATTTGACGTTTCGAAACCCTAGGCCTGCTCTCTGAAACTCCTACTTCCGCCGCCAATGTTAACACCTTACCATACCACATCTCATGATGAGCATCAATATAATCCCTGGTGTGCTTTATCTCAGCCTTTAAGGCATTAATGAGATTAACAGCTTCAGAAACATCAATGTCTGAACCTTGTAAGAGTCTTGTGACAGGCAAAGACTTGTCTAAAATGTGTTGTGAAATAATAAGACCACAAATAAAATTGAATGAAGTGATGAGAGCCAAAAAAGTAGTAGCCTTAAGGGAAGAGTCCCTGTTAAATTGTTTACTTTCATTTGCACTCATGTCTTCAAGGCAAGCAACAGTGGCAGGATAAAATAAGACAAAATCATTTAACCCAGATATCCGTTCAATCCAACGTGTCCGACAAACACCATGCAATCTGCGCTTAGCTACCTGAGGTAAGACAGTGGAGATGGTATCTTTAAAAAAATCCTCACGAGTTGGAGACAATTTGAAGAAATAGGTGAGTTCCTTAATCTGCTCCATGACATTTCTCACTTCTGGAATAGAGCAGGACTTGACAATGCTTAAACTCAGACGATGGCAATGGGTATACGAGGCCTTTGGGTTAATACGAAGAATATGTGCTGAAACACCATAATTAGGGGGATTCGAAAAAATCATGTTCCGTTTACACAAAACTATTTTTCTATAGATTTGTAGGGAATTGTACACAACTTAGTAGAGTTGTTCGTGAATTTTTCCCTACAAAGTCATTAGAAACTTCACATCAACACTTGAAATAAGCATGCAAAGTAATGACGTTTCTTTTGTTACAACAAAAGGCTTTAAATCTCTGAAGTACCGTTTTAGTAGAACAGTTTTAAAAAAATTCTCACAAGTAATTTATTTTTTTCGTGTAGCAGGCTCGTCGAGTTTACGAATCTCCCTAATAGAATAATAGGAAGGATTGAAGTAATAGAGGAATTTCCTCTATTACTTCAATCCCTCCTATTATTCTGAACTCGAGAATTTGCAACCAAAAAAAAGAAAACTTGACTTTTTAAACTTTATATGACAAAAGCTACATCAAAAACCAGAACTCCAGAACCGAAACCTTTTCAATTGGTTATGTGAATCCTATTCTCCAGTTCCCCAGTTACACTTTAGTTTAGTCGCTACGTAATTTCTATATAATTTCTTTATGTCAGCTGTAGTCTTACCAAATTGAAAAGTGTATACACAAAGTGTAAAAGTAAATAGTGTGGATAGGCCTTTTAATTTTGTCCCGAAAATTGTAACTTACTTACACAAAATAGCCGGCATAACACGATGCGTGACTATGCCCTTCTAAGTCTGTTTGTACCTTTAAATAATTTTTATTTTGCATTAAATGCTACTGAGAACTGCGAATGTAAATGAAGCAAAAAGAGGAGAATTAATAGCAATGGATATTGTCTTGTAGTACGTAATGCTCAAAGGATTTAGTAAAACCTCTGGAAAAAAAACCATCAAGATAAGTAATTTTGCTCAAGGAAAATCATAATAAAGATATCTCACACGCTATTAAAATTTTAACGATCGCAGACGTTTCGAAAGAAAATGAGATAAGAATCAACGTATCATTTGAATTGTTTTTCCTGCTTCGAAATATGATACGAGGATAGGATCTCTTTGATGTTAAAGAATTCAGATCGTAGTGAGTGTAAACCGTACTTTAAGTGCAAAAATAGCTGTTCCTTTATATAACAAGGAAACTGTCCATCATTATAAATTTTACTGACGAATTTATAATCATTGAGCAGTACAGTAATTAAGTGAATTATTAGTAATTGATATGAATTGGTTAACTAAATAACTCAAGACATGATAAGATTCAAGCGAAGAAAATGTTTTCGGATTTTAGTATGTTTTGGTCTGTTTGTATTTTTGCTATTGTGTATAAGATTCAGAATGTCGTCGTTGTCAATACCAAGTAAGTGTATGTGATATCCACAGTAATTTATATGAAGTAGCTGTTCTGTAGTAACCTTCACATTAAAGATGGATCTAAAAAGGTGGGAAAGATTTATTCCATAAAATAAAAGCAACGAAAAAAGCGTGGATGCACTAGCAAACACTGAAAACATTGATGCATTTCTCCATATTTTTTTTGCCTGCCTGTAGATCCGATACTGACGGCTACAATGACAAATGATACATTTGTCAAACTTAAGCCTTTGTTTTATGTTGCCTTCTGCAATTTTTCAGAACTATGCTCAATTAGGATACAACGTGCATAATGTAACGTATTCTCAAATATGTTCCTTAGGGGCCCGTCTCTCATATAAACAGCCCCTAAGTAGTGAATTTAACAGGTCTAATCAGCGTTTGAATGTGGATTGAAAGTAACAACATAACATGGAAGAATTTCCTGAGGAGCCGCCACGCCTGTTGGGCAAATTATACATTTGATTTAATAGATAAATCTTTGTTGCAAATAGGACCCAAAGGAACTACAGACGGAATTATGGTTTTTCTGAAGCATTCCTAATTTTGTGATTATTTCATAAAACATTGTAGAATATAACTAGATCTAATTGGACCTAATTTAATGTTTCAGGGAATTTTACTTCTGTTGTAACAACAGAGTTTGGTTCTTATGAAATGGTTCAGCCCAAAATGATGATGTTAGGGGATTATTTCAAACGCAAGAAAAGCTTAAATAAGAAGAGGAGAAAGAAGAAACATGCAAATAGTGCGCAACCGAACCCAATATTGGTTACTCTATCTTCATATTCCTATGATGGTGATGATGAAGATATAAGTACAAAATTACAGCTAGATTCAGTTTTGCCACAAAACCACTTAACTCGCTTGGCGGTGATTACACACTGGACAGCTGGTACATTTGACGTGCAACAAGAACAACATGTGGCATTTAAATGTTTCTTGTATGCTTCTTGGAAATGGATAAATGATAATCGTGGAAAGGTTTTAAAATCAAACAAGATACGAACTTCAACAAGAATGGATTTAATCATCTTTACTCCTGTGGGATACGTCCAATATTTACCGAAAGACTGTTTAAAATATTCTGGAGGCTTTGACATTTCATTTACGAAACCTATTTGCTTCTTTGTTGAGCAGAAAAATATATTTCATCAAGATCCAATCGAGTATTTATCAAAGGAATACGTTATAGACATGCTGAAACCATATAAATATGTACTAACAACTTCAGTGTGGGCAATTTTAAGTCCTTCAATACTCCATTTCGACATTCCAAATTATATTGTTGTGGGCAAAGATCCGTATTGTGATTTTCGATTAAAATATTCAAATAATCGTAAACAGAATCAAGACAGCATAAATTGTTTAAGTACAACCTGGATTGGCCGAACAGACGTCCTCATTGTATTGGCTAACGAAACAATGAATAAAGTAAAGGCAATTTCTTTGAATTCTAAAGATATAGAAGCGACAAAACAACCGAAGTGGCATGTACGAAAGCATAACCTTTTATTAATACAGAAATGCGCAGAAGAAACTTTAAATTCTTTTATTCCAGACTTTTCAAAAACCTACATCGGTAATCTTAATTCTGATTTTTGCTCAAACGAAAATGTGATGACTCAACAGCATATCCAGTACGACCTTCGTAGACAATGCAGCCAGAATGATGATACCAAAAACGAATTTCGGCAGCTTTTGCTACTGCAGAATCAGTCATTAGTAAATGTGTCAATAAGCTTGAAATTCTTCAAGAAGATTATAAATTTAACTAATATAGAAAATGTGAGTAGTCTGACTGTATTCGAGTACGTTCGCTTTACCCTGTATAAATCTGTATATGATGAAATTTTCAAATAGAACATGTACTTTTATCTGTATATGACAAGAATTTGAATGTATCTTTTTTAAATGAATAAGATGGAGAGCTTTTTAAAAAAGAAAGCATTTTAAAAATTTATGATGACAATAAAGCTCTTTTTCGAATTGCCACAATTCACAACCACATAAACAAAATAAAGTATCATCATTAAATAAATGAAGAGGATAATATACAGTTTGAAAATAAAAGCACAGCGTTAAACAGCCTACATTTTGTATGACTTGAATTATTATTGTCCACGAAGATTTTGATAATTATCTTGGTAGTTTTTGTAAAGTAATTAGTGCTACACATGAAAACAATAAAAAATTTAATACACCTTCATTATTCAGGTGGCTTTATGGAAACTTTCAGCGTTGTAAAAGTAAAATTTGAATATGAAAACATAACATGAAACAGAAAGAAATGGAGGTTGTACTACACTATATACAAGCAACTTAATACAACTAAACACAAATGAAAACAAGATTCGCAAAAATGCGACTATATATTTCCCCAAAGTTGCGAAATTTTTGTCAATAATTGTGTGTACATTGATAACCATGAGAAAAATGTGTGATAAAATAATTACAGTATAACTACCATCAACCTGATACTCAGATAAAAATGCTGTCCTTACTAACCATGGTGGAACTGAATTTAATACCACAAAAAACTTATTTTGAACTTATTATGAAATGAAGATGTCATGGTTGGTCAAATGATAAGGTTTGCCTTATAATTTCAGTGAGAAGTTACTATATGGACACTTAGCTAAAAGTTATAAGACCTAAATGTGACTAACATTTCCCCTGCATATCATCATTGTGTAAAAGAATTTCATCATAACAAAATGCATGATCTTTATTGTTGCAGAAGCTTGACATCCTTTATACCATAAAATCATGATAAACAATGAAATTCAACAGAACACTTGCTTTTTGTAACTCGGATAAAACATCATACAATCAATTTGTATACAGGTTTACTGTACAAAAGAAGAAAAGAAAATTGTTAAACCTAATTTTGATAGCTACAATATAATTCTTTGGGGTAGACAAGCAAATAACTATCATAAGCAATCACAACCTCTACTAACAAAATATTATGTGTATCAAATTAGGACAAAAGAGTTATTTTTAAAAAATAGATGGGCTTAAAATGACAAGTTATAAAACCAAATTCAAGTATATACCTTAAGGGAAGATATTATTTGCGAAAGAAATTTTTGCGGATAAATGACCCCAAAACGCTGTATTTTGTGGAATAAATTTTTGCGGTTGACAACTTCAAAAGAGATTTTGTAGAATTAAATTTTTGCGGATGCAAGAAATTTGATAAAATCGAAAGTAAGGAAACACCCAATTTAGTGCCTGGGTGTATATACAAACTTTAGTTGAATAGAAAGAGTAGATCTATGGAATATTTTTCAGCAGTTAAAATATCAAAAAGAATACTAAACTATAACAAACAGATTATGTGGCTGGGTCTTATCTTTGTTCAGAGAAGGTCAATGTAACGCCAGCAACTGAGAATACGACTCAGTCTGGGTCTACTTCCCATAAACGAAAAGTGAAAATAACAATAAAAACTGTGATACCACTGTCACCTGTCACAAGTGCAGATGCTGGTTGTAAAAAAAATAATGAGTCCTTAGATGTTCAATAACATCGACTTTTCCTTTTTCATTTTCCAATGGTTTTGTAAAGACGAGATGCTGTTTAGGGTTCAGTTATATGCAAACCAAAGTGAAAGGTCAAATTCCTTATAGATGAAACATTTCAAAAATTTTGCAGAATTTATTTTTGTGGATTTGAGCGAAATCCGCAAAAATAAATTTCGCAAAAAAAAGTTCCATACAAATTTCTTCTGCAAACAATTTCTTTCCTCAGAATAAACATCTCTGTTCAAAAAAATTATGTTCACAGTCATTGTGTTATGTGATAAAAATGACCTGTGTAAATCCCAAACTGAAAAACAAAAACAGATTTTGGTAGTGAAAATACACATCCATAACCAAATCACTACATAGCTGAAAGCAGAAGGTCGTGTTCTGGCTTGATTTAATTTACAAACTGTCATGTTGGATTGTGTTTTGATTTATGTTCGTTGTTCGTAAAAGGAAAATTGACAGTCATATTTAATTTTGCAAAATAAAATATGATATATATACAGCATCAAATGTATACTGATGCATGACCATATACTTCATTCATAGTAAACCATGTTTCTGTTGTTGAATTAAACAACTATCCAGAGAAGCACACTCGACCAGCATTCTTTCAATCAAGATTTGTCTCAATCCTCTATGTATTAAAACATTACACGTAATTGGTTTTCTGAACTTCTTCTTGCATATACGACATCATATATTTACTTGCTGTTTTTGTATGTACTCTTTGAATTAACTGGTTGAACTGGTTGTTCTCCACAGGAAAAGGGTTTCCTTTTTATGGCTGTATTTATCATCGTACTTTCAGTTCAGTTGGGCTACATTATATCAGGGTCATACTAAATAAATCTTCACCCTGGCTATTGATAATGAATTTTCACCTTTGCTCTGAAATCACAGCTTCAATGGTTTGTTTGTTGTTCCAAGCATTTAATTACCAATCCAAAACATCATCAATATCAGATGTTTTTCTGTTTTTTACACGTTCATTCAAAAGTTTTTACAAAACATTTTAAGAAATAAAACGATTTATTTCCATCATTTAACGTTTTATCTATTGAATCATTATAAAAGTTTTGCAGAAAAAAGCGAAGTCTTCCAAAGCCCATCTGCACTGACTGAAAAAAAATGGCGTACTACTTCACGGTACACTAGCCTCTATTCTTATCTACTATGGGTAGCCGAAAATTCAATACTAAACCGTGGCTATAAAAGTGAACGGAGAAGAAGAAGAAGAAGGAGAAGGAGAAGGAAAATGCCGGTTTTAACATATATTTCGCTCTATGGGGAAACATATAATAAACGGACGATAAAAACGTTTAGCAATCAAATGTTCTTACTTTCAAACCCACACATTCTTGGCGTAACGTTTTTGACAAATGTTTTGAGGAAACACGGAATGAAAGGGTAAAAGCTATTGGTTTCATCATTGAGGAACCAGTAGCTTATTTTTAATGGTATTCAATGAACACCCAAATTATCCAGGCAAATGATTCGATGGTTCCCTTCCGTCAAGTACGCCCTTTGACTGTCTTTGCTGACCGCCAAAATTAATGGCTCTTTCAACCCATTGTGTTTGATATCATCTTGCAAACTTTCAAGATACCCATCGTGGTTGACGTACTTGACGTCTTTTGTCCTGTCGAATTCGAGGTAATTTTGCAACACTGGCAGTCTTACCAGTTGTACATTCTCTTTAGAGTATAAATTTGATACAACATTTACTTTTCCTGTTAGATTTCGATCATAAGCATTTTTCCCTTGAAGAAAAATTTGTGTCTATATCTGCTTTTCATAGTTGTAACAAACGTTAAAACAATTGCCTAGTAAATAAATAAATATACCATGTGTTAAAGTGGAGACGGCTATGTGTTAATGTGGAAACACCTATGTGCTAAAGTGGAAACAGCCATGTGCTAAAGTGGAGACGGCTATGTGTTAAAGTGGAAACAGGCATGTATTAAAGTAGAAACACCTATGTGCTAAAGTGGAAACGCCATATAAATATAAATCTATATAAATATAAATTTACAGCATATAAATTTTTTTACCATAAAATCTTCGTTTTCTCCAGTTATAGGATCAGGAAGATTTTTGATGGAGTATTTTTTCGTCATGAATAATCTGTAAATTTTCTTTTCAAGCTGATCTGATTTCCGTGAAATTTTTAAATTGCCCTCTAATAAACGAAGTTTTTCTGATGAGTGGACTACTCCAAAACCAACGAAAATCAAGTAGTAAAATATCATTATCTATTTCTAAGTTAACCTTAATTGGTCAGCGCGGAAAGCAGCTGATCTTTCATTAGCGTGTGTCCGTACTTCCGTCCCAGAGTTTTGTCCACAGTTCTAGCCTGGATTCCTCATAGAAATCTGATACCGCTTAAAAATAAGGGTGGAAATAGAGGCTATTTGCTAATCATGGCTTAATTCAGATTTTTCAGATAATTTATAATTACAGCTATTTTATCAGGGTGAGTGCGGCCTCAAATTAAAACACGAGTTACAGTTTGCCCATCACACAGGTATCGTTTTTTGGAGATGAAAGCTGAAAGGAAGGATTATTTTTCACCAGAGAAGTAAAGGAATTCGTAATATCAACGTATATCATCATTGAATCTGTTATTATAATACTGTTGAGTTAGCGAGCGCTGATTTTGTGTTTTGTGCCACATTAGTCAGACCTGGAGATAGAGAGAGCTCTGCTGCTGCCTCTCCAAAAAAGGACCTGTGTATTATCGATATGTATATGTTATTTTTTATGTATTCATACAAATGTGTCCCTCAATATAGGCAAGTTTTAAATGTCACTATAAATAAAAATTAAATAATTATTATGCACACAAAAATAAAATGTGTAGTTGTAGAAATCTATTTATAGTATAGTCATCAAAAATAATCAGACAACATCTTGAAGTTTATAAAACATAGGTAAACGTTTATCGCCTAACATACTACTTATTGATTTAATTAGAATTTGAACTTGGAATACAAAGTAATGCTAATTTATTATTGTTAAATCACTTCTATAACTGTTTTGAACTTGATTGAATTACTTTTGTCATACACAGCAACTTAAATCGTTGGTTTTCTTAAGTACGGCTAAGGTACGGCTTGAGTACGGCTAGCTTTCGGTAAGCAGTGTGTGGTACACATAATCTAAAATGACTCTAACAATGATATTCTGTGTTTTTTGTAATGTAATGTTGTAATTAAAGCAAAAGAGCAAAATAAATATGTTTGTAAACTCTACATACATCACTTTATAGAATGATTTACTGGTCCTGTTACTCCCATTTCATGAAGCCGTAACTCAGAGCCAAGACGAGTTTAGAGCAAAATATTTGGCACAGTTACCATTCACAACATAGACAAGAAAATATCTCGAAATGAGATAATTTTGAGGTGGTCACTATCACTGGTGTCAGCCTCTTACAAAAACTGGCTCTTAAATAATCGGCAGTTGTTTTGCATGCTTTTTTTATTTTCAGTGACAAATATATGAATGGTGCATTACCACTCATACAAGCACATGGTATTTTTTAAATATCATCAGTTATTTTTAGTCATTCCTTTGCAAAATTCATCTTTGTAATGTATGTGAGAAGTTTGCTTTTTAACTCTGTAATCATTAGAATAAAGATCTAAATGAAGTTTTGTGAAGTATACTCTAAGCTTTTTTAAGGAATTGGTAACTTCTTCTGATTTTAATGCAAACGTGTTTTCATTCACAATCCAATTTTATTTAATTCACTTCAAAGACAATCGTATTTGTTTCATTTGTAAAGATGTCCTTAGATAACATAGATAAAACTGTACACAAAGTCAAATGAAACATTGATAAGTGTTTGATATGCTTTGTATCTTTAAAGAAAACATTTCAAAAGCATTTAAACATTAAAACATTTTATTGAATTAATATGGACACAATTTTGAGACGAGACCTGTTTGGTTTTAACATTGAATGTCTTATTAACACTGTTACTTCACTATTACTTCATTTATCATTCATGAATTCCTATTTTGATCTTCCTGGAACAAAAATGTGATTTTTCCATTTTGCTTCACAGTCAAGCATTTTTCAACTTTGGCGAAAGCGCTGACCTTCAGGCCTCCTGGCCTCTTGTTTCGTTCTTAATTAGTTCTTCTATTAGCCGCTATTAAACGTTTCGACTACAGTTATTTACTTTACCATGCAAACCTGGCGATCATTTCTCTTATGGATAATCCGCACTGTGATTCTGCTTTAAGTTTTTAGGAAACTGACATTAACCTTCTTTCAATTATCCTCAACCAATTAAAATACCGTATTTCCTCTTTTTAGCGCCCCCCTCTTTTAAGCGCCCCCCTCTAATAAGCGCCCCTGTTAATCCAAAAATAATTTTATAAGCGCCCCCCTCTAATAAGCGCCCGGGCGCTTATTAGAGTTACAATGTTAGAGTCCAAATCCTAGATAAGCGCCCGGGCGCTTATTAGAAACTAGCCAAAACAGTCAGCCAACTGCTTGTAGATCTTTTCAACAAGACAAGATGATCCAAACATTCTAATAGACTCCGATTAAGAAGAAGATGACGACATAGATATAGAGTTGGAAAACATTACATGAACCATACCTGATATTTCTTCTGTTTTCTGCACATAGTTTTTATAGAAAATAATAAAAGTGGAAATAAGTATTTATTTTTAACACCTCTCACAATTTTTTGTAGGGGTTTTTTGAAATAATTTTATAAGCGCCCCCCTCTTTTAAGCGCCCCCCTCCAATAAGCGCCCTCCTAATTTTCGAAAAAATTTTATAAGCGCCCGGGCGCTTAATAGAGGAAATACGGTATTTATTTATTTCCCTTTGAGATAATTCTCTGGAAATTATGGGATGTCCAAAATATTCTGTCTTTTATTCTGTTTATGCATTCAAGAATTAAATCATTAGATTTCCTTAAGAGATGTGTTCGATACAGGTACTGATGCTGCTCAAATTTTGCCATATCGTTAGGAGAGAATTGTTTTTTTCTATCTCCATTTTTGAAAAAAAATTGCCCCGATTGTTTTCAAGCTTTTCAGGATTATTTTCTTCATTCTCCGTGAGCTTTCTCCAAAAAAACCCAAAAACGTTAAATGTCTTTCAAGCGGCAGTCTTATCTTGTTTTATCTCCTTATTTGTTATAACCCGGTAAAATTATTATGTGCTATCTCCAAAAGCCAAGCAGATACGGCGTATTATATGTACAGATTGATACGAAGTTGTTGATTTGATCTAAAACCGTTGTTAGATTATCCTGTAAATAGTGGAGATAGTTTGTTTATCGTATTTTAAAAGTGCATTCAAATTCTGTGGTTTAAATATAATCACAAAAATTATGTCATGCAAGTATAATTTGTCTTATGAGGACATACAAAGGACACAGTCAAAAAAAATAATTAACAAAATGGCTAACCTTAACCCTAAAAATTTAACACAATCTATGAATATGCGGTTTAAAAATATGAAATTGCATAAAACGGTACCAAAGTTATCTTTTTTCACTTAATACGGTCTTATAAAAAGCAACATCAACAGGAGGAATATAGGCAAGCATACTTTCAAGATCGGACCTTTTTTGCCTTTGAAGTCAATCTGTCAGCTTTCAAAACTTTCACAAACAGGATTTCTGGAGATGCCTTGGTAGATTGTTTGGTTTTTTGACTCTTGGTTAGTTAAGCCTGTTTGAAAGGATCGGTTTTTCTTTATAGAAGACATAGTTTGGAGTGTTTGAATTGACTGAAGTTCTTAATGCGTTCTGATTGCATTTGTATTACCAGGAACGGATGCTTTCGATTCACATTTGGTAGCATTCGCACCAGCCCAAGTGGAGAAAACATCTCAACTGGAGAGAAAGCCCTGTCAATTTGACTATGAATATTATCAACTTTTTGAATGCTTGGACGACCAGGTTCACAAAATCGAATAAACTCCGAAAGACAGAGCAGACATATAACTGCTTTGATTTTGTGCGACGCACGATTCAAACCAGTGTAACTTTTTTACTGGCAGGAAATCCTTAAGAATTCTTTTGTATTACTGGCAATGTCATTCCTCCCTCTTCCAGCATGGCCCTTATGCCAAAGCACACAATAGCAAGGTAATAACATATTCTAAGTCATATTCTAAGTCAATACAAACAACAGCCACCTTTTTATCTTTAATTTCACGATTGCGTTTTTGTTCAGCCCTGGTATCACTTTTAGATGTAACGCGGCTGTTGTATTTCACAGTCAGCTCATCCCAAAGACTTTTAAGGAGAATTTATATTATATTTAAATTCCTAATTAAGATTTTTGAGTGCTTAAGCAACTCCAAGTGATATACATAGAAGCAACATAGAGGAAAATTGATGTTTCTCGTATTGATCAAAATATTCTTTGTCAGTTAGAGGTGATAATTTTTTGTCAGGGATTCCAAATACAATGTATTCAAAAGGTACCAAGTAATTTTCCATAAAAAGTTTTTTAAAGATTTTGTGAGCTTATGAAATTTAAAATTTAATTTTCTCAGTTTAAAGAAATTGGAGATATTTTGGAGATATTTTGGCCGATTTATTTTCGGCCAGTTTCAAGTCTGGCTGCAATTGAAATTTTGAAAATCCTTTAATTTTCATAGTTGATGGTAATGAGTTCATTTTGGAGACATGTATTCTTATCACGTATAGTCGCAAATGAAAACCTCTTTCATCTAGTCATTTCGTCATAGCTTCAATACGTAAAAATGACATGTTATTTTGCAACACCTTCATGAATTACTATTTAAACACCATCTTGTATTTAAGCCAACAAAAGTATGGTCTCGTTTTAAAAAAATTAATTTCTTTTAACTATCCAACAACAGCATGGATGCAGCAGCACTAACAAATGAATATTACTAAGTGATAACAATTGTAATTAATTAAATAACGAAACCAATAGAAACGTGGCGAAACTTGATAAAACGAAATAAAAAGTTGGTCTATTGGTACATTATAGGTAACTTAGTAATAGGATATATATTTCATGTTGTTGTATTTTTTTGAGCAGCTGAAACTAAGATTGCATTTCCAATATTGATCGGTTTTCATTTAATCAAAAATGTAAAGTATAAGGTTTCAGATCTTCATTTTGCAGATAGTTCTATGCAGGGCATTCCTAAATATTCATTTTGTAAGCGAATTTGACACTTCGATCTAAAGTGTTAAAAGTATAATTGGTACCCAGTTTTGGGGATGTTATTTTCATTTGGTCCAAACTACTGAATGATTATACTTGTGACCCTTGAAAATATTCTTGATCTTCAAGTTTTGTACACCAAAAGCACTTTTCAAGAACACTATGTAGCGTATTTAATGACAATTTAAATATTACGTATCTTTTTGAAAATACATAAAATGCCCGCTTACTGACTCCAACACCTGCATAAAGTTCTCAGTCTCTCCTCTATTATAACGTTGATTTCTTTTACAGTCGCGATAAAAATTATGCCGTCGCTTAATATGCTTCCAAACAAGCCGATTGACTGGTAATCCAACAACGGATTCCATAAGCGGATGTGAATTTTACCAGAATTTGCTGCACCAATCATAAAAATTAACCCGTTAGGTACACCGTACCATACTATGTAAGTACCAACTACCAGCGCCGGCAATAGACTTTTTAAAGTATTGTTTTCAGGATGATGTTGGTTGTGTCTTCTAAGCTTGAGAAAAATAAGCATGTTCGTCACAATAAATAACAGAAACATCATGATCATAAACAATAAGGATAGCGCCCCATATATGGAAATGACGCGCTGTCTCTGCGACTCATAAATACCAAGAAACGTTAAGACCAGAATCGCAAATATCAATGCGAAACACCAAATTGCAACCACGATTTTAGTTTTCTTTTGCTTAATCCAAGATGTTGGGTAGTGTATATTATATTTGAAAATCAAAAATCGATCCAAAACCATCAAGCTTACAGAGAAAATGTAAAGAAATACAAAGGTGTAGTTCGTCACTCCAGCAAAATCATGGAACGAACGCACATTCAGTGGTAAGTTACTTATTTTTTGATATACAGAATTTGACCAGAAAGTCAGACAAATAAGCATGTTACTGCATATTGCACTGATAAGAATGCTGCGTTGACTGTTTCGTCGTGCCTTTGCATTCACCAATGCTATGATGCAAACGAGTTGAAGAGTGAAGCCACATACAGATGTCACCAGCACTACCTGAAATAATTGAATATCTTCTAAACCTGGCCTTTCAATCATGACGATCAAATTTAAACGAACACTTTCGGATAGCTATTTGAAAATATGAATTCCTTAGATACTGAATCTGAAAAAAGGGAAATTGCTTTTCTATTTGTTTACGTTTATTTATTAATTTGATTTTATCATTCGTTTATTTCAACAGGTGGAAAATCACACAATGCATATTTTTATTGATTCTAATTTCTTTCTTTGTATTTCTTTTAAAGTGATTTTTCGAAACACAAGTTTCTTCCTGGTTCACATCATGGACGTATGTTCACATGCATAAGGCGAGCGATATGTTGCCAGGCTGGATTTTCTGCCAATAGTGTCACATATGTAATGTAGTATCATATTTTCATTTGCACGTGCGGCCATAACCCAGCGGGCAAAATCGTCAAAAAGTCACTGTGATGAAGAGCACTTTCATTGAAGCAGTGTGTTTATTTCTATAGACATGCACTCCCACGCAGAGATTTTTCAACAAATTTGCCCACTGGGAAGGTTGAACTTTTCGGTTTTTTCGCTGTGTATAAAGATTCTGTTTAACATAGAGCTAATCACTGACTCCACTCAATTTGGGATCTTATACCGTATTTCCTCTATTAAACGCCGCGGCGTTTATTACAAATTCCAGCTTTTGGATGCGGTGTTTAATAGAAAGTGGCGTTCATTAGAGGACGGCGTTTATTATAAAATGAAAAATTAGATAAAAGCAAACTTAAACAACAATGTTTTCTTATCCTAAAAAAGATAACAAAAGATTATGTTTTACACAAAATGTTCAAATGTTCATAAAAATGTCAAAGAAGAGCAGTATCACTGTCGCCATTTTCTTCTATGAGATGAAAATTTTTTATAGCAATTGCGGCGTTTAATAGAGGGTGGCGTTTATTAGAGGGCGGCGTTTATTAGAGCAAATAGGGTACTCAGTTTGGTACTTTGTTCACAACATGATCAAATTGTGACCTCCGCATAATTAGTTCCCTTTGTGAAAAATTCCATTACAAATTCTGTTCGTTTTGTTTGAAAAGTTTTCAGTAAAATCTTTCTACTCAAACGTCGTAACCAATTTGACTATATGATAAAGAAAAATAACAAAAACAACAAGTTTAAAATTAAGCAAAAGCTTTTTCGGTATATGCACTGATGATGGTTTTATACCGAAAAGCTTTTGCTTAATTTTAAACTTGTTGTTTTTGTTATTTTTCTTTATCATACTTTTAATGGCGAATCATACCAACACACAATTTGACTATAGCCATCTACATTCTGATCTTATTAAACTATAAATCTCTGTTCTGCTTTGCGTGGAAAGTCGAGATTTTAATTCTACTAGAATAAAGTGTGGGAAAGTGTGACATCATAGCAATGTATGGAATATATAACGCTTATACTTTTAAATTGGCCATGCTTAATCGATTGACAAAAACCCAATAAACATAATAGGTGCCCTGAAATCTGCTTGCATTCCTTAGTGAAATTTTCAAACTCTGTCAATCAAGAGGATCCTAAAACTCATAATACCTTATTCATAATTGATATGTCCCAATATTCTCTGTTGATCAAATACTGGTACTTCCAACTAAAGGTTTTGATTCTTATTTTGATTCTTCATGGTTGCTGTTCTGATCGAAGGAATCTAAAGTTTGACCTCGCCGTGGTTATCCGTTCACACCAACATAACATGTTTGGTTATTTTTTTTCTCACAAAGACTTGACAAAGAAATAGCACTTTTGTCCAGATGTAAAAATGCCAATAACGATTGAGGGCCTCAACTTATAAAATCTTTTTGGGTGAAAGGAGTTTTGTGATGGGGTTATCATACATCAATATATAAGATCAATACCGTCAAATCCCGGTTATAGTCCTCCACCTCCCTTCGGTTATAAGGCACCCTAGATATAAGCCACCCCAAGCGATGAATTATTACTTCGAAATACACAACTTAAGATATTCAGCGGAAAACAAAGAATGACATTAGTTACGAAACAATACACTGACAGTTTTAGCGGAGTCATTGCGACTCCTGAAAGGGAGTCATTGAACAATGATAACCTAAGGGAGTAAATCAGATGATACAGAGAGCATCTTAAGGGAGTCATTTTGCTTTTAAGGGGTGTCAATTTCAATTTCCTTAAAATGACCACCTTGAAGGGAATCAATTCGACTCCTTTAAGTGATCATAAGTGAGGTAAGTTAAATGGCTCTTTAAGGGAGTCATTTTGATGCTCGTCGGAGAGTCAAATCGAAAAACAAAGCCACTTTTTCGCACGTTTTAAAAAATTTTACGTAAGCAATTCTTAATGAGAGTCTCAGATGTCACATAACGGTATAAAAGATTTTACACCTTTAAACAATAAAGATACGGTTATTAACTCTTAACGGTACTTTCTTTGCTTTTTACTAAATAATTATTCTTTTGTATAGATGTTTCCCTATATAACCACAAAAATTGAAAACTTATTTAATGCGACTGTACGATCGCATTGAATAAAAAAAACATCTATAGCTAATTTATTAACTTCACTGGTTCACTGGTTTCATTGGTTACATATACATATTTCATATAAGGAGTTATGTAGTTGTACTATTCTTGGATTCCTTTCTTGACGAAACTGAATGTGTCCGTGTGACTGACAGTTTCTTTCGTTTGTTTTCTTGTTCTTAAATAATCGGATATTAATATTCTATATGATAAGTTAGCTGCTTACTCCTTAAATTTCTTTCAAAGAACAACAAAACACTGATGATGCCCACAAAACACGGTCGGCTATGCAGACAGTAACTAAATATGTTATAAGTACACTGTTTTTCTTTATCAGCCATAAACTTCAAATGAAAGTATTTGGGGAAAAGCTAAATGATTTTGAATGATTAGCTACTATATTTTGATTACTTATGACAGCTTTACTTTTTACAGAATACTACTTTTTCTTTAGATTCTTATTATGAAATTTTCCTGTCAATTTGATTGCTCTTATAAAACAGTCAATTACAAATGGCTCGTGCAATATTTTTGGAACTTTCATGCAATACAGGGCAGCTTCGCTATTCAATGCAATATTTCTGGATGTGTATTAAAATTCAACAAGAGGACGGTGTCCTTAAGGCTAGCGGATTGTTGGACCGTTGGTTCATATTGGTTCACGTGAAACAGAATACCAGCTGTTTACGTCCTAAAAAATTAACGCGGTTTTCTGAAATTCGCGATAATTTTATATGCCTTGATTATCTGGGTTTTTCTTAAATTCGTCCACTAACTCTTCTAACTGATCTTCAGATAACATATCAGGCCCATTGATGCAAATTCGCATCAATCTGTCTAAGCTATTCTCGCTTAGTGGCGAACGTTGGTGTGCACAATAGATTCATCACAACCCACGTTCGACATTAGCTGTCGAAGGTGGGATAAGTAAGCTTTAGATGCATCAAGTGTGGATAAACTTGAAGACTTTCGTCCATGCACATATTTCGGAAGATATCAGCAGATGTTACTGTATGTTCTGCTTACGATGTTACTAGAAACTGACATCTTTTTACCTTGTCGAATTCTTTTCAATAGACTTTCTCGAGTTTATTTTTTATCACACTCCGCCTCATTTTCAATATGCTATCCATGTTAACCCTAACGAAAACGAGGCGGAGCTTGATAAAAAATAAACTCGGGAAAGGTCTATTAGGAATTATTGAGAATGAATTTGAAAAGAACAGTTGGCTATTTAAAACTAGGTGACAATAATGCGCAACGAAAATACACGTTTTTTTTTTATAAGAAAGTCACTTTTTGGCCCGAGCCTCGTTTTTCTTAAGGTTTTTGACCAAAGGAGGCTGAGATTTTCTTAATATTTTCTTAACTTTTCCGCTCTGAATTTCTTTTGTTAAGACTTTGCTTTAATCATAAGCAGTAGCAACATCAATTTTGGAGAAAAAAATCACTTTTTCCTCCAAATAGCAATACGATTTCCTGCGGAATTCTTTTCAGTTTTGCTGTTTTATGAAACTTATGTTACTTGAGATTATATCCGTTAGAATGACGTCAGAATACCAAAGTTAACCGTTTTTTCCCTACCGAAACTCAATACGACCTAAAAAGCTGATGTTTCAAAAAAATTGATTTCTGGAAAACTGAGGCTCGGCATTTTCTTAAGATTTTCTTAAGGTTTTGAAGTATTTGAGCCTCATTTTCTTATAAAAATTTTTCTTATAAAAAAAAAAACGTGTACTTATTTTTAAAACCTGTATACACCTTTGCCGAATTTATGCTTACAAGCTACATTTTGGCCGAGTTGTCAGTACGGGCCTAGTCTCTGTGCTTATAATTACCACAAATTTTCCCACTGCGATTTGCAAATGAGCAAGTCTGTAACTTAATAATTACCAAATAACAAAAGAACGCATCGAAACGAGGCCAATACTGACATTACAGCCAGAATACAACATATAAAAAACGAATTCGGGAAAGATGTATTGCAAAACAATAGCTAACTAATAAGTAGATGAAAGGAACAAAAAAACAGAATGGCAAACCGTAAATAATGTACTCGGTGTTAAAGTACTTTACTCGGATAAATCAATTAGGTTAAAATCATCTGCGTGCTAGAAATCACAGTCCTAAACCACACGAACGTAAACAAATCAAAATGACGACACGGCCTTGCGAGAGGGCTCAACAGGCTGCCAAGAGCTAACAGTTACAGTGTTTAGGTTTATCTTTTTGCTTGTCAAGATTATTAACAATCAAATTAATATGACCGTTAAAGAAGTTTTTATTCAAATTTGGGCGCCGATTTTTTCGCGCCCAATTCAGCTATGTTAAGTACATCTTCCAACTTAATTTCTTTGATGGTGAAAGACATAGAATAATCTAATGCATTGGTTAAAAGTAACAGGATAGAGTTGGTCATCAGAAATCTTGTGGGTCAAGCAACGAAATAATACATATACTGATCATAAAAAAACTAGATCGTAACAGAAGGACTGTATAAAACAGTAACATACATGTACCCATGTAATATCAACAAAAACCAATTGTTCAGAAGAATTATCAAAGACAACTGTATCCTAGGGTGTATCATCTTCATTAGAGCTTTCAGCCACTTTCAACTTAATTTCTTTGATGGTGCAAGACATAGGATGATATTGGACAATGAATGTATTGGTTAACAGTAGCAACTGGAGTTGGTCCTCAGACATCTCATAGGGGTCAAGCAATGAAGAACTGAGTGTCAACGTAAACCTTGCATTCTGCACATTCATTATAACTACCCACTGCTTAATTTGTGAGAGGTTTTCCAAAATGCATGTTCCAGTGCATGCATGTTCCAGTGCATTTTTCACAAGTGACTTGATCCTTCTTACCTTTACAGTCGATTATCACACTGCAAAATAAACACTTGGCTGTATGCTTGTATCTAGCCGCAATGAAATTACAAGTTTCGGTAGCATCTGAATCAGTCTGATCCGGGGAAACAATATTCTCCATAGCATCTACTTTCCGAAAAGACGTGGTGTGTGTAGTTTGAAGCTCTGCCTCGTTGTTGTATATAGATTTCCTAACATTTGCTAAGATATATGTGTCACTGCTTTCCAGGTTTACATATTCCCTCCAAAGGGTTATCTTTATATAATTAGTTTTGTCGCATACATATCCACGGCGTATTGGTACGTTTTGGCCACCGACCATGACTGATGTGATGTCGTCCAATTTCAAAACACCATGGACATTTATGGATTTATTAGTGGTTACTTCATTGATAACCTGATCTATTGTCTCAATAGGCAGTTGATATGTTGGTTGGAAACCAAGGCATTCCAGCTTGATGGAAGACTGTTCATTTATTAACAATGTTCCATCTTCAGCTTGTTTAACATTAGTTATACACAAGCCACTCTGCAGCTGCTCGGCCTTATCCAATATTTTCCTTTTAGTTGGTGAAAAACAGACAGCACGGTGCATGGTTTTATTTGCTGATTCCACATTCAAATTATAGTATGGTTTATTATTTTTTTTCCCAAACTTGATAGGAGACATATTCATAATGTATCCCTTCACAGATTGAACATCACCTAAATAAATTCAACTCATGTCACAAGACTCCTGGATGGCTTATTGTTTTACAAAGTTAAAAAATTGTATGTCATTGCGCATGAATAAATATATTAATGAATGTATGAAAAATACGTCTATTTAAAGATAACCTGTGTAGGTAGGTTAACTTTGCACTTAAATTAAATATCTATTAGGCACACAGAAAAGAGGCCAATCATTACAATTTACCTCTCACAATAAAAAAAAAAAGAAGTATAAAAAAAAAAATATATAGTATAGTACCTTTCTCACTTTCCATTTCAACTTTTTCAATCTTACGTTTTGACATTTCGACCTGAAAACAAGAAGTAGAAGATTATAGATGAGTTTGTCAGTTGTAACATTATTGAAATAAACATTAGTGTTTTTATTTTGAGAACATGAGCATGCCTTTCCCTAGATGCTCTCTGCACACTTCAAGATTTTGTCGCTTAAACTTGGTTCTTCACACTTGAAATCTATATTTGTGAAGTTTGTAATTTCAAGCTTATAACTACCGTGGCTCATTAGTGACATTTTATTCCATCAACTACACTTTATTATTGAGTTCACATTATCACGTTTTATCTGCCTATGTCACTATTTAATCCTTCCATTACAAGAAAATATTTACTTAAATTATCACGTCCTTTTGAGTTAACTGTCCATTTCGTATATTATCGCGCCTTTCCCGAACTAATTGTCCATTACGTAACTATTAACGTGCCTTTCCCGAACTAATTGTCCATTACGTAACTATTATCGCGCCTTTCCCGAACTAACTGGCCATTATATTATCTTGACATCGCTCCCAAATTAACTGTCCATTTCTTAAGAATTATCACGCCTTTTTAAACTAACTGTCCATTTCGTATATTATCGCGCCTTTCCCGAACTAATTGTCCATTACGTAACTATTAACGTGCCTTTCCCGAACTAATTGTCCATTACGTAACTATTATCGCGCCTTTCCCGAACTAACTGGCCATTATATTATCTTGACATCGCTCCCAAATTAACTGTCCATTTCTTAAGAATTATCACGCCTTTTTAAACTAACTGTCCATTTCGTATATTATCGCGCCTTTCCCGAATTATGTCCATTACGTAATAATTAACGCGCCTTTCCCGAATTAACTGTCCATTACGCAATTATTAACGCGCCTTTCCCGAACTAACTGGCCATTTCGTTTATTATCGCGCCTTTCCCGAACTAACTGGCCATTATGTAATTATTATCGCGCCTTTTCCCGAACTAACTGTCCACTATATAATCATTAACGCGCCTTTCCCGAACTAGCTGTCTATTACGTAATTATTAACGCGCCTTTCTGGAACAAATCGTTGATGGCGGGAAAATCAGCGCTTGAAAAGATGGAAAGATGGCAGCGAGAAGTGTCGGAAAAATGAGTCAATTAATTTGTTTCTGGAACTGCGTGTGACTTGTGCAAAGTTAAAAGCGATATCATAATTACGAAATAATCAAAAACACCTAAAGCAACCAATTTTCATCAACTACGAGGAAAACAAACAGTTTAATGAAACTTTAACTCCAAAACAACAAGTGAAGTGATGAAAAATAATAACTCCGGCTACTAGTTGTAAGGTCTTTCTACATGACTTTTAAGTCTATCATAATATTAAAACACAAATTCTTGTTTCAAATCAGTAATGTTCGGTTCTCTATCAATATTTTTTAAATTTTTCAAACTTTAACAAACATAATAGCTCAACATTTTTGTATTTATTTTTTTTGACAATTTTCAACCAAAGGTTCAGCATGTTTACTTATGTATGAATAGATAATTAAACATAGACTCCTTAGCCAAATAAATGTTTCATTCATTCATAACGAAGATCTATGTTTTGAAACTAGTTGTGAAGTGGTGATCATATTATTACAGCTTATTGTGAGGAGAAATTCTCAGTTAAATATACTGTAATGTCACCAAACATCTTGTTCAAACATACAAAACTATGACTTTGTTAGGAAAAAACCCATTGCAGTTAAAAAGGATAGTGTAATTCTTATAAAATGAATTCCTAAGAACTATACAAAATTATCTATTTCTTGAATCAATGCCATAAATAAATCTTTGGCGCCCTTTGGATTTTTCGGAAAGGCTAAATTATTTCTTGTCATCAATCACTTGCATTATAATTCATTCATTTCTGGCGTACATGGCAGCGCATTTGGATCTTCTATCATTTGTAATGCAATGTTCAGGTCTCTGTTGTTCAAAGCGTAACCACATTCCGGTACATTAGTCACTCTGGGGGAAAAATATAAGATATCTGGGCGCCCCGATGGAGCGTCAGAATTTCTAATTTTTCTTATCCTATGATTGTTCCATAGTAAAACTGTCTCGTCAAGTTCATTCTGCAGAATAGGCATGAAGCAAAACCTTGCACATTCAACGTGAAATGAAACGTCTGGATCATAAATTCCCAAATCAACTAAATCTTTAAACATATTTATCCACCATCCTGAACAAATACGTTTGAATAAAGACCACCATGATTCAATCCTTTGGTTACCAGTTGAAGTACCAAACAAAAAACTTAAGTGTCCTGCCATTTGATCTGTTCCATATCGTCGCAGATATCGTTGTACACCAGCAATAATAATGTTTTCTGACCCTCTATCAGTTCGAACGCACCTTGGAACAATATTTTGCTGTCCAATACATCGCAAATAACAGGATGCTACTACCGTTGGGTCATTGTTAGTTTTACAAACACGAAGCCATAACACTCTACGACTGTAACCATCTATGGCACCATGGATGGCAAATCCAAATGGTTTCAATTTATCATAGCCATCCAGGTGCCACAGATAGTTTAGCCCTCTAGCAAAGTATTTTCGTCGCACTAATCGTCTAGCTGTTCTCATCGATACCCCATCTGGATCTAAAGCCTTAATAGCTATTCTTACAGTTTCACGATCAACAGTATACCCTATACTTCTTATCTTTTGGTGCATGTTACGATAGCAAAAGTATCATCCAGCTCCATTTATTATCTCATTACTCACTTCAATCAAAATATCGTTAATACAGCTTTTTTCCTTTCTTCGGTACAACTTCTTTTGTCGCAATAAGTAACGGAAGTTTTTTAATCCTTGGGCTTCCATCCGTAATGGTTGGTTCTTCCGCCCGCCGACTTGCAACTATTAGTTGACTTACCGCCAGAGATACGTATAGCATTGCTCCAACTTGCCCGAAGGCCAGTGTGCAATATTCTGTGTAACTGACGTTTACATATCTTTATTCCATACAGTTCTTGCAGAGTGCATAAATCATATCTATATATCACTCATACTGCACTCTTTCTTCTAAGCCCCACCACTTCAATACAAAATAGGAAACGAGTCTAATACCATTTATCTTCCTGTAAGCACTACCGCCTTGCTGTGATTGTGGATTACTGAACAATGCTGATGAAATTCCACAGACATGTGAATTAAAGTAAACATTTAATTACGGTAGAGTTGTTTCGGGAAAGGCACGTTAATGATTACGTAATGGACAGTTAGTTCGGGAAAAGCACGTTAGTGCACGAAATGGGCCAGTTAATTCGAGAAAGGCGCGATAATGATTACATAGTGGACAGTTAGTTCGGGAAAGGCGCGTTAATAATTACGTAATGGTCAGTTAGTTCGGGAAAGGCGCGTTAATTATTACGTAATGGACAGTTAGTTCGGGAAAGGCGCAATAATATACGAAATGGACAGTTAGTTTAAAAAGGCGTGATAATTCTTAAGAAATGGACAGTTAATTTGGGAGCGATGTCAAGATAATATAATGGCCAGTTAGTTCGGGAAAGGCGCGATAATGATTACACAGTGGCCAGTTAGTTCGGGAAAGGCACGTTAATAGTTACGTAATAGACAGTTAGTTCGGGAAAAAAACGTTAATGATTACATAAGGGACAGTTAGTTCGGGAAAAGCATGATAATAAACGAAATGGACAGTTAACTCAAAAGGACGTGATAATTTAAGTAAATATTTTCTAATGGGGTCGATATTTTTTTGATCGAGAAAGGTGACATAGGCAGATAAAATGTGATAATGTTAACTCAATAATAAATTGTATTTGATGGAATAAAATTGATCTAGATGTCACTAATGGGCCACGGTATATAACAGAGCTTTGACTGGTAATTAAAATCAGGAACTCGTCTATTTTCGTTACTCGTGTCAGGACAATCATAGAATTTGTTAATGTATATAAAAAGCAAAATTAAATTTAGAAAAATACCTCCCAAAAGATTTAAAACTTTTAATATGATAAAAGAAAAAAGTTTTAAAAGAATTAAGGGTCGTGATTACAATGATAAACAGTGATTAAAAACCACTAATTACCTTGAGAGATGTGTGCACGTCCTATTTCTGTCAAGTACGTTAAAGAAGAGAAGTGGCTAGAAGCTATCGCATCAAAGTACGGGCGCATTGCGACCGTTGAGGGCGCGGGCAGTAGAGAGATATTATGAAATAAAGTAACGTAAGAAATAAAGTTTGATTCTGCCAAAATTGCCCAATAGGTAGTCATTTACAATGAAAAGATTCAAACTATGCCATATTGAGAGAGGATTTAGCAAGGTTTGACCGCCGTGTATACCTTTCACGAATTTCTGTTTAAATACCGTGTTTCGACCTAGTTACATCCAACCTCGTCGTTATGCATTTTATTGTTAAATCAATGGTTTGACTTAATTACATAGGAATTATCATCTTTTATCAAAACACCCTACGGAATGATCAACAACAACTTTTATTTTAAAAACGAGGTTGGATGTACTATATGGGTTGTTAAAACACGATGCTTCAACAGAAATTCGGGAAGAGTGAGTTGTTTTGGTGTCTGCTGAGGTAAACCAGGCCAGATAATTCGAAACAACTAGCTGTTTGCCGCCCTAACTGTGATGGTCGAGGAGAAGTGTTATCATAGTATAGTAAACCCTTTTAACTATACGTTATCCTAATTTCACCCCTACTTCTGCTCTGCTGGTCATATCCATACCACTTTTCTAATATTTTTCCATAAAAAAGACCACCAGGATTTTTTTCATTGGTCAAAATATACGCAAAATTGCATTATTTTCCCCAACGCTGGTGGAGAAAACACTGCGCACTGTTAACAAGTACACCTAAGTATGGAATTTTGACAGTAACTTGTTACCAAAAATCAATTGCAATTCGGAACTAACTTAACTTTTACAGCTTCGTGGTCAGAAAAGTAGACACTGTGTATTAATACATTGATATCAACTTTATCTACAAAGCTCTGATGAACATAAACGTGATCAATTAAAGATCCAGAAATGTGCGTGGAACTATTGACTACCATTTTGTAATCGGTTAAAAACTCACGCAAGAAGTTGCAATCATCTTTGTAATAATTTATGTTAAAATCGCCTAAAATTATATGGACCGTATCAACCTGACATCGCAAGTGATCAATCATGTAAATAAACTCGTTTTGTTTGATTTTGTTCTGACGGTATAATAATATGAAATTTAGAGGAATATCTAAGAAGGATTTTGATAGTGTGTATAAGGAAAAACCAGGAATCGTCCTAGAGTACATAATGTTGATGTCATCTCGGTGTGCCAGAGCCAAACTTGAGTATCTGTGGGTATCTGTTGAATTCATGGTTAATTTAAAAGGATGCAAAAAATCCGAAATAGATGACGTGTTGCACTCTGATGTTAGCTGCGTTTCTGTAAGGAATAAAATGCTACTTTCCATTAAAAATTGGTCGCATTTAATGTCTATTGCGTGTTTTTTGAGAGATCGTACATTAAGAAGACAAAAAGTCAAAGAATGATCATCTAGTGGATCAATAGTTTCAACTTGTTCTAGTATTGCGTTTTGTCTCATATATTCATATTCATCAGATGCCCGTTGATCCATTCTCACCGAATTCATGTTAAAAGTCCCAGTAAGATAAAGTCCTTGCAATGATGTAACACGACTCAAAGCAACATAAACTTGGCCGTTGTTGAAGCGTTTTTGTTTGAAAAGATCAAAACTGAATACAATTTTCGAAAATGTCTTCCCTTGAACTTTATGAACGGTACAAGCCCAAGACAAAACTAAAGGAAACTGAAACCGCTTAATACTAGGAGAAGAAGAACAGTTCTTTTTTATTTTGATCCCTTTCTCCACTCTTTCAATGGGTACTAGATTATGCAATCGACCATAACTATCCGAATTTATGGCTTTCATACCAACACCATCTTCGTCCATCTTTATATATATCTTTTTAATACTCCCTCTTTGATCAAATTTCAAATTATGTATTGTTCCAATCTGTCCATTACATAACTTATCTTCGACATCAACATTTGTAGTCAGCATTACTTTTGCATTTATTTTGATAATCAACTTATGGGCAAGACCGCCAGTATCCATTTGATTTCTTTGGTAAACCTTTTCTAATACGGCATCGGATATATTTGATGGTAACTTATCAATAGCCTCTACTACTATTTCCCCTCCTGATAATGCGTCTAACATAAGTTTGTTATGTTCACTTACTGGAGCATTTTCTGCCCAAATATGCAGAGCATCTGAAGGATAATTTGGATCTTCTAGATTAATAAATCTTGATTGTAATAGTTCAACGTCTCTGTCAGTTAATATACCTATTCTTATATTATTTAAGAGATCGATGAATATTGTATCTCCTTTTTGTCTCATTACTTCCGTCAACTCAGCTATTTTGAAATATCTCCAGCAGTGGTCTATGTTTAACATGTTGTCACTGAATTCTGAGTATACTGGTCTTTGTTGAATCGGAGGAAGCTGATAAAAATCACCACAAGCAATAACTGATATTCCTGCAAATGGAACATCGTGGATATTTCCCATTATTTCACATAGTCGTTGATGAATGTAAAGTAACAGCTTATTTGAAACCATTGATATCTCATTTATTATTATATTCATCAGTTCAGACAACCTTTGTCTAAGCGAAGCTTTTCTTTTATCACTTAGCTTAGAAACACACTTTCCATTTGACCTATCTGGTAATATACCTAGAGTTGAGTGAATAGTAAAACCATCAACGTTAACTGCTGCCACTCCTGTTGGAGCCATCATTAACATTCTCTCTTTGTTAGCATCTTTCATTCCGTACGTAAAATTTAATCGTAGGTAAAATTTAATCGTAGGTAAAATTTAATCGTGGTAAGAAGATGTGATTTACCGCAACCGGCACTTCCTGTTAAAAATATATGAAATGGGTTAGGTTTTGGCACCTGATCGGTTTTCGAAGATTGAATCATTTTCCGAGTCCAGTTGAGAATAAAATTGAAAATGTTTCGTTGCTTTACATTAAGAGAACGTATTCTTTCATTTAGATCGTCATCCGATATCAAAGGTGCTACGGTTTGTATTTGAGCCCCACCATGGTATTCATCTTCATTATCTTCATCATAGTCGCTTGGTTCATTTTCGATTATGCTCTCTCTAAGTTCATCATTTTCTTGCTCTCCAAATGGATCTAAACCTCTTGGATTCTCATTAAACTGGGCAAATGCTTCCTCAACCACTTTCCCATAAGGTTCGCAAATGATTTTTTTTGCATTAATTGTTTCCAACACCCCTGGTTCTAATAACTTTTCCATATATGTTTGAGTAGCGCTTGCTTTAAGCTCTTCTTCTGTTCGGAAAGGGTAAAACATCATTAATAGATGATGTGCGAAGGCCTCAGGTTTTTTTATTTTGTTGGGAACATGATATCTTAAAACACTCTTCGTTTTCCTCAATTTTACACGTTCCTTACAAGACATAAGGGGAACTGATTTTGGCAAAACTGAATTTCTATCAGATAAAGTTAGTTCTTGGAGAATTTGAGGTTGACAGTCGTTTTCTCCTTCCTCTTTGTTTTTGCAATCAAGGGAATAATTTGATAAGAATTCCGCGTAGCATAATGAATCTATTGCAGCATATTTTCCATTTTGAAAAGTTCGAATCGGTCGGTCCATATACCGATCCAACATGTTTTTCTTAAAAATATTTGTCTCGTCTTCAGGCATGTTACAAATTTCCAGTTCTGTTTTACAAACACGATAACGATTTTCAGGCAAGTTACTGTTTGCAAAAATAACTCCTGGAGATGTTTTACGTAGCCAAATTTCTGGTAGGACAATAGAAACAGCTTCTTGAATAGACATTTCTCTATGTGTTCTATATGCTTTTGATATAGATTTCATTTTCTCTTGAAGGGTTTTCCTTGAGTCATGAGCCTCTTTTGCCGCCTGTTTCATTGCTTCTGTAGATTCATCTTCTGATTTTGATAAATAGGCGCACATATAAGCTACTGCTTTGTAATAGTCTAGAACAGGTTGTATATCTATATTTGCTTCCCAAGCTAGCAGCCCCTCTTCGAAATAGTTATTAACAAAACATGAATCTGGAGAACGTTTAAAGTGAATTTGGTAACTATCACCGGTTGATATGGCAAGACATTTGATATATTCTTCTTTTTCAATATTTAGTTCTTCAAGGATGCCATCAATAGATTTTGGTTCTTGATAATCTTCTTTTGATGGGTTAAATATGTTATTATATTTGGGATTTAAGTTTCTATTTATGTAATCTTTCACTTTGCTAAGTAACTCTTTTCGCATTCCCAATACATTATTTTTGTCTTCTTGTCAAAGCGTATGCGATAAAGGTTCTGCGATGATGGTTCTATCGCAAAAGAATTTACCAAAAGAATATCTACACTCGATGTTTGTATATTTTCGACATGATTTCGAATGATGGTGTACTTGGTAAACCTTAACTAATTCCTGTAACTCTTTTTGTTTCTTGGGTAAGTAACATTTAATGGCATTATCGACAAACGTAACATATTCTGTTTTTGTATCTGAAGAAAGTTTTGGGGCGTCTTCAACCCATAGTAACGAGTGAATATGGGGACTACCACGTACTTGAAATTCTACTCTTATCGCGTAATGTGTAACTTTACCCAGAGTTCCATTGATCACAATATATTTAAAGAAGTTTTCTACACGGTATTGAAAATGTCTTGCCAACAAAACTGGATTAGATTGGAGGACGTTTGTTCTCTCCAAATAACTCATACTTTCAATTTCTTCTTTTGTCAATTCTTTACCTTTTAGCTTTTGAATAATTGCGACTAATTCATTCCAACGTAAGTCAGCGCATGACAATGTCATAAAATACGTCGGCAATCCGAGTTGCTTAACCATTGCAAGAACCTCAAAAAGAAATCTTTTCCAGTAAGCTGGAGTCCCTTTTAAGTTATTCATGAAGTTGAATGCATCGTCGCTTGCAATTAAACCATTGATAGTTTCTTTAAAATTTTGTGAAAGTCGTCCGGCCGTTAGACCTTCGGTTCTGATTTTTTTCATGGCAATGTTTACACAGTTAATAAGATTTAAATGCTGTGTAACCGATTGCGCATAAAATATGTAATCTGGGTCAGACGCGAACCTCTGTGTATAATTAAGTAATCTTTGGTTAAAATATTTACAAGGGCTTAATTTAACCTTCCTTTCATGTGTATATCCAAATTTACCGGTGGGAAACAGATAAGGATGTGCGAGTATTTCACAATTTTCATCACAAACTATGGGCACAGGTTCTTTATTCTCACCAGGTGCAATTGTTACATTTGAACTATCTAATACATTAAAAGATAGCTCCGGAACATACGCAGTTTCAGAGGTGCCGATCCGGTAATTATCCAAAGGGTTTATATCTTCATTTTCTGGTAAAACTATTTTGACCTGACTTATATCATCATCATTAACAAAATGGATTTCATCCTCTTCATCTTCGTTGTCAATAGTGTTTACCCAAAACTGTGGTATGTTCTCAATGTTTATTTGGATATCTGAGTATAAGGGATTGACGCTTTTTAAGTAAACCAAAATTTCTCTAACAAAATTTGGCCGTACAGGTTCAAATAAAATATTCGATTTAAAGGTCATTTTCCTCTTAAGGGCAACTCTCACAACTCCATTATTATCCATTCCTCTTGGAAGAACATTGCAAATATCATCAGCATTTATCGGCACTTTACATATTGTGCCCTTTATTTTCGGAGCTTGCCCTTTGCTCATTATGGTGACTTTTTTGAATAAAAGACGTTTAGAAATAATAATTTTCTCTAACCTTCTGATGTCTGAAAATTGTTCGGGTAACTCATAAATGTTTAAATCGTTAAAAACTGCCTGACATGGAATTTTATGTTTTGAAAGCTTAGAGTGGCACGTTTTGCAAATGTATTCGTGACCATCAAAGCTTAAAATCCGCGATGAAAACACATTTTTGTTAAAACCTGCATACCTGCTAATATCAAATCGAACTACAGCTGAATAGTATAAAGTTCTGTTGCAAATTACGCATATATAATACGGGCCTTTCGACACCTGCGATTTGAAATCATTAACCCTTTTCTCACTTGAATTGTTTCGGGCTAGCCTTCTTATTTTTTCAGTAAGTTGAGCTATTCTGTGCTGCTTGTCAACATTACGAGTTCTGCGCCGCCTTTTACTGTTTAAAGCTTCTTTTTGTTCAGCAGCCAGGTTATCACGATATTTACGTTTCCTTTTGCTTTCCGTATCTTTGAATGCAGTGTCAAGTCGGCGTTTACGATATTTTTCCCGCCGCGTTTCTTTCTCAAAGTACTTTTTCGTTTCAGTAACAACACTATCTGATAACAGAGCTTTAACGAACTGTATTTCGTAATTTGAACACACATTGCCAAATTGGTCTAAATAAAAGTATTTTATATACTCTTCAGCGTCGTGGATGGAGTTAAATTTTAATAGGACTGATGCACCCGAGGAGTTCACCATACCGTTAACATCACGACTGTGCGAATCAAAAATATAAACGGAAGATCTACTTATAAAAAATGCTACACTAAGACCACAAGCTAAAAATATACCGCAGTTGAAATCAGGGGGGACACAAAGAATGCACTGAGTGTTGTGAGAGAGTTCCCCTACATGTACGCAAGACTTACGAAAATCTATTTTGTCATGGGAAAAGCTAATATCATCAGGTAAGTCAGAAAACGCAAGGAATTCATGAATATATCCCATGCTTGTATAGAGCATATTGCCTTGCTTTAATATATTATCTAAATCCCATTGAACCCAACGATGGAGAGCTTTAATATTAGAGTAACAAATTGACCATAACGCATTGCACATACATTGGGTACCAGCGGAAATTCCGAAACGCGGGTCACCTTGGTGGAAGGAACCTTTAATAGTCTTAACAGGAACAATCGGCCCGGGGTTTCTTTCTATATCGCCAGATCTTAGTAAAATAATACCTAAATAAAAAAAAGTTGCACAAAAAGACGCTGGATTCAACAATCGAGATAAGCCTGCATCTGACATACCTGAGCCTATTTGGAAATTTGAATAAATAGAACTCAAATTAAAATGTGTTGTGTAATTATTGCCCAAAGATATGCAATAGGCATCAATGTAGATCATGGTAGTTGTATTGCAGTTTACAATGGATAAATAAAATTCCTTACCAGGAAACTTGTTGTTTATTTTTTAAATTTTTTTCTTAACACAAAATTATCAAACTACTGTTAAATTATACAAGTTTGAAATCAACGAATCTAACACTTGCAAACGGGTCAAGCTGGTAAGCCAATAACTCTAGTAAGCCAATAACTCTAGTAAGCCGATAACTCTGGTAAGCCGATAACTCTGGTAAGCCGGTAATTCTGGTAAGTCGATAACTCTGGACTCTGGTAAGTCGATAACTCTGGTAAGCCGATAACTCTGGTAAGTCGATAACTCTGGTAAGCCGATAACTCTGGTAAGCCGATAACTCTAGTAAGCCGATAACTCTGGTAAGCCGATAACTCTAGTAAGCTGAACTCTGGTAAGCCGATAACTCTGGCAAGCTGATTATGCTGGTTAGCCAGTAACTCTCATAAGCCGAAAAAAAGATTAAATGCTGTAATGGCTGATAAAACCAGAATAAGCAGTTATCCTGCCAGGTTGGCAGGATGGCTGATATAGGCTCCAACAAAAACCAACCTAAAAAAAAACAAAACAACTTGTTCAAACACAAAAACACATAACTAAACCAACACCAAGCATGCAGTGAGACTGTGGGATATTATATAAAAGGTTGGGTAAAAAAACCTAGGTTAAAATCTGAACATTTCTCAAATTTTATTGCCTACCATTTTATAACAGGTTGGGCAGTGTAATGTTAAAAATATTAACTTCACTGTAAGAAGTCCTGAGGAACACATTAAAAGCTTAACAAAATCTTGATTATAATCAATTTCAACTGATTAAACGAATTTCAACCAATCAACTGATTTTGACAATGACATAGTAGTTGTACAAAACACATTTACAAAGGTTGGTGTCCTTCTCATGGAGAATTTTAAACTTGTATAATGCCAATTGTTTATTACAAAGAAAGCATGAATTTTAAGTTAAAGAACTATTGTTTTCAATTTGCAATATTAAGTTTGGGGCAAATTCTATAAACTATGCCAAATTTAACTTGCAGTTTTGCCCAATTCAACGTGTATATTGTCCATGCAGCAAGGAAAATTTCTGTGTGTTTTTCATCTCCTTTTACGCCTGGCCTATGTAAGTGGTTTGAATCTTATACTGACAGACTGTCAACATCTCATAATTTGCTGTCAATGTTCCTAATTGCGAATGGCGCTCCTAACTCCCAACGAAAAAAAATAAACAGAGATTATGGTCATGAAAATATATATACATCCATACTTTTTTTTAAGAAACTATATATAAATATAATTTCTTACCAAATTCAGGCGTAAGTCTTGTATGGGCAGTCAAAGCTGAATTCGTGTCATAGTTTAATTGACAGTATGTTTCGTGTTTTTAATTTATAAACGGTTGGAAGTGGTTTCAATTTGGGTTCGGAAATAGGAAGGCCGTTTGTAATTAGGAATATTGGCATCGAATTATTATCTAACTTAAAGTTAAGCTTCGTAGCTTGAATTGACTCTTAAATAATATTGAAATAGCAAATAAGAGCACATCAAGTTAATTTCCTTTGCAGATGAAATAGTGTTACATTCTTGTTACATTAGCACATTGAAATGTATATACATTGAAATGCAAACAAACATTTTGATGATCAACACATTGACAAACAAAAACAAGGCAATCTTCTTTAATAAATCTTGCTAATGAGTTTGTAAGTGATTAAAAATTTCTTAGCTTTTCCGATTTTTAAGAAAATTATCATGTAACTATTGGTACAATGTTTCATGTTTAAGTTTTGCTTAAAGCCTAAGACTTTATAAAAACTTCAACCTGCTTGCTTTGTCACCAAATATTATGGCCCACCACTAAAAAGTAGAACCACGGCCCCTCAAGCCTTATAGATGAGTTTCTAATTGACGTAATGTTTACTTGCTGGATAATTGCTGTGAGTTTCAACATAAAATGGTATATAGATCAAAAGTCAATTTCCTACCAAAATGTGCACGCATCTTGGTTGGCAATTAGATGCTCTCTGCACACTTCAAGATTTTGAACATCAGAAACTCATCTATATAACTAACAGGAATAGATCTAATGGAACAATGTTTGCGCACAAAAATACAGACACATAATGCAGTAATAATAAAAGCTAATATTTCAATCGAGAAAATATTAAAGTATCAGAAGCTTTTCGGAAAGTTCATCATCAGTAACAATAATATTTTAAGAAAAATGGCCACGGACCTTCAGTTAGCCTGAGATCCGCGCGGTGCGCGGTTCACAGGATAGTACCTGAGAGGGACACCATCGAATGCTATTTAAAGGCTAGCATATCCGCTAGCCAAAAATCAAAAGAGCTGTGCAAAAACACCAAAGTTCAACATCAAGACTTGAAGTGACTTTTGGATATCAATGCAAGTGACAATAATCTTGCTGGTGATAGCAGTGATGATGAAGATGTTGATGATCAGTTTTTTGAGTTCACACTGTATTATTGGTATAGTTTCATTTGTAAACGTCATTATTCGGCTGTATGTGACGTAATTTTTGAAAAGTCATCTTATTTAATCTGCAATCCAAAATTCAATTTTTCTTTGTGTTTCTTTCTATTCTTACTATTTTCGAGACAAAATTGGTATTCATCTTGAATGAAATATTAATTAACACAAATTAGCGCCGTGAACTTTCTTCGTGGTTTTTCTTCATTCTCAGTCTACCTTTTGTTGAAAAATGGGGGAGACTCGAATGTGAGTGGAGAATCGAATTATAATGCATAAAAAAGAAATATTGTACATCGTAAAATTAAAAAACACGCAAAAAATATTGTTATGAAATATCCAAGTTTGTATATAAGCTATTTGCGTTTTCATGAATGTTTTTGTATGTATATATTCATAGTGTTTAGATGAAAAGATCAATACATGATTTCAAGTAAATGGCATTGTTTTCTTAATTATCTTGAGATCACCATGAAATCCAGGGGCAAGATCAGCAAGATGACTAAGCGTTGAGAAGTGCCTCAATATTATGATACTAGAATGGGAGTCATTTAATATTAACACATTATGCCCAGAAGGGCGTCATTTGATATCAGCGCAATGATGCTCTGAAGGGACTCATAGCGGATTGAAGCTCTTAAGGTGATCAAAAAATGACTCTTGTTTGAGCGTTAATTCAAAATGATACTCAAACGGGAATCACGAAATGAGAATCGTAAGAGAGTCATTTTCAAATGACTCCCTTTAGAGAGTCACAAATATCGTCATTTTTGAGAACTGAAAGGGAGTCATTCATGGTAATGAGAAGCTAAAGGGAGTAAAAAAAGATACTTGTAAGGGAGTCAAAATGACTCGCAAAAGGAGTCGCCACAGGCACTCTGAAATGACTCCCTTCGAGTTCTCATATTGACTCTATTAAAATTGTCAGTGTATAAAAGAATGCATTAAAGAAAGATCCCACTTTTCAAATCAAAAATTTTGATAACAATACTGAACTCGAATTTGTAAGAACACTCGCATCTAATAAAATCGTATGGAAGAACAACATATTGAGCGTGGTTGATAGCAGTGGGCAAGTCAAGACACATCAAAATTAAATCTATATCTCAAGGCGACATCCCGATACAAGATAAGACAAGACATTTAAAAATACCATGAGATTTTTTCTAAATATCAATACAATGCGACTGCTTTATGCTTAAAAATATTGAATGTCTTTCCCAAATAAAGCTTTTAAAACTTCCTTGATTTTCATGTTTATATACAGTTCTGTTATCTGCTCGGTCAACTTGTCGTTCCCTGCGTGTGCCAATTTTTGTTTTCTGTCATGCAACATTTTCAGATGATTCCAAAGTTCTAAAAGTCGTTCGTAGTTCTCATCCCGATCGGCAATGTTATAGCCTCCACGTTTTTCGAGCTTCACTCGTTTATTTATATAACCCCCGCGCACTAACGAAAACGGTAAGCTTTTTACGTTTCTCTCAACCCTTTCAGAGTCAGCACCAATAAGAGTTGTCCGGGGGTTGAAATGACGTGCGTTAACAACTCTAGGAGCTAGAGCACAGCACAGTAGTAAACATAACACCATTATGTTAATCATGTTTTCTCCGACAGCACCAACAGTGTCTATTGAAAAGACTATGCTTGTCCTGTTTATTTATGTGAACACTGAATCACCTACGCATTGCCATTAACTGATATTCGTTAGCTTTTAGCAATGAAAGTACCAGCTGTATGAAATAGTTTTGTTTTCAATAGGAAATATCGCAAAAGTGAGTGGCAAAAAATCTTTGCAGTCATAGAATGCTTAATTGCATCAACAGGTGCATTTTTCACGTTTCTATTCTCTTCATTGCATCAGTGAATATTGAGATTTTAGCTAATAAAATGGTAGGCGTGAATTTTCAATAAAATGTAAAGGAAAACCTATCATGTGGTTAGGCATTGGCTTTGAATATCACAACATATAATGAAAATATTCAATTCCTTTTGAGAAGAGAGAAAACATCTGCTGGACTAGGAATAAATTATATGCCAAGTTTTCTTAAAACCAGGAATTTTCACAAGGGGTCTATTGTACTAGGTCTATTGTGGTCATACAAGAAGGCTGTTTAAACCCCACGGAAACCATTTCGACTTCTTCTTACGTTTGGAGAATGTTTGAGGTTTACATAGCGTGAAATATCGACGGTTTATTGAAAGGGTTATGTTGAAATCGTATAGTAGAGAGATGTAGGCTAAGATTTGGTTTCGTAAATACATACTTTTGTTACAGTTATATTGGATCAAATTGCAGTAGTACTCATACAGATATTATTTCTCTGTTTTGATTGTGAGAGGCAAAGCAACGAACTCTCTTATTACAGTTGCGTGCGTGTTTAACCCCACTTATGGTGGTGGCGAAATGCTATTAATCAAATCCACCTTTCTTCCTTGATGACTAACTGTCGACCACAATACATAGTAGCACGTGGTCGTATGCATACAACGGAGAGGTCTGGTAACTAATACAGCACAAGCGTTTAAAATATTGTTGCTCTTGGAAAAACAATACATTCAAAACTTCATAAAATCGAATAATGTACAAAGTATAATGATTTCTCTACATGACGCCCTACTTTCGACGTCAGCCCATCTTTTTGGTCTGTATTTTGACCTGTTCACAGCCGTACGAAAATGATAAAGAATTATTGACAGAGCAGAAATGATTTTCACTTGAAATATCAGCCATCGAATTTTTGGTTACTGCAATTAGGGAGATTCGAAAACTCGACGAACCTGTTACACGAAAAAAATCATTTACTTGCGAGAATTTTTTTAAAACTGTTCTGCTAAAACGGTACTTCAGAGATTTGTTGCATCAAAAGAAACATCATTTGCACGCTTATTTCAAGTGTTGATGAGAAGTTTCTAATGACTTTGTAGGGAAAAATTCACGAACAACTCTACTAAGTTGTGTACAATTCCCTACAAATCTATAGAAAAATAGTTTTGTGTAAATGGAACATGATTTTTCCGAATCCCGCTAATTTTAATCTTTCCATTGTTTACTTTTTTGTTCTTAATTTTGTTGCCAATTCTGTTAAATCTCATGTCGCACTTTTATGGTCGTTGTCGTCTTGTCGTCGTCGACTTCGATGTTAAGTATTTCTTGATTTCACACACGTATTTTCTCATCATCACCGAAAGTCGAAAATGTAATTCATTTGTTTGCTGCCGAGATAAAAATAAACTGGACTATAACGTTGTTTTTTATAAAATCTAGACAAAACAACAAACATTTGTATTACGGTTCATTTTAATATTTTCACATTATTATTGCGTCTTTCCCATCGATACACACTTGTATCAGGTGAGTCAAAGCGTAGCAATGCGGAAAAAATTGAAAATATCCCAATTTTGATACATCAACTCCCGTCAGAAAATGGCTTTGTATCGAGACCATCTATGCTTACATGATGCCATTCAACAACCCTTGAGCTCATCATTCACATAAATGTCTCATTTGTTGCATCCACAATGAATACACGTTCCCCAATTTATTTTTTTCGTTACAATTGGACACATTTGTCCATACGGTCTTTGTTTTGATGTGTCGTTTTATTCCATGGCAATAATTTAATAGATAAAAGTTTCTAAAGTGAAAAAGGGACATCTTCAAATAATTTTCAACACATAAACGAGAGTATAGGGACAACTAAAGAAAGAACGGGACGAGTTTTCTGATCACAAAAGTCTTTAAAAAGTTTGATCACAAGGATTTCTGTGATATACCCTTCCTGCATTTACATATTCGTAAAAGTTACTAAAATTCCCATTCATGTATATAGGCAAGGAAATTTGGTATTGCTGTGGTTAAAAGATATCATCAACTGGTGACCATATTTCATGTTGATGTTTTTGGTGTATTGAAGCTGGTATTTTGAAGAGTATTGACTTCCTTCTAAGTATAGAAAACCATTTACGCTTGTAACTTAATGCCCTTGTGGTCGAAACTAAACAAGCTCATTCATTACAGAATATTCGTTGAGTAAATAATATCAAAACGAAAATAGAAAAATCAAAACGAATGTTTGTGTTGTGAAATGAAAGCAATAATGAACTACAAAGTTATAATGTTGTCTTAATGACTTCATCTGACAATAAACAAAATTTGTTTACCAGGTTTCTAGAGGGCTTGAAAAGATTTTTTTTTTTGCAATTGGTTCCTGTTATAAATTGAAGTTTCTAAATCTTATTGTTACATCGCAATATAGAAGAAGAGTTTTCTTCAAAGTAAAAACAGTGATTCCCTCGTAGTTTTAACATTCAAGGGACCATTTAAAACTGTTCCAGGTTTTGTAAGTGGTATTAATGCAACCCTGATAATTCCAGATAATGACAAGGTGATTGAAATATCGTATGTCTAACGTAGCCTTTGTATCTTCTAAGACAGTTCCCTATATCGCGGAAAGGTTCGACAATGTGATGAAGCGAAAAAAATCATAATGACAATCAAATAAAGTTCCAATGTACGATTAACAGATGCTTGTACGTCTTTCATATTATCTATTTTTCTTTTTTAAATCTAGCAGTAGGTGGGTCATTTACCGTTAAGTACAATAAAGATCTGCAAAAAAACCCGCCGAAATTTGAAACTTTCAAAAAGAAGACAGATTGTCAGATCAGACATTTATAAAGATACACAAAAATATTTAAGTTCTCGTTGTTGACTTTGGGGCATCCCTTTCTGGTTCGAAATCCACTCTGTCAAATTTGTCAAAAGCTGTTAGGGATTTGCGTAACGAAATTGTTATTCCTGGTTTTTAATTTTCATTCTCATTCCGTCGAACAGTTCAGTTAAATAAATGACGCGAGTAAATCTGATATGTTATTATTGTTTTTTTTGGTTTTTTTTGACATTTTATTACGTATGAAAGCTGAGATTAATCCTGTGACGTCACTATTAAACCACTTCCATGGTTTCTACAGGAATGAAGAACTTTTGAGGTCATTGCATAAAATCAATTTTGAACTTTCCGGTTTCTAAGTCAACTCATGCTCCTTCCTTCCCTGATTTCTGCTGGTCTACAAAAGCTCAAAAATGACCTGCTCGTTCAATTTTTTCCATTGTTGTGTTGGAGCCAGGGCGAGTGTAATTTCTTTCGAAATATTTATTGAGAAGCGCTTTCCCATATTTAGGGGCTGCTTATATAGAGCGGGTTTCATCCCGCTCAACCAGGCTAGAATTTGTTTACATCACATGATCTTTCATTGTTTTTGCAGGAATCCTAGCCCACCTCGCCGGGATGGAGTGTTCATATTTACAATTTTCATCCCGCCTAGCCGAGATCTCGGTAAAAACAAGCGAGATGTCAGCAAGGCGGGCTGGCTCGCATGTCATATGAACACATTTTATTTTTTTCTTGCGAGATCTCACCTAACCGGAGCCATCCCGGCCATCCGAGATAGCCCGCCTCTATATGAACATCCCCTTAAAGGCGAAATTGGTTGAAAATATGAAATGTATTTTCTTTGAAATGTTAAAATGGAACATTGACAAATTAAATATCTTTCATTTTCAGTGTAAGAATTTCATGTGTAAACACCTACGTTTTAAAGATTCAGCCAAAACTTGACCCAAACTATATCAAAGGAAGTCAATTCAGTTGCGCCAATCGTCCAAGCAAATGTTAGTTCAAAAGGTCGTGTAAAAACCATTCGCAGTTTCATTTGTCAACACAAAATTGATTGAATCATCGACTAAGTGTAATTTGTAAATGTACAAAAGTGACGACACGCTACTCCTTCACAGGGAATACAAACAGCATGAATACAGGATGAATACATTGGATAGCAGTTGATTTATCAGCAACGAAGGAGAGTGTCACTAAATGTTAATATATAAAGGAGCGTATTTTGAACGACGGTACACCTCTTAATACGAGGGAAAGCTCAGTCATGAACACGTTTCTATCAAATTTTATTTTGTTTGCTTCACTTGCTGCAGCTGCGTCTACCAGGTTAGTACTAATCACGCCATTCAACAGACTGTACATAGATACAAACGATTGCAAAACGATAAAACGATATATTTCAGTATTTCAATAGTTCTTCTTTTGTTGTCAATTCTACATTGCATGACCATTAATGGATGGTTTTCAAATTATCTTCAGCAATTTCTTTGTGGCGACACCGCAACGTTACAGAGCTGGAGATGTAGCAACTGTTTTTGTTACAGTCGATAGAAATGAGAACAGCAGCATTTTTGTAGACTTGTCCTATGATGACAGTGATGGTTATAGCCATCTCTTATTCAAGTATGGTGATCTAATCCCTGACCAGGAAACCGGAAGTGCATTATCACTGGTCAAGTTTGACTTACCACCAAACGCAGCGGGAAAAGCAAAAGTTAGCGTTAGCGGTATCGATGAGTCTTCTAAAGAACTTTACGTTCCCATTGCAGGATCTCGGGAGTCCATTTTCATACAGACTGATAAACCTGTTTACAAGCCTGGAGGAAAACGTAATTATTTCTACTCTTCAAGAACGTTATTAAAAAATGAATTGATTCTAGTTCAAATTATTTATGTTTAGTGAGGTTCCGTGTTGTTGTGATCGATAAAGATTTGAAACCTGTTAAAGGGGTTGGTTAAATCATTTTTTTCTAATTAATTTATACTTCATATAACTTAAACAGTTTCTTTTTATTGTTTAATGCCTTCTCATCTCATCTTTCTTTAGGCTTTGTCGCTTGTCCATGTCTTGGTATGAAATTTATTATGTACACGTAAAATACAAGTTCCTTTAAATGTATTTTTTTCTGCCTATGAGTTCCTATAGGCAAATCTTTGAAAGTTGCGGTTAAAAGAACTGATTTGGTTTTTCGTTTTCTAGAATCCATCTGGTTCCAGAATGATACAGTGGGCAAATTTGACATTGATTGACGGTATCATGCTTCGAAGATTTTTCTTTCTTTTTTTTTGTGAAATGAAAATATAATAAACATATTATAAGCATGGTTTCTCTAATTGACTTTTCAAATGCTGAACATGTAGCTGTTATTTCACTATCTCACTGCCTTGGCCGTTCAAATAGTATTCCATAGTTATATTTTACAGGGATGGTGAGCCTTGAAATGCCCATATCAGTTAAGCCTGTTCTTGGAAAATGGAAAATATCAGCAACGTACAAGGTAAGCAAACTATGAGTTTAACTTTCCAGTTCCTTTTAAATGCAATAACCAGACAATAGACTTTTCACAACATAAATCTCGTCTTTTGTTGACAGAAATGGACAAGCGTGCAGATGATTGACGTTGACAAATATGGTAAGTTATAAAATCCTACAAGCTATTGCAGAAATTATGGAATTACAATTTCTTAAGTTTGTAAAAAGAAAAGTATGATACAGGAATAATTTTCACTTTTAGTTCTTCCAAAGTTTGAGGTCATAATTAAGTCACCTCCATATTTGGTGAGACCAACCACAACTGTCCCGATTACTGTTTGCGCTAAGTATGAATGAATTTTGCTATTGTAAATCTACATAAACTTTGAATTCTAGATTCTCTTAAACTGCATATCGAATCTATGTTCTTGATTTTGTTCAGATACACATACGGAAAGCCGGTAACAGGACATATGGATGTAGAGGTTTGCATAGAGCGGTTTAGGAAGACTGAATGCGTTTTATTCCACAAAAAGGTGTGTTTGGAGAAAATTGACTGAAAGCAAAATATAAGATAATTCCACCGACTGATTGAAATCTCAGTCCAGCCTATCAGTGGAGAACATGATTGCATCAATTTTCATCGTTAAAGTGAATTCACTGAAGGGAGGATTTAACGATGAAAATTGATGCAATCGGATTTGAACCTTTGATAAGAAATAAAATAATAAAGCAATAAGTAAGTAAGTAAGTAACCGAGAGTTTTTAGTCTTTGGACTTCCAACCCAGGAAAGGTTGGTTCTTCTGCCCGCCGACTTGCAACTAGTAGTTGACTTACCGCCAGAGTTACGTACAGCATTGCTCTAACTTGCCCGAAGGCCAGTGTGCAGTCAGTCGATGGCTCCTAATGGGCTGATACGCTACTTTTAAGTGGTGTATTGGGACTCGAACACGGTTCGCAGCGGTCGCACTGAAAGGTACTAACCACTACACCATCGCTGCACAATAAACTCTCATATATTGTCCTTCTTTCTTTAATAGCAAGTTATTTCGTTGATAGTTTAACCGTTCATGCCTACCTTTAGATTGACGGTTGTTCAGATATATCATACACAAAGCAACAGTTTGTAGTTGCTACCCATCTAGCTGTACATGCTTCAGTGACTGAAAATGCAACAGGGAAAAAAGTGAATGCATCCCATAAAACTGCGACATTCCAGAATCATAGAGTCAACTTAAGATTTGATGCACCAAAATATTACAAACCTGGATTCAGTTACAAAGTAAAAGTAAGATAATACGCTTATCCAATATCAAATATCCATTAAAATGTCAGCTAGTAGACTCCAGTTAATGCAACAACGCACCTTTTGTCTCATGTCTCTCAGCCATCCCCTTTATTTACTTAAACATTGTCAAGCCCTAATTCATAGTTCTTGTGTCATGTCGAATTTTCTTTTGTAGCTTTTTTCTACAACTCCTGATGGAAGGCCTACAGATTCCGAATTAGTAAAGCTGAAAGTATCAAACAATCACGGAAAGGTGTCAGAAGAAACCGTTTCGGTGAAAAATGGATTATATGAATTTCACGTTTTCTCACTACCTGACACGAAACAGTATTTTTACAATGCAGAACACGTGCCAGCTAAAAAGTTGCCAGTTTGGGTACTTACATTTTTTTAGGGAATTTACAGTGAATTTAGGGCTACATACTCAAGCAATATTCAAACAATATTCATGCAATATTCATGAAACATTTTGTGTTGTGTTGAAATGTTTAAATTTGTCATTCTTTTCTCGTAAGTTTTGTTAAAAAAATAATGCTTGGGCCTAATTTGGACCAAATCTTGGGAGATGTTCCAAAACGATTCTTGTTAGACTTTTGACTTTTATTTTAGACTGGTTCACCGTTAACAAGACCTTTACATTATGACAGAGTCAAAGCTCATGCGAAAACTAATGCTTGGTATTCTCGCGGAAAACAATACGTTGAAATTCGAAAGATGGAACATCTTGAAGTTGGAAAAATCGCAAAATTTAATATCAGATTTTCTGATTATGGTAATAGAACGGGGAAATCGTTAAAATACTTGGTACGTATCCAAATTAGGTTATGTTTGCTGATGCTTAGTTAAACCTTATGTGTGTTCCATTAAGTGAAAGGTTTTGCTACATAAATGCTACAATTCAATTATTCCAGTTTTTAAGAAGAGTTTCTTGTGTTTATCAGATTGTTTGTAAAGGGAAAATTATGGTTGCCGATCAAGTTGAGATCAAGAAGTCACATTTGCACTTACATGTCCCTGTCACTCATGAACTGTTACCACAATGCAAAATGTTGGTTTTTTACATCAGTGATGATGGTGAATTTGTAGCAGATAGTAAAAAGGTTGTTTTCCAAATGTCGTATAAAAACAAGGTATAGCATTGATTGTCCCAATTCAATGATGACAACTTTTAAATTCTTTTAAACATTTTTTTAAGTAACATGAATTGTTGTTGCGATAGGTTTCACTTGCATTCATTGAAAATACAAGTAAACCAGGCCAACAAGTTAATCTGGTATTGAAAGCATCCCCCGGATCAACATTTGCTCTATCAGCTGTCGATCGAAGTGTACAGTTACTTGGAGAAACATCCGATTTGAAGGATGCTCAGGTACTTAGCAGTTTGCTATCGCTATGAATACCACCAGGATAGACTTCAAAAGACTGCAAAAAAACTGAAATTCTGAAATAGAATATTTTATTCTATTTATTTTTTACGGAATTTACCTTTTTAGTTATTATGTGGATCTACTAATGATATTTAGCTCATTGTTGCATGTATTTGTTCAGCTTCTCGAGACGCTCCGCAATCAAGATAACCCACCTTCGAGCCTAAATCATCGCAGATGCAAAACGAATATTAAAGGGCTTTGGTGTCGATGGCTTGGTTGCATTTACAAAAGAGATAACAGAGTAGATGGATTGAAGGCTATTGAGGTAAAGAAATAAATCATGTGCAAAGTGACAATTCTGTATAATCAGAAAGATTGAACGTATCCTTTATCCCCATAATAGTTTATCGACTCATCGATGGTTTATTTATATTTCATATAAATCTGTACAACGGGAAATATAAGTGTGAAAAATCCTTTATTAAACCTCAATCACATGGAGGAACGTGCAAACTCCTTTAAAAAGTATAAATCTTTATTTTGCTCCATTTTAGGAAGCTAGTTTGCTTTATTCCAGTAACGCAGATGTTGATGTTCTGCCATGCCCAGAATTGAAATATGATGGTAAGCAACTTATGGGTCTTTGACCGTGCCAGCCCGCTTACCGGGCCAGTTTTCCTAAAATAACTAACAACTGAGAATCAAATAGGAATTTTTTTTATAAAAGTATGTCGATGAACTTCATTTCACATTTACGTTAAAAGGGAGGTACAAGTTTATTTTAACTATAATTAGTATAAATAAGTAAATAAGCGTCCACGACTACAACTGTGTTTCTAAACGGGTGCTAAGCTGTAGAATCGTTATAAATTCACCAACGAACTCAACTCACTGAAAATTTCAAATTGACGCGAATTATTTTTAATCCTGAGGTGAACATTGCTTTACCAGAGGCTAGTAACTGATACCTAACTGATGTTAACTAACAGCAATAGTAGAATACCACTAGCTCCTAGTGAACTGATTGTTTTTAAACCCCATTAAAATAGTATCGAGATAACATTTGATTTAATTCTACATAGTAGTTACACTTATGCAATTGAAACAACTAAAAATTTCTTCCTTCATTGCTTCTGATTGGATCGTCCTCAGCGCTGTAACTTATGTTTTTAAGCAAAGTATTTGTAGTGTGAAAATACTAATACCTTATCGGGGAAAAAAAAGTCGGGATTTATTTTAGTCGGGGAAAATTTTGGTCGGGGAAAAATTTAGTCACCTCGAGAAATTTTAGTCACTTTTCCCCGACCAAAATTTCGAAATTAGTCGCTTTTCCCCGACTAAAATTTCGAAATTAGTCGCTTTTCCCCGACTAAAATTTCTAAATAAGTCACTTTTCCCTGACCAAAATTTGCAATACAAGTAGAAAATGGAACACAATTTTTGTCGACACTTTCAATTTGAACTAAAAATTATATTACAAAATAACTAATTAAGAGTTCAATCTAATACAATAACAGTTTTTGAGGTTTGATCGTCATTATTTTCATCACTGGCATCCATATTGCTTTCACAAACATCAATTATATCTTCACTGACATCCATTTTATTTTCACTGACATCAATTTTGTTTCCCTTAATCGTAACAGAAAAATCTGTATCGTCCTCATTGACTGATTCAACTTCATTCGATTCCCCTTCCTTTGCTTGACCGTCATAATTCCAGTCGAAAATCGATAGATAGACTCTACCTGAGATTATCAAAAATCGGGGAAAAGTTTCGGTCGGGGACTAAAAAATCGGGGAAATGTTTTGGGCGGGAGTAAAAAAACCGGGGAAAATTTTTGGACGGGGAAATGAAAAATCGGGTGAAATTTTTGGACGGGTGTTGAAAAGTCGGGGGAAAATTTGGTCGGGGAAAATTTTAGTCACTAGCCCAAAAAATTAGTCACTTACCCCCGACTTTTTTTTCCCCGATAAGGTAGAAGAAAAGAAAAGATCCTCAGACTGGCTTATAACTTGTGTTTGCCTTTAGATACCTTTTTTAGCCAAAGGTATTTATATTCTGGTGTTAATTCATTCCCAAGAAGACGTTTAAGTCTAAGAATACGTATGAAACATAGGAAAATGCCAAAATTGAAAAAAATAATGAACAAGAAAGAAAAAGACACGAAAAAAGCTAGCAAAAGTGACAAATCTCCATTGAAAATAAGAACAAAATTTCCTGAAACATGGTTGTGGCAAGAAGAAACTATCAGGTAATTAAAGAATGTCCCCTGTCTGTGATAACAACAAAATGAGGATATAGCTCACATGGTTAGATGGTGGATTTGCGATACAAGGGTTGTAGTTGGTAGTGGTTGAAATCCCGGCACTGAATGCTACTGTGATATGAAGACTTATAGAATAATAGTGTATTCTGCAAAAAGCTATATGAGATTGTGCATGATGTGATGTAATGAACGAGTCCCTAAAATTACTTGTATTGCAAACCGCTATCTATAATAGACCTTTCCCGAATTTCTGTTTAAACTCTAAACTGTGACTGAGTTTCATGTCTAACCTCGTTTTCATGCGATTCATTGTTCCATTGATTTCATGACTTTATAACTTAATAATAGTCTCTATTATTCTCAATTCCCACTCTCGTAATTAGAAGAAGTTTAAATATTAAAAGCGAGGTTAGACACGACAACTCGGCCACAATACAGCGTTTAAACAGAGATTCGAGAAAGGTCTATTATTCTGATCCATTTAATAGCTCTACTGGTGAGAAAGTATTAAATGTAAAAGTACCAGATACAATCACAACCTGGTATGCCAATGGCTTTGCAATTTCACAATCACATGGAATAGGTGTTGCAGCACCAGCATCCATCAAAGCTTTTCAACCCTTCTTCGTTGCCATGGCACTTCCATATTCTGTTATTCGAGGAGAAAGTGTGAAAATGCCTGTATCAGTTTTCAACTACTTAGATGATTGCCTGGTGGTGAGTTCTTTTTATAATAGTTATGACGGGTTATTTCCTTTTTAGAAAGTTCAAGCCAATGCTACATTGCATGACATTTATTTCCAGGTACAAGTCAGCCTTATGCAATCAACTCAATACGATATCAAAGGCCCATCAAAATCCAAACTTTGCGTCTGTGGAAGCAAGTCAAAAACCTATAAATTCATCATAACACCTAAAATATTAGGAAACATTGACATAACTGTAAAGGCAATATCACTAGCTCCTGATGCTGATGTTTGCGGTACAGTTGATGTTATGACAGAGGATGTTACTGCAGCTGATGCCATGACGAAGAAATTACTTGTTGAAGCTGAAGGAATCAAGAAAGAAATTTCTACCAGCACTTTCTTCTGCCCGAGAGACCATGACGGAATTTACAGAGATACGTTTGTGTTATATTCAAATGAACCAATTGTACCAGGATCTGTGTATGCTGAACTATCGGTTGTGGGTTAGTTTCTTTACAAATAAAAGTTTTTTTAGGTCGTTGATTAAAACACACTAGTAAATATAACGGCAATTTGTAATTTTGTTAACATTTTCGTAATGTAGGTGATATGATGGGTCCAAGTATGGATAACATAGATAAATTGCTGGCAATGCCCTACGGGTGTGGTGAACAAAACATGATGAAATTTGCACCAAATATTTACATAATGGATTATCTTACAGCAACCAATCAAGTTACAGATAAAATAAAGAACAAAGCTTTGGATTTCATGCGATCAGGTTTAACATTGGTGTCTCTATTAATGTTGCAAGCAAAAAAAGAGAGGATAGTTTACAAACAAAGAACAAAAAATCAAATATAAAGAATTGCGTAGGATTGCCTACTAAAGTATGAGAATTTTAAGTACATAGAATTTGAAAGATGTAATATTTCTTTCAGGCTATCAGAGGGAATTGACATATAAGCATAGTGACGGTGCTTATTCTGCCTTTGGAAGGGGTGTTGGTAGCACTTGGTAAACAATGTATTTTTGTAACTGGACTAAATCATTTACTTTATAGGAACCAAAGCAGGACATTTCTTCGTTTGAGGATCGAAAATTAAATATTTTTCATTTCCTCTTTATACTTAGGTTGACAGCATTTGTACTAAGATCATATTCCCAAGCCAAAAGGTATATATTTATTGATGATAAGGATATTGAAGATAGCAAACGCTGGCTGTTGAAGCTGCAAAGACCTTCTGGTTGTTTCAAGGAAATTGGTATGGTTCACTCGAGAGTTCTGAAGGTACTAATCAATTTGCTTTATTTTGCCGTATGTCGTAATTGACTTTGAAAAATCTGAATCAAGATGAATACCGATTCTACCACAATACCCTGACCCGACGGACACTTCCCCCGAAGAAAATTACCCCATTTGACATTTGCAATCTTGTGCAGTAGCCCGACTGGACATTCACCCAGCGACCAATAATAGGAGGCAGGTTAGGGTTAGGTTTAGGGTTACCCTTCATACACGAGTTAAAGATAACTATTACTTTTTGTCTTGAAATGATTGCCTTTTCAATAGGGTGGTGTTACATCTGATATCACGATGACAGCATTTGTTTTAAATGCTTTACTGGAAGCAGGGGTTGAACGTTACGTATGTAATTCTTTTCTTTCACAATTGAACATAAAAGAACTATCGTGACGTTTTGTTATTCCCAAAATTCGTTTTTATTTACAAGATAGCAAGATGGCAAGTAGTACAAGTAAGCCAAACGTATATTAAACCTACTTTTTCATTCAGGACGAAAGAATTCGCAAGGCTTTATCGTGCGTTACCAAACGCTTGGATAAAGTAACAGATCCATACATTGCCTCCATATTGGCATATTCATTGACACTTGCTTCTAGCGATAAACGATGGCAAATGCTGAATTTGTTGAAAACTATGGAAAAGAAAAATGGTAAAAAGGGGTTGCAAAGTGTTATACACTTTCTCACAACTAAACTGAAAACATATTAAATATTTTTTAGATGGTACTGTTCATTGGGAAGAAACAACGAAACGGAGATATAACAGCAGATTTTTTTCTTACCGTCGCGCACCATCGTCAGATATTGAAATGACGGCTTATGCATTGCTATCTTATATTGGTATAAACGTTTCATCGATCGTCTTTCAAGTGAAAATCACTTGTTTGTTCATGTCTATTAACATTTTATTTTAATTGTTTTTCTCGCTTTTACCACCCAAAACCATTTGTTTGTAAATATTATCCCATCAACTTCTAAAGCTATTTTTTATATGTGTTTTTAGGTGGAACAAAGAAATTTGGGACACCTATAGAGCATTTGAAAATTGTCAAGTGGCTTTTAAAACAAAGGAACTCATATGGTGGTTTTGCATCAACTCAGGTAACAACCCTCTCAAACAAGATTTTCCTTTTTTCCGTTTTTATGTTCACTTAAGTTAATTCGCTTATGTAATTGCTGAAATGAATACTATGTGTCTTAGCTTGGTTTGTAAAAACGTCTAAGAAAATCCTTTTATTGCAAAGTTGAATATAGGCTTCATTTAGATGTTAAGTTTGCTATATGCTGTTTGTAAAAACCACATGTGTAGTTACTTTTTATATGTTGAGTCTATATACATCATGTTCAACGAGTTTTAAAAAAGGGTTTTTCAGATGAACACCGTGATGAATCAGGTTTCATTGCGCTCTTACAGTCTTGGAAAAGAAACATTAGATCAAACTTTAATTGTGATTTTTTTGGTTCAGGACACCATTGTAGCTCTTATGGCATTGTCACAGTACAGTGCAGCCTTTCCAGAAGAATATGCATTGGACATTGCAACAACATCACCAGGATTTTCAAAGATCTTTAAAGTTAAAACCGACAATAAATTGCTGATACAAAGATCGCAAATACCTTCAATTCCTGTTAACATTACTATCGAAGCAACAGGCAGAGGATGTGCTCTTATCCAAGTAAGTCATAAAAACCATTTAATTTTCTTTGCCTATTATTTACAATTCAACTATTCGAGTGTCGAGTCTTCAGGTATGGAGAATAATTTTAGAAGCATTAAAAGGAATAATCATACTGTTGTGATGTCTAACGATTTTCGAAGAACCTTTTACACCAAGCATACATTAGCATTTAGCTGAACTTAAGACTGTTTTTGACATTTAAATGATAGACTAGAACCGCTAATATCATACCAACTGACTTTCAATTAATGAGCGTATTATCTACAGGCTAGCGTTAAGTACAATGTGCCAGACCCATCAGAAGATCCATCATTTTACTTGAAAGTGGATGTGGAAGATGATAGAACATTTACATGTAAACATACCATGAAAGTTTGTGGAAGGTAACAATAAGTTGAGAATACTATTAATTTTGTTAATGCTAGGAACTTATATTTATGAGAACTTACATGCAAAAACGATCGTTAGTAGCTACATTATCACTAAACCTATTTGGTATTTTAAGCTATACTGGAAATGGAAAAAGTAATATGGCATTGATTGACATCACAATGGTTTCAGGATTTGAACCGCTGTTGAATGAACTAGATATGTCCATGCAATCTACGAACGCAGCCTTTTCCTATTACGAATTTCAAAACGGAATTCTCTCTTTCTATTTCGATGAGGTAAGATGTATTTGCCTTTACTTCAATTTTGAGGTAAGAAAGAGCAACAACACAGAGTAAATTTACTAATATAAATTCCAACCTCCAAAAGCCTTTCACCAAAGTAAATTTGGATTCTATAATGGGACTTGTGGTCTGATAAAACCCTGATGCAAATATATCAACTTCAACAGTTGATAAACACTGTCAATTTCGGCAAAGCCATTAACCAGAAGTTTTTCATAAATTCTGAGTTGCAGTCCCATCCTACCTATCACCTTTAATCATAGCTGAATAAAAATTGTACAATTTATTCCAACAAGCAGAGTAGCCTGGCTTTTCTTATGAAGAAGTGTAATGTAGTATGCAAGGTTTTACGGATGAACGTTTGAGACTGTTGTTTAAGGCAACGTTAAGTAAATTGATAAACTTGTGATTTACGTTCCTATACACAAATGATTATGATGAAACAGGTTAAAAAATAAAAACAGGTCGAATATCATATAGAACACTGCAGAGTAGTCATTACAGATTTAAGTTTTAAGTAGTAAAGTTAACATTATAGGAATTTGTTGCTAGAAGACTGTTTTTCACATTTTATTTGTGATTTTCATTATTTTTCCTGTTTTAACCTTTTTTGGAAAAGTATTTCATAGAAAATAATACCCTTTTATCTGCTAGATTGACGCAACATCGAAGTGTGTCGAATTCGGCATGGAACAAGTGGCAGAAGTTACTGATCGCAAACCAGCTTCGGTGAAGATTTACGATTATTACGATACTGGTAAGTACACTCATTTTTTGTTTGAAAAGTGCACTTCCAAAGTAGTAACAAATTCTTCAGTTCTTCATCGTGTACGGTTCTACCATAGATCAATCGGCCACAATGAAGTACGAAGTTGGAAATTGTCCCGAAGTGAATGCTGTTTAAGAATCATCAACCTCTCCATATATTTATAGGGATATCATTTAGGAAAATCTTTTCTATTTGTTTTCAAGTTACAATTTGATTCTGAATTTGTTCTGTATTCAATATTTAACTGCATGGGAACAAGATCTTTTTAGTTCAACCACAAAGCATAGAGATGAATCTCGAATTAGCTATGTAATGGAATATCTTGTCTGATGTTCTTTTAAGCCGGCAGTGATAATAATAATAACTAGTAACCCGTGTAAAAATTTTTTACAGGTATTAATCGATGTGAGGTGAACAGAGAGAAAGGCTTAGTATAATGAATTTTAGTATGATAAAGTTAGAATGTAGTATCTCGTTTTGAACAGCGTGTAGAACACGGGTTTTCATTCATCAAAAAAAATACGCGCTGTGCGTCCACTTTTTTCACTTTTTACATAAATTGTATAAATTGAAGATGTAATGCAATGGTTCCCCATGATTAAAAATATCTAACGTTAAAACAGAAAAACTCTTCACTCTTTTAATTAAAAATCTCTAGGTATTCCGGCTAAAGCATATTTAGTTCAACACTGGAGTTATGAACAGAAAAACTTTTTTATCAGAAGATCTGAAACAAATCAAAATATTCATAATAAATCTTTCACGATACGATATATGCAGTAGCAAAAATAAATTGTGCGTACAGGTAAACAACAAAAAGATTAAAATCGCTGTAACTGTTCATGGAATCCACACCCCAACGTAAATAAAAGCCAAACGCGAAAGTCGTAAAAGTGTCGAAATGTGAATTAAAAACAATTGCGATTTTCTTTACGAACCCAGACCGTCATGATTAAAAACCATGATATTCATTTCAATCGCGTATTATTTGAAAAGTAATGACGCAGAAACCCTATTAATACTATAAGAAAAAACAAAACAAAACAAAAAAGTTCTAAAGCGTACTTACCCTAAAAACATTAATAAATCTTCGCGCAATACTTTCGTTGTTGTCTATTGTTTCTTGATCTCGCGAATAATCAAACATAAAATATTTGAAACGATTAAATGCAATGCAATGTTTTCCCCTATACTAATCGTAGAAAAATATTAACCGCCGTGGTCTGACACTCCATTATGAATACGTGACCGCAAAAACGACCCGAAATTTTAGAGAGTGAAAGCGTGAAAAAAGTGGTATGCACAGCGCGTATTACTATATAGACTAGTATCCCGGGTAAAAACTTTTTACCGCACTTAACTTCAAAAACATTAGGTCAAATCCACCATTCCCGTGTACGTACCCCGTGACGAAAAAATAAATCATAGAATCGCAACTCAAAAACATCCCAGGAGGCGTCGTTCGCCACCCATGTTCAGTATGCGTTGTGTCGCAGAATTTAACTCTTGCAAAAGTTTCTTTTCAGGCATTAATTTTTTAATTCATTTCTTACATTCAGAAAATTTAAAACAGAAACAAATAGCAACATGGCTCAGAATATATATTCATACGCAGAAGAGAAGTAACTTTAATGTAAAAATATGCAATATATAACACAGAACCGTTTACTAAGACATACAAAACCAAACATTGAATAACATTACAAAAATGATACCTTCCAACTTTTTCTTTTGTTCAAAAGTTACTTCTGGACTGCAACCATTAATGAATTTTTGAAATGATATAGTTAGTTCTTCCCAAAACCATCAACATCATGATTAAAACCATGAGTTTCATTTCTTTATGCTTTTTTTATTATTGCCTAAAAGAATAATGTTTCAATTATAATACCGAAAAAAAAAAAAAGAAACAAAAAAAAAAAAAAGGAAATTCAAGTACGTATTTATCCTAAAAACAATAACTAAGAAGAAAAATTTACACAAAAGATAAAAAGTCACAAATAAAATCATAAATTCAAAGTTATATACCTAGGCATAGTACGTAAACGATTACCATAACACAAAATATGCATAAACGCGATAAAATATAAACTTAAGAAAAATACAGCCAACAACACTTATTTTTTGTGAGATAGTTTCATTGCACAGTCATTAAGTAAGTAAATCTTAAGTAACCCTCTCGACATTATAACCCATCATGTGCTTCATTTCTATTTTAACAGATCAAAACATTAAAAAAACATATACAAAAAACCTAATCATGCTATGACGAAATCTAAAGAAAAACAAAACAAAGTAAAAGAAACTTTGAAAATGTATTAACCTTAAAAATAATAATTAAAAACACAAACGTGATGACAGAATTAGTATAGCTGAAAAATTTTTAACATATGAAAACATTCGTGGAGCCATTTTTTATTTCCAGTTCAAAGCTCCTCTCTGCTGGAAAATTCAAAACACAACAGTAAACATCCCTCTTATCCTTTATGTATCCACTAATACTAACAGTGTTTAACTAAATAGATACTATTTTAACTTTACCTTTCAATACCAATTCACATCATCATGATAGTAAACAATATTGATCATGTTCTGTAGCCATTATCAAACACTTCTAAACTCTTTTACTTTCTGTATTTCATACCTGTAAACAAATTAATAACACTCGATTAACTTTCCAGCATACTTTCCTATTGTAAAGATACACTTTCTCTTTGCTTTCTACTGAAATTCCAATACCAATACCAATACCATAAAAATGCTTTCTTCGTAACTTCGTAACTTCACTTCATAACTGTGAAGCCATTTTGAATTAAATAAAATAAGGAACAGCAACTTCGTTACCAAAACAAATCATTAACTGCTCGAGGGACATGCATCTTAAGAGCCATTTTCTGATAGATCCAGGCAAAGTGAGGAAGTGATGTCTTCAAATTTTCTTCATTTTTGGATATTTTGCTCCAAATAATGAAAAAAGTGTCCAGTTAAAATTTTTTAGAAAAATTCGTTCTCGTTCCAGAGATATGGCTCATTGAAAATTGCCCTTTTTTGACCACATTTGGTCACTTCAACTGGAATAGCAACTTTAATGCTATATTTTATTCATTTAAGCTTAATATTAGCCATCATTTCTATATTTCATGAAAATATGGAACAAGCTCTACAAAAAAAATGAGAAACCAGACCTGAAAATCTTTTGAAAGTCCAGAAATCATAGCCCGAAACCACACTTTTATCATTTTTTGGCCATTTTCGAGGTCTTATATCTCTTATGGCCTTCACTTTCACATGGGCTTTTTCAGATTTTCTGAAAGATATCTGACCCTACTTTCATTTTTCAGAAAAAAATCCATGGGCCAGTGAAGGCGATAGGCTCTGTCGCCATTTTTAAATCCTTTTTAGTCCAAAAAGTTTTTTTTCGGGAATCCATAATGGGCGTGGCACTCACTCAGACTAAAAGTTGTTACAAGATTTAGATTGTCTGAACCTTCTACTTTCCATATTTCTAAAGAAATCCATGGGCCCTAATCTCAGTAAGGCTCTATAACCCTTTTAAGTAAGCCTAGTTTGCTAAAATTTGGTCTTCGAAAAGTCCCTAGCAACGGCTTAAGTACTCATAGCAACGGCCTGTTTTCACCTTGTTTGAAGTCATTTTGTAGTGTGTTCCACAACTTAAATCACTCTTTGAGTGATAATAGTTGACTTTGTCCAAAATTTATGTTAAAAAGCTTGATTTTGGGAGGTAAAATGGAATGGTATTCTTTTTCAAAAATGATGACAGGCTAGTAAAGAAGGTTTACTTTACAGCAGTGTATCGATATGAACAAGCCTTTGTAGATTCTCTTTGTCTGGCCGATGTTGTGTTGGAAAAGGTGAAGAAAGATTTCACTGAAGTGAGGCAATTGTATGCTAAATCGGACAATGCACCGTCTTACCATGGCAACTATTATATGGAATCAATTTACAAGCTCTGTAAAGAAAAAGGGATTTTACTGCAACGATATGACTACAATGAGCCTTCCCGCGGTAAAGACCAGTGTGATCAGAAGTCTGCAGGAGCGAAAAGTGTTTTACGAAGCTTTGTAGATGAATGCAATGACTTACAAACAGCTGAAGACATATACCACGGCTTGCATCATGGAAAAGGAATTCAGAATGCTGATGTAGCTGTTGTGGAGATTGATTCTTAAGCCTCAAAGTTGCACGGATCTATTCCAATACCTAACATCAGTCATTATCACTCATTCCGTTTATTTTCTGATTACATGCTAATGTGGAGATACTTTGGGATTGGAAAGGGTAAGAAATGGAAGTACACCAACACCACATTTCATCCTTCAGTTAAAGTTGTAAAAGATTATCATGCCACCAATAAATTTGATATCACTTCTTCATCTTCATCTAAGAAGCCACGTGTCGATAGGAAAGTTAATAGCCTAATATTTTGTCCTCATGTTGGCTGCACAGAGTCCTTTTTTGCTGACGATTCATTGACAGACCACACTCTTTCAGGAATCCATACTGTCCAATCAGTCCCAAAATCACTAACTGATAGAGCAAGATTTTCATATGTCAGCAAGATGAAAACACCCAACTTTGCTCATTCAAATGAAAATGAGTCGTTTACTCCTGTCCGGAACACTAGTTCCAGAAATGGAAATTATTTTACAAGTATCTGTGGATGGGCACTCCCAAAAAAGAAGACCTTTTGATATTCCATTAAACAGAAGAGATTGTTGATGGAGATATTTCTTGAAGGTGAAGAAAGAGGAAAGAAAGTCAGTCCAGAGCAAGCTCATTACAGGTTAAGAGTCAAGTTACAACCTGATGAATATGTCACTAGTCAACAAATCCGCAGCTTATTCTCCAGGTAGAGAACATATAATTTTTTTGTAATAATAACCTTTTCCTTGCTTCTGCTTCATTTTATGACAGATGATGGTTGTCATGGAGAAATGACATATATATATATATATATATAGCAAACCTCTTCAATTGTTAAAAGCAAATATTGGAACGCAGCATGATGATTTTGAAATAATTTCATTTATATATAATTCTTTTATTTCAGATGGAGTATACAAAAAAGAGCAGGGACCTTGGTAACAACATTCACCGAACAGTTCCAGCAAATTGATGCACTGGAGGATGATTTGGAAGTTGTTAATTCAAATGATGATTATGAGAATGACATCCAGATCATCGCAAAAGAGATTGCAGCTGATTGGCAAATAGGAGATTGGATAGTTGTTTTGTATGATTCTGTATGGTACCCTGGAACAATAGAAAACGTATACATACATATAATGTTATTCTTCAAATCAAGCATAATTTTCATAATTATCCCAAGATTGAGTATTGAAACTATGAAAACATATAAATAAGCATTGCTATAATTCTCAAAGGTAATAGAATGTTCAAATCATTTCTTTTATTTATACAGGTTGGCGAAGATGGCGTCCTTGTATCATGCATGGAGTATGCCTCCAATACTTGGAAAAACTGCTTTAAATTGCCGAAGACAGAAGATAAGATCAAATATTCCCTTGATGACATTGTATGCTCGATAAGCGCCAACTAACCAAAGAGGCCACTTTTCACTTTCAAAAGAAGACATAACAAATATTGCAAACTTCATTGAAAAGTTGAATCATTAAGTCAGATATCATATGCTATTTTTACTTAGAGAAGATAGAAATTTTTTGTTGTAAAGTTAGCTGTAGAAGAAAAGCAAATCTAATTCCTTTGGCTATTTTTTGCTAATAAACTTCCATTTTACCCCCAAAATCAAGCTTTTTAACATAATAAGTCAGCTACTATCACTCAAAGAGTTATTTAAGTTGTGGAACACACTACAAAATGACTTCAAACAAGGTGAAAACAGGCCGTTGCTATGAGTAATTAAGCCGTTGCTAGGGACTTTTCGAAGACCAAATTTTAGCAAACTAGGCTTACTTAAAAGGGTTATAGAGCCTTACTGAGATTAGGGCCCATGGATTTCTTTAGAAATATGGAAAGTAGAAGGTTCAGACAATCTAAATCTTGTAACAACTTTTAGTCTGAGTGAGTGCCACGCCCATTATGGATTCCCGAAAAAAAACTTTTTGGACTAAAAAGGATTTAAAAATGGCGACAGAGCCTATCGCCTTCACTGGCCCATGGATTTTTTTCTGAAAAATGAAAGTAGGGTCAGATATCTTTCAGAAAATCTGAAAAAGCCCATGTGAAAGTGAAGGCCATAAGAGATATAAGACCTCGAAAATGGCCAAAAAATGATAAAAGTGTGGTTTCGGGCTATGATTTCTGGACTTTCAAAAGATTTTCAGGTCTGGTTTCTCATTTTTTTTGTAGAGCTTGTTCCATATTTTCATGAAATATAGAAATGATGGCTTATATTAAGCTTAAATGAATAAAATATAGCATTAAAGTTGCTATTCCAGTTGAAGTGACCAAATTTGGTCAAAAAAGGGCAATTTTCAATGAGCCATATCTCTGGAACGAGAGCGAATTTTTCTAAAAAATTTTAACTGGACACTTTTTTCATTATTTGGAGCAAAATATCCAAAAATGAAGAAAATTTGAAGACATCACTTCCTCACCATGCCCATTTTTGCCTACTTTTCTCAGAAAATGGCTCTTAATGATTTGATCGTTTTAACTCTGTTTTTACTCTCTTTTAACGCTGTATTTACTAAATCCGTTTGACTCATGTACTTACGTATATTACTTTATATCTTTTCCAAACAATTTCTCTCCGAAAAAAGAAGTATAACCATTTTCTTCACCAATGTAAATAAACAGCATCCTTTCTGCAGCCATTTTTAAACAACTTCAACTTCATCTACACTACTCTACTGCTGCACTCCCATAACTATTTGATAACTATAAAAAGAAATACGTAAACAGCTCGTAAAATAAAAATAGACTTTCTTCATCTCGTTCTTCGTTTCGTTTTCCTCTGAAAAAACCTATATATAAAAAACAACATCTGTTTAAAAACTCACCTAAGCATGTGGTTATACCTGTTCTTTTATTAATCTAAAATAAAATCTAAAATACAATAACAATAAAAGTTTAACAATAAATTGATAACTAAAACGTAAACAAACATTTAAATACATTTAAATACTAACTTGTTCTTCTATTAATCAAAAATAACAGTTTTATAATAATACCTTTTGTTCGTTCGATCTTTCTGCAGCTAATTTTTAAAAACTTCACTGCACTTCTTCTGTATATCTAAATATGATTTTTCATTGTAAACAATAAAACGTTTTATAATAATAACAACAGTGGCGTAACTGACTTAAACTTAGGGCAGGTGCGTTTTTCACATATTTAGGCTTGGAACATACAATCGTAAAGCAATGGCACACTTTATACCATAGCAACAAATTCAAACAAAGCTATTTTATGCAGTTTTGCTGACAAGAAATTAATGATTTTTAGAAATTTTGTATAAGAATGTCGCATGAAAAATTGCTTGGTAATAAAAGAAGGGCAAGATAAATCGGAGGGCGGTGCGATCGCACCCAACGCACCCCCCGAGTTACGCCACTGAACAATACCTTCGTGCATACAAACCTGTGTTTCTTCGTCAGTTCTTTCGTCGATTTGCTGCCTAAAACAATCAAATTTAAATTAAAATATTCGTATACAAAAAGAAACACGTCTTCTTCGCGAAGTTTCTTGCTCACGAAATGATCGTTGACAAATTTCGAACGATTAACATTGCATTGCTCGCACTCCTCCAAAGACGTTTTTCGGCTGATTTCCACTGCGCAAACCAAAAATAACAAAACGGAGGAGCATATACTAATCGCGGAAAATCAAAAAAAGTGTTCTCGCATCTACGTGGTTTTACGACAAAAAGGGAAAAAATAAGAAGGATTTGACCGTGAAAAAAAAACAAATATGTCACTCTCTAAAATAAAAGTGGTATGCACAACGCGAATTAGTATATATAGATGAACAGTAATGCGATGGCCATATCGCAGATCCTATCTTTGTAAATGGGTTGACAAATTGCGTTCATCAAAACTTAACAGCGAATACTTGTTAAATTTGCTTGGATCAGTAACCACAAAATTGTGTTTTTTCTCGTTCTATCAAAGTTTTTTATAAAGGCTGAAATACACTATCATTTTTCAATGATCATTTTTCAATGATACATTCCAATGACATTGGAAATTAAAAATTTTGGCGCGAATACACTATCATTGAAAATTACAAACATGGACTCTGAGGAAGAAACAGCAGCTGCTGTCGTTATCAAAAAAGAAAGTTGAACGCAGAAAATCAAAAGAAAGAAGTGCATGGGTAAAGGCATGGCTATATAGACGAAATAAACTTGGCATCTATAATACCCTCATGCATGAACTACGAGTGGGGGAAATCGCAGAATATACGAGATTTTTAAGAATGCCACCGAGTATTTTCGATGAGCTGCTTCATCTCATAGACGTTCATATTACGAAAAAAACACGAGACCCAATCCCTGTTCAACTTAAAGCACATTGTCCCAGTTCATCCCTGAATTTTGCGAAGCCGTTTACATGCGATTAAAACTTGGTTGACTCCTCCAAATTTCAATAAATGTTTCAGTTGCTTCTCACGTCGTCATTTTCGCGTGTAAAAGTCTTCAAAATGTTGTTTTCGTTTATGTTAGCGTCTAAAATCACATCGCGTGAACCGAACACGTGCGCGAAAACAATAGATTCGATTCGAAACAATAGAAAAAAAATGACATTGAAAAATTAAAAGTTGAACATGTTCAACTTATCATTTTTCAATGTCATTGAAAATTAGAGTGTAAAAAATGACATTTTTTTCTGAATACACTGTCATTTTTCAATGATCATTGAAAAATGATCATTGAAAAATGATAGTGTATTTCAGCCTTAAGACTTTTTTGCGAAACGTTTGATGAACTCAAGTTGTCACAAATTAACCTACTCCAAAGCTAGAGTAAATGTGATGTTAAAGTGGTATTCTTTATGTTTACTATAAGCAATACCAACTGGATTATCATAAAAATATACTTTTGTAATGAATTTCTCGATTAAATATTTTCCAGATTATTATTGGTAGATTACTTGCTTTCTGTCTCAGTTGTTACTTGAAATCCGCTGACAGAGTGTAAACCATGGCATGTGTTAATAAGATTTCAATAATTCATAATCTGTTCAATTTTTTCGTTTTTCATACTTCAGCTGATTTTACGGAAATCCTTATGTTTTGTTTCAATTCATGTTGGAGCACTTAACTTTCTTCCTTTTAATAATTTTGTCTAGAGTGAATTCTATTGTTAGTTTACCTGAAACGGCTTGATCTTATCTTAATTCACATCTGTCTGAAGAGAAAAGCAAAGAACAGAAACAAAGCACATTATGAAATAATTATGAAACATAGATAAAAGAAAACAAATTCCGGCACTCAAAATGGGGTGTTCTGCGGTTGTTAATTGCAACAGGCACTCCTTTGGTCTTATGTTATACCTATTCACAACTTTTGTGAAGAACGTGAAAAGAACGTTACTTTTTTCCGATTCTCACAACTTCTTACTTTGAAGAAGCAGGTGGTTAACTTGCTAGTATCAAGAGAGGAAACTTTCTAAATGATCCTAACTTCTATCGTCGACATTTCGAAGATTCTGTTTTGAAGGAGACTTACAGGTAAGATAACTTCATGTGGGTTACAGAACCTTCCTCCTACAAACGACATGAATGATATGCAATCATTTCAAAACGTTCTTTAGAATGAACAACCCAACTTGAGACGTCAGCACTTTTACGTTGGACGGTTACTCTAAGTTCACATTACTTCTTAAATGCTATAGCCAACCAATAATACTGCGTAACTCCTTGAAATTCATGCTTACATTTCAAAATAGTTCGATAGTAATTTTTTAATTTAATCTATATATTAATAGCCGATTCTCCGTCTGTCTGTCTGTTTGTTTGTCACGCAAAACGGTAGATGTGATAAATTATTTCTCTTCTTGACCAAGACGTCTGTGTGAAGCCATTGCATTGAGACCCAAATCAAACACGATGCACGACTGTTTACTTGCGCGGCGAGAGCGAATCACATTGTGAGCATACGCAGTAGAAGCAAGACTCGAAACGGAGAAGAAACAAGCAAATTGTGGTTGCACAAATTTTACTTGTGTTTACTTTTTCAGGTTATTAGGTAACCTAAAATAATTAACCCAGGAAATGATTACCTGATGATGGAACTTGTAATTCGCAAATTTATTTTGAAGTAAAATCGATGTAGAAAATAAAATTTCGTCAACAAACATTATGTGTTCGACATGTAAATTTTACTGAATTTCTACCTATCTAATCATAGACAAAACGAATTTTCTTTGAATTACTACTATATGTATGTGATTCTTCCATCTTTTATCTAATATTTTAAGATCTCTTGGTTGTATATGTTTTTTTTTATTCAATTTTCAGAGCTCCATTGTGGCCCACCAATTAAAGTCACCCAATCAGCTAAAAGTATATGAAAATCTGTGTACAAGTATGCTTTAGGTATGCACTCCCAAAATATAATTTAACTCTATATAAAATATAACAAGATATGTACTTTTATTATATATTTATACAATTATAACATTGAAATTAATCAAAAGAGTTGAAAAAGGCTACTCAACCACTTATTTAAAAAAATTCTGTTGTTATTTCCCCATTTGTGTATATAATCTGGTGGGTTTACAATTTGTGTATAATTACATATAAACATTATAAAATTGGCTCATTATACAATATGCTTACAACTCACAATAAAATATCCTTAGTCAAAAAACCCTTAATAGTAGTCCCTAAGTTAAACTCATTTGGGCAAAGATTGAATTCTGTAAGAGAAAATCCGTCATTTATAAATAATATCTAGGTCCATGACTTTCGTAAAGCCTTAGGAAGTAAAAAATGAATCTTATGGAAAGACTCATCGGAGAACCCTTCAACTCAACAGAAAATATTAGTACGAGTTTCCGCATTTAGAAATTCCCAAGAAAAGAACAGATTACCTTGTCACACTATAAATTTACGACGGGACCAAAATCTTTGATCGAAGATATCTCTGTAGCGGTTCGTCATAGCAAAACGATCCCATACATAGTTTTGATCAGATTTTCGAGCTCTACAGCATGGGTATATTTTCCGTTTTCTCGTGTGGTAATAGGGATAACTGACGTTTTTAAGGTTCTCCGATACAGGCAATGGAGTGACGAAAAATTTGTGCCGAAATATTGGGGGGACAGGTTGTGACATCATCAAAATCTTTGATCAACGATATCTCTGCAACGGTTGGTCGCAGCGAAACGATCCCATGCATTTTTTTCATCTGTTTTTCGAGCTCTAAATTTTATTTTTTGTAAACTCTTTGGGTCTGACACATTGCAGACTGACTATTGGCGGTGAGTGACGCTGGCATATTATATTTTATATAAATTTTAATTTTTAATAAAAAAAATCATAATTCTTCAAAATTTTTCGTGAGTTGTGGAATAGAGAAGATATAGCCGATGTGAAACACGTTAGGTAGATAGCAAATAGGTAACATCTGTTATCTGCCAGCTGAAATTGATAATATATATTTGTTGAATTAAATTTTTTGTATTGACTATACAAAATCTTTGAGCATCATGCATGAAAATCAAGTTTTATAAATATCCCCTATTGTGAAAAGTGCTCCATCAAATTCATCGAGCTTTCAAAAAGAATCTTGATAAGATCGAGGCTGCTCTATCTCAAAAACACATCACCCCCTCAGCACGTTATTCCCTTCTGTTTACTTATAGAGAGGTCTTTTCTAGAGTTTCTTGTTCTTCAACATCTACTTGAATATCAGGAAATCACTGACACAACTGAAAAGTATTACCAAACTAAAGTTCTTGACTGCTTTTGTAGATGTGCATAAATTTTGTACAAAGAGGGGTTTGTTTTTGTATGGATTAAGTTTTGCGACTTTTGTGAAATTTGGCCAAATTCGCAAAAATAAATCCACGCAAAACGGCAAGACATGAAGGATTCGCAAAAACAAAATTAGTCCACGCAAAAATAAATGCCTTTAAGGTAAGTTACCAAGCAAATAACACTGTATACATCACTGTCATCAGGGCTTTTTATTTATTACAGTATTTATTACCTAAGTTTTTCAAGTGTTTGTATGCCAGCAATTTCCTCTTGAAAATTGAGATGGAGATCGAGCTTTAAAAAAGCTTGGGGACGATAAATTATTTTTCAAAAGAATTAACTGATTTTCATCATTTTTGAAACACTTTAAATTTGTTGAAACTTCACTGCTGTGTCGCGCCCCAATTTGTAATAACATGCACTCATAGCAACCAACTTTACTTTACTTTCAGTAAAGTGATTTTAAAGATTCAATTAATGTTTTACATCGAGTTATGTTTGAAGGACTTCTCCAACTAAATTATCGGATAAAAAGGTGGTAGAGAAAAGTGACGTTATTTTCTGCCGATGATGAAAATTTGAACCCACGAAGAATTTAGTCCGATGTTTTTCTTGCTTCATAAAGTCTAGTTCTCGACCCCTGTAATTTTGGTTACATAATCATTATTGGTGTGGCCGAATTCTTGAAAAGTCATTGTTTGATTCGGTTAGGTCCCATAAGTACGGCTATTGATCCATGTTTTGGACGAATAATAATTTATCTTCTTGCCACTATAGCCTCATTATTTTTATATCAAAATATTTGCCCCTGAACGCAAGCAACAAAATGCAAAAACATAAGTTACTACAAATTGGAGCAGCTTCGTATTACAAATGGAGGAAGATATTTTATTACAACTTAGGGAAACATGTTGTTAAGTCCAAATGCTGTATACTTGAAACAGTGGTTAACATATGCACAACACTTATGGGGAACTCTGACACTACCCTTTGCTTATGATCGATGCATTCATATACGAAGTGGTCTTCACTATGATGGCATCATGAAAGGCAAACGATTAGCCTTGATGTTGGGTTTGCCATGGGCTACACCATTTCTTTTGTTGGTAACAAAACTATCTAATCCAGTCATAAACACAGCCTTTGTGTCAATCCTTATTCTAAGTATATATATGACAATTGTCCTTTCCTACAGAATACTGATTAAAAGTCTACGTAATTCTAATTCTAAAAGCCATACGATTGGTGGGTTTCATCATGCTTGCTGCCATTTTATTCTCACTACCCATCCTCTGCAATCGAATTTTACGTATGGCGTATCTACTCTTAAACGAGTAATGGATGTTTTACAGAAAGCACGATTCACTATTAACAGCTATTGTATGGTCTTTATTTTACATGCTTGGGTAAACGCTGCTTTATTTACTTATGCACAGGGGGTTTCAAAGGGATCTGAAATCGCTTTTTGGTATTCTTCCTATGAGAATGACTTGAGAAGTTGCTAGTAAACAGGGATTGTAACATTTGAAGGATCTTAGGTGTGTAGACCTGCATGGATAGTTATGATACTTAGCTACGAGTTTTTGGTGAGGTGTTTTTAAAGGGTTGCATGTTATCTATTAGTATGTGTGTATTTAGATAATATTCTGACTGTGAATGATCTTTCATATTTTTATGATTTCAATAGGGACATATGGCCTTTAAAATATTTGCTCTTTGTTTTACGGAACACAACATGTTCGTTGGTTTTGCTGCTTGCGAAATTTTTTTTTTGCTTTTATCATTATCTTCAATGGTTTTGTTCATGCACACTGAACAATTATTAATATTAATTAATATTATTAATCCTTACTTCTAACTTCTCTGCCATAATTAAGAAACACAAAAACAACAAGTCCTCTAAAACAAGCAAAAGCTTTTCGGTTTATTATACAGTGTGTATCAAAATGTCTTATCCACCAACTTTCAAGGCGTATATCTCATTACATGTATGATAAAATATTGTGAATTTTATATCACAAGAAAGAGCTTTTCATGCTCTATTCATTAATATAAAATGTTTGCCAAAATATTTGTTCTTCGAAAAGATATTGAAGAAACACTCAACGATTTGGCTCATTAAATTCTTAAAAGTCAATCAACTCATTTTACAATGATGGTCATTGGTTAACACAATAAAAAAATTAAAAACCATCACACAGGAAAAAAAATTTTATCTGAAATTTTTAAGATTAGTTGTTATGGGAAATTGATACGCAAAGCTATACTTAAAATTCTAAAGGTTTCATCAGCACAACAAAAGTAAATTACACCATTAAAAAGTCATTAGCATGTCAGTTAATTGACTTTTAAGAACTTAATGAGCCAAATCGTTGAGTTTTTCTTCAATATCTTTTCGAAGAACAATTATTTTGGCAAACATTTTATATTAATGGATAAAGCATGAAAAGCTCTTTCTTGTGATATAAAATTCACAATATTTTATCAGAAATGTAACGAGAAATACGCCTTGAAAGTTGGTGGATAAGACATTTTGATACACACTGTACTATCTTCAGTGCTACATACAAATGAAACCGTTACTGCGTAAAAATTATATGAACATGTTGTTAAAAGTCATTTAATAAAAATAATGACAGTATAAAAGAGTTATATAATTACCCTAGGTAGGAGCTAAGTCACACCATTTCTAAAAAGATATAATGTTTGCTTTTCCTGTTGCTCATATAATAAGACTATGTGTCGAGCTGGTCCCGAATCTTTGTTGACATTCTCGTGCTCTTGCCGTTGATTTCAACATTTCTTTTCGTCTCTCCAATACAGACTTTACCACATGAACACTTCCCTCCTTTCATTTGGCAAGACGGTTGGGGATTTTTCCTTTTAAAAAAGACTCGGTGAACTTTCTTTGTCTCTCATTTATCGTAAAGTCAATCTTATTGTTGTAAACGATTTGGGTTTTGCTAAAAACCTTTTTGAAAGATTTTCGTTTTTTGGACAATATGGCAGTGCAAAACTTTGTGGACTCAGCAGTTAAAAACTGTGGAATGATCATTTCTTCCTCTTCAGATTGGTTTTTTTTGCAAAACTGCTTTATGATGCTTTCGGTGAAGCGTACCGGGAACCCTGCTTTCCGGTATTTCTCCTTAATTATTTGCTGTTCTACCTCAAAGTTTGTACTTATCTTTTTATGTCTCCTGTGATTGTATTTCTTTTGTATCTCTTGGGAACTTGCGATGTTCAATGTGTTAGGTGTTTGTTTGGTTTCCTGTATACCGATGCTGTTACTTTTTCAGATTCAATGTTCATCTCTATGTCGAGAAACTTCGGTGGGTTAGCTTCGATGGTGAAATGCAAGTTAGCATGATAGTTGTTCAGAGCGTTGAACAGATTGATAGGTTCATCGCGTTTTCTCCTGTTTATCACATCGTCAACAAACCTTCGGTAAAACTTTGGTTTCTTTGGCCTTACTTTGTTCTTTACCACTTTCGTGAGGAAAATATATGACATAACTCCTGACAGTTTGTTTATAACATTATTCGTTAAACATGAAAGTATTTTCTGTTGTAAGTCGTAGTAGGACTCTCTTAAAGATCAGTTGACTGCATGTCTTGGGTATTTTTGATAGATATAGATTTCATCTAAAATGTTATCGACTGTTTCTGAAACAGTCACATTTGTAGATAAAGATTCGACGTCATAGGATACGAATTCTTTATTCTCGTCCAAAGCTATCTTTGATCAGCTTCGCAAATGAACTCGTTTTCATTAATCGGAGGCTTCAGGTATTCTGCAATGACCTGTACTGCCTTGCATGATGCGGTACAGATCTGGGTGATAATTGGAGCGAAAATGGCCGGTGTATACAATATCAATTTGAAGAATGGATGTGCAAAAAGAGAAGGACTTGAAACTTTTAGAAATCTATTCAAAGAAACTTTGCTTCGGTTTATCGAAGTTTTCAAAGCAGTTAAGAAACTCCGTCAAGCACCGTTAAAAAGGAGCGTTTCTATTGCTTTCCATGATCGTAAGAACCAACCCAATTTTTAAACTCTAATTCGTTGTGAACTCTGAGAGTCCCAAATATATTGAGAGTATCAGAGTCTCAGAGTCCCAGAGTTAAACCTAAAGCGTTGTATAAACCCGTCATGTAAGCCAAAATCTAGAGAAATTAAAGGCGAAATGGGAGCAAAATGGGAAAAAGGAGTAAGACTTAGCTTGTACACATGACCTCTTAAAGCAGTGTCAGGCGTATAAGCAGAGGCCTCTACCACCTTAAGACTTGCAATTGGTGGTCGAATAGAGTATATGTTAAAGTATACAGTATTGATCTCACTTGCCTGCACATGGCTTGTTCTAGAAAACATGTTGCAGTGGCTACACTCGGATGAACTAACCACTTCGTAATTACCGAACATTATATATATATAAGAATAATCTTGACTAAAAGATGTTGCCTTTTAAAATAAATTGAGACGCCCTTCAAATAGCTGTGTGTATCGTACTTAAAGATATGAATTCATTTGTTTATAGTAGCAGCAATTTTTTTGCTTCCATTTTCAATACAGACTTCATAAGAGAGACGATACATAACACAAAACAGTAGGATTTACTTTACCAAGTATTAGTTAGACTTTCTTTCTTCTCTGTTCTTTGGTACTCCACCAACTTTGTTGAGAAACCACTGCGGAAGAAAATACTTTTATAGAAATCCGCACAATAAAAGGCACACATTTTGTGACTTTACTGATCATCAACAAAATTTAAGGATAGCCCATACTCTCCGAGGTGAATTTTTTTGAAAAAAATTTTTTTTCAATATTTCCTTTCAATTTTTTATTTAAAAACAGATTCTGCAATCAGAATTTTAAAATTCCAAATAATTGTGGAGTTATTAGCAAAAACCAAAAGGCAAAAAAATCTTTGTTTACACAAGTAATTAATCTTTCGGTGAAATAAAAGAGATTTCTCTCAATATACGCACATGCATGACGCCATACATACTTTTTCGGCTTTGTTTACTTTTCGTATTCAATATTTTGCTTTATTATCGTTAAAAATAAAACCAGGTGGTTTTCTTTATAATTATACACACTATCATTATTCAATGAGATAGTTTTCTACCTTTTTAACTTTTCATACATTCCAACATCTCACATTCACAATAGAATTTGATCGCTATTCAATTTTGTTTACACAAGCGATGGAAGAAGAAAAAATCTTTAAATGTGATTTTCTCTGAAAGTAATTTTAGCTTGATGACCAACATTTAAAGAGTACCAACTCCCCTTGTGAACGAGATATAACCATGCGGGTTTTTTCATTTTGTTCAGTTGGCCTTTGCGCAAAAAAGTTTGCCACATATTTTGAAAAGAATCAAAATTCGCCCCGTGAAGGAGAGTTGAAGTTAAAGAATCAACGTTTTTATAGGGTCATGAACAAAAAGCTTTATATTTTTGGAAGTAATGAGTTTTAAAAAAAACTGTGGCAAACTTTTTTTGACAAATGATCATGGATTTCAAAAGTGCAATTTGTTTGAAAAAAAAGTGTAATGGAGGGGAGTTGGAACTTTTAATTCAATGCGTTCTAAATTTTACTTTTTTTCTTCTAATTCCTGTCCTTTTCATTTTTAATAAACAAAATATGGATCATTAGACTGATAATTAAATAAGGATTCAGAAAATATATACTTTTGATAAGAAAAAATCAACACATTTCAAATTATCAGGGAAAAACTGAAATCATGCTTAGGAGGGTATAGACTATCCTTAAAGGGGATAAACTGAAAAAATCACAAGTTCATACTATTTGATACGGCTTTGAAAATTCTGAAAGACAGTTTTTGAATTTTTAAAAAATCATTTTTCGTTCTTGAGATATTGCCGTTTAAAGGTTTTTTTCTCCAAAATTTGGTTTCCATGGCAACGTGACATCACAACGTTCAATTAGATACTGCTGATATACAAATATGTGAATAGTTCAGAATGTTTTAATGATATATTGTTAGAACATTGCATGTAGAGTGCTAAGTGACTGCAGTTGTTAAAAGCAAAGAAATTTATTGCCATTGCTACTTCAACTCGTTTCCAGGTCTCCATTACTTTTTGCTGACAAAGCTATATATCAGCATCCAACACTGTTACTATGGCGAATTTCGCTTTCACTTACGTCCAGATGAAAACTGTTCCATTTTCTAAAATTTCGCTTCCCTTACCTGAGCAGATCCCCATTTATAGGTTTGTCAACAAAAAGCAGAAGAGACCTGGAAACAAGCCAAGGTAACTATGGCAACAATTATATTTAGAGATTTGATATCTATAGGTGTTTTTACTACACATACAAAATTCTAGCAGTGTATCACTAGTATTTCTTCAGTTATTTGCATATTTGTTTGTCAGCAATTTCTTTTTGAACATTGTGATGTCACGTTGCCATGGAGATCAAGAGCAAACTTTTGAGCAACTTTAAATGACAATATCTCGGGAACTAAAAAGGTTTTTTCGAAAATTCAAAAACCGACTTTCATCATTTTTAAAATTCTTCCAAATGGTATAAAAAATCAATTGTGATATTTTGAGTTTAGTTCCCTTTTAAAAATTAATTGAAACAGGATGGTGCCAATTCACTTTGTTACTTTTTAACTTGAAATCTGTACAAAATGAATAATGTAGTTTTCTTTTTCCATCTGTATAATATCTGAAAATACTTAAAACTTCTGCGCAACAAATAATTAACGGAGTAAACAAAGGTGATGTCATGCCAATGCGTATTAATTAAAAATATTCAAAAACCAAGGAAGTTTAAAATGTTTTGTTTTTTTTTGCACTCAAATCGAAATTTTGGCTCCTTTTACAACTCAAGTTTGAGCACCAGGCTTGAGTTGAAACAACCTGAATCAACCCATCATCCTGGGCTGACAAATTATATGTATATCTTTACGTCTTGCCCGGACTTTAGATGGATTTCATCATCAATTTGTGACATATGTGACATATTGCAAACATTTCAGCTTTGGCTGAAAATAAATTCTGTACAGTGATTCTCAGCAAAAGACGAAAACTGGAAATTCACTAGGATGAAGTCACTTTCAACGTATTGAAACGTTTTTTAAAAAAAAGATACCAGTGAAAGGCTGTAGTACTGGGAGTTTTTTATACTTTTGGCAGCTTTAGTACTAAAAGTTTCTGATTTGGTTTCTGAAATTCCATTTCCTTTCACATAATAAAGTAAAGTATTTTCAAGTTTTCACCCAGACACAACTGAAACCGAAAGGAAAAATAATTACCTTACTTTCTACAGGAACTATTTTTGCATGTTTTACATTATGCCATTGTCATTTTTGGAGAAATTCATCCCTTTTTACTTCGACTAACGTTTCTTTATGTTGAATCTTCTTTTTAAATTGTATTTAAAAAGGGTTGTTTGTTTGCACTTACTTGCCATCTCAGTATAGTTAACAAATGAACGTGCATTTTATGTGTCACGTGTAAAAGTTAAAACATAAACAACGTTCTATTGAAGTTAACAATCGAACGTTATACATAATCGAATGAAATTGACATCAACTGGTATATTTACATTTATTCGATCACACAAGGCTTGTGTACAAAAGAAAATGAAAAAATTTCAATGAAAAGTGGTTTCATAGGAAATTACTTTTATTGGTTTCTTTAAATTTTGAAGCCTGTAAAGCCCAGTACCGAAAGTTTCTTAGTTTTTGGAAGCTTTGGTCTCTACTTTCTTATAAACGAGTTTCTTTTGAAAAAAATATTTGTTTTCATTTTTATTCAGGAAAACATTTGTGAGACAAAATTAAATTTTAAGAAAACCTGAATCACTTTGAAAATTTGGCCAATTTAAGCAATTTAAAACAATTTAACGCTATTGAATGAGTGATCGTTTATTTGTTATCTAGATACATGTTTCAGCTGAAAGTCGTTAGCAATTTTGTGTACAAAAAGAAAGTTTCCAAACCTGCCTGTTTTTTAATGTTTTTCCTTAATAGGCATGACGTCACTTTGAAATGCAGATGTACAAGAAACTGCATTTATTTATTATTTGTACGTTTTTCTTTTCTTTTCAGTTTGTTTTTACTTTTGTTGGTAACCACTGCGAAAGAACACACTTGAAAACAAGACTGGTTAAAGCTTATCAACGTAAGTAAATTCTAAAGTATATCCCCGTCGGACTATCAAGGGTCCACAAAAATCGGTCTGACTTAACGGGAGTCTGTTATATCGGAACTTCATCTGATGTCAGATTTAGTCTTATTCAGTGCTTATTCAATTTCCGCGCCTTAGCGAAGGAAATTGTTTGATTTAGACATTCTATCTAGCTATCAATCTCCGTAACAGTTTTTTGCCGTTTTCGGAAAGTCCGTTCGGATTTCGGATTGTTTGTTTATTCAGAATAGTTAATGACAGACCCAAAACTCTATGCAAAATGTAATACAAAAAGGCCACTGTCAATATTAATTCATAAAAATAATAAGCTTTTTATACTTTTCAAATACTTTTAGAAGTTATTTTAGCCGTTTTTTATTTAAAACTTCCCAATTCAATTATCTTTAAATTTTCTTTAAAAAGTCAGTAAAATATGCACACCAAACACGTGAATCGTTCTCGAACCGTTTGGTTTATGTTTTGAGGAACTTGTAGAATTAGAAGAAGCTTTGAAGAAGATTTTTAAGACTTTATCTACTATTGCAATCGAAATATAAGTAAGTAAGTAAGTAAGTAAGTAAGTAAGTAACGGGAGTTTTTAGTCCTTGGGCTTCCATCCGTAATGGCTGGTTCTTCCGCCCGCCGACTTGCAACTATTAGTTGACTTACCGCCAGAGATACGTATAGCATTGCTCTAACTTGCCCGAAGGCCAGTGTGCAGTCAGTCGATGGCTCCTAATGGGCTGACACGCTGCTTTTAAAGCGCATCGGAGTGGTGTATTGAGATACGACATGACTGGACTCGAACACGGGTCGCAGCGGTCGCACTCAAAGGTACTAACCACTACACCATCGCTGCACAAGTAAATATAATCATAAGAACATTTCTTATGGAGGAAATATTGATGTTTAGCTGACTCTGGGAAAAATTCTTGAAAAAGAAGGTGAAGGTTTGATAGTAAACGAAACTTTGCTGTGAAAAAAACTTTCATTATTGCAGCAGAAAAGTATTATAGTATCAAAACATTACTGGTGAATACGTCTTATCAATAAATGCATGAAACATGTTCATTTCAAGTAAGTAAGTAAGTAAGTACCAATTTATTTCAATACAGATAAGTGGAGACCACTTCAATAGAATTAATCTAAACGAAGGTAGGGCCACCACATCAAAAAGTTACAAACATCAAAATGTTACAAAATTTAACAAACAAGTAAACAAATAAAAAGTAAAAAGCTAAAAAAATGAAAAATAAACAAAATGCTACAAAACACCTTGTGTGACAACTAAAACAAGATGCCCTTACGGGCAGAAGGATTTCTGCAAAGTCAGCTGAAAAATGAAATACTATAACAACTTTCTTGAAACTTGAATGATTTTGAATCATTGAATGGTGGAAGAATTTCTACAATATATATTACATTCCCAGGCATGTATAATTGACACAATGCGAAACTTTCTTATAATGTATATACTGCCAATAAACTGAATGATATATTTATTAATACAATTAATATCAACAATATATTGATCCTTTCAGATATCCTAATGAGTATGCTCGTAACTCATAAACTCAAAACATTTTTCCAAGTACACATCAATTGTGGGTATGCAAAATACATTCATATAGACTAAAGAAAATCAGCATATATTTATATATAACTTACATTGATAAACAATATGAAATGCACTTACATTCTTGATCTAAGTTGACATATATGACCTGTTTAAAATTTTTTTTTTTTTGAAAATAAGGGAAGTTGAAAATAACATTACGTTTCTGATTACATATGCACCTCAGGGCATTGCAAAATTGTTATTGACACCAGTGGCGGATCTAGAGGTATGTCGAAATTTGTGTAGGAGAGCATTAACATAATTTGCGAATTCAATTTATATTACCAACGGGATTATTTGAACGCTTTTCTTTTATGGTTAGATGGCTAACACTCTCCTACACAAATTTCGACATACCTCTAGATCCGCCACTGGACACTATGCGAAACTTCATTTCATATATATATACACCACCGATAAACTTAATTACATCTGAATGACATAAAACATCCCTTCTTTTGGGGATGCAGAACAAGATTAAGTTCATATTAAACTTTTCAGATATCACAGTGGTTACGTACGTAAATCATTTTCTTTAAACACTTAACATGTGCATGTACTTAATTACGTACATAATTCCCAATATTGCAAACACAAAAGTAAACCAAAATTTTGATCATTAAAAATAAATACCTAAGCTCTAAACTCACCACACACAATTTTATAACTGAAAGGAAAATTTTCTTTGTTTGTTTCGAGATGTACTGGTGTATTGCATTAAGATGTTTCAATTTGCTATTGTGATTAGGAAAGGCTATTTGTAATAAAGGACATTGGCAGTATATAAAACTTAAAAACTGATCAAGCATTAAAACATAAACATTAGCATCAAACATTAAAAGTGTGGTACAGAGTTGACACACATTTTTAATGATGGAGCTGAGGAGGACAGTAAGCTGAGCAGTACGTATCCACAGCCTAAAAAGCCCACACATGAAACAAACAACCATCTTTTTTTAGAAACAATCTCAGACATTTAATCTCAAAAACAAAGGCATACCTTTTTCGCTCTGTTTCTAAACATTAAAAACTTTTCCTTGGAAACGAATGATCATCATTGAATCATTTCAAGATAATAATAAATTAATGCTAGATATATCATTCTTCATCTTCAGTTATGGAAGTGAGGATCTTCTTTACATTAAATCCATTAAATACTGACTAAAGATACTTTCGTATCCTGTCGGTTCATTGTTGTGAGTTTCTTTGACTGAAATGCGTGGTGTTGGTTTCGTGTAAACATTCGCACGAGATTTCAAAAAACCGCTAGGTTTGGACAGTAAGAAAAAGAAGAAAAACCAAAGCCGGTTTTAAGGTATTTCTTGCTTTCGCAGAAATCCAATAAAAGTAAAATTAAAAATAACTAGCTTTTTTTAAAATTTTTTACTTATTTTAAAAATATGAGAAAACATTCAACATCTATCAATACTGTACATGCAACAGAAAAATTTTAGTACCAACTAAACGTAAGAAGACAAAAAATATAATTTGACTAGGTCTTTCAACCTGTTAAGTGATAAAGTTGACAAATCATCAACATCAAGGTAGTTCTGAAGAAGATTCCAAGAGGTCACTGATTAGTATGTTAAAGAGTAATCTCCAAACCTAACGGTGGAAACTTTCGGAAGACGCAAAATACCAGATTTCGCTCTTCGAGGACGAGAATAATCACGAGTAATATCAGCTAAATCAAAAGTGTCATACAACGGAGAAGGTACATTGCCGTTCAGAAGCTTATACATAAAGACAATGTTACAAAACTTGATAAAATCATGAAAAGAAAGAATTCTAAGTTGAGTAAAAAGGGGAAGAGAATGAGCATTAAAATCTGAAAATGTCATAATTCTAACAGACTTTTTGTGAAGAGTCATAATGCGTTTCGTTGAATTTTGATTTAAAGCCCATACATTAGCTGAGTAAGACAGATGAGAATGAAATAATGCATAATATATTGATAAAAGAACTTCTCTCGACACAAAATGTCGCAGCTTACTTAGTGCACCATTCGCTCTAACTAACTTTTTGCAAACAAAGCTTATGTGATCACCCCAGTTTAAATTCGAGTCAATGATCACACCTAGATACTTTGCAGAGTCACTAGGATAAAGTCTAGTACCATTGATTTTAACCTTGAAATCAAATAAAGGTGGTGTACGTGTTGGTGAAAATAAAAGTAGTTCAGACTTTTTTGAATTTAGTGAAATCTTATTGGCGTTCAACTAAACATCTCAAGTCAATATTCATTCTCTTTGCAAGAGACTTTAATGAGCTTTGGCGATCTAAAAGCATAGTGTCATCAGCAAATAAATTTACCACAGAAAAAGGGATAGCACGGTGTAGGTCGTTAATATAGATCAAAAATAAAAGTGGGCCTAACACTGATCCTTGGGGTACACCGTGCAAAATTATCTTAATGGACGATTTCGATCCAGAAACAGATACAAATTGCGATCTATTTGATAAAAAAGACTTGAACCAATTAAGAGCTACTCCTCGAATACCATAGGAATATAGTTTTGAAAATAAAATATTATGGTCGACCGTATCGAACGCTTTTTGTAAATCTATCAGAACAGAGCAAGCATACTCACCAGAATCGAGAGCTTTTCTTATTTTCTCTGTGTAATTTATCAAGGCAGACGATGTTGAGTGCTTAGATCTAAATCCAAACTGTAGGGGATAAAGACAATCGCTTTTTTCAAAAAATTGAACAAGCCTCTTTTGCATGAGTTTCTGATAAACTTTGTCAATATTAGATAGTAGTGAAATAGGCCTATAGTTTTCAGTACTTAGTGGAGACCCTTTATTTTTAAAAACTGGGACAACCATTGCTTCTTTAAGTTTTGAAGGAAACACACCTGTTACGAAAGACAAATTAATGAGTTCTGATAAAATAACAGAAACTTGATTTGAAACAAGATTAAGAAGCTTAAAATGAATGCTGTTGGGACCAGACGCTTTGCTTTTACTAAAAGAATTCAAGATGTTTTGGACTTCAGAAGGATCTGTGGGACTAAGAAAGATGGACTGCTGGTTTTGATTTTTAAGCCACTTGGAAAAATGATGTTTTGATTCAGGGATTTTAGAACGGACTATGGAGGCAACAGACGAAAAAAATTCATTAAATGTCTCTGAAACTGTTAAAGGATCTGAGGTAACAGAGTTTTTTACAAGCAAGGAGATATTCCTGTTCGTCTTAGAATTTTGAACTGAGATGATTTCTTTAATACCAGACCAAATCTTTCTCAAATTATTACTGTTAGTGACAAAATACTTGTTATAACAAAGCTTCTTACTAAGGCGCAAAAGAGTAACGATACGATTACGATAAAACTTATATCTGGAGAAAAGGAAATCTCTCAGACCAGGGTCATCTGTATTATTGATGTCACCTAGGATACTATCTCGAATTTTCATGGACGTTAAAAGTCCTTTTGTTATCCAAGGTTTACTTTGTAACTTAGCTCGCTTTTTGGTGAGTTTAGTCAAAGGCACGTGTTTGTCATAAAGAACATTATACTCATTTAAAAAAGCGTTGAAAGATGCATCAGAGTCATTATTTTTGACTTTAAGAATTTCATCCCAATTATTATTGCTAAAGTCCTGATAAAATTTTCCTGGATCAAACTTAGACCAGTATCGTACCATACCTTTTGGCTTAGAAGACATAGATTTCAGTTTTAAATCAAGAAAAAGAAACTGTGGTAAGTGGTCCGAGATCCCAATAGTGAGGTTACCAGAAGTTGAGGAAAAACTGTTTGCAGACAAAAAAATATTGTCAATCAAAGTGTTCGATTGGCTAGTAATACGGGTTGGTAGAGTAATATATGGTAAAAATTGATATGAACCAAGAGAATCTAAAAAATTAGAATGTGAAGATATACAATCACTGTTCAGAAGATTAATGTTAAAATCTCCTAGAAGAACACAAAGTTTATTCTCTTTAGAAACTTTGTTCAGAAAAGGTGACAAAAAACTTTCATTAAAAACTTCAATATCCATTGAAGGATGCCTATAAACACAACCTACAATGATGCTCTTTTTATTCTTAAATTTAACTTCACAAAAAACCGATTCTAGGCAGCCACTTGAGAAAAGAAGGGTAGAAAAGTCATCACGAGGAACACATGTCAATTTGTTCGAGATGTAAAGGCCTGCCCCGCCCACTTCAGTTTCCGAGGTTGTGTGCATAAAATAATAGTCTGGAAGGTTGATATTACCTGATGAATTGTTATGTAGTCTAGTTTCAGTAATCCCCAAGATATCAAAAGAATGCTCAAGTAAAGCTGATAAAGAAGAAAGTTCGCTAAAGTGTTTTTCTAAAGACGAGATGTTCAAATGAAAAAAAGAAAAATTTTCTTTAGAGGGAATAGATTTAAAGTCTTCAATACTATAGTATTTACAGTTGATATGGCTAACTTCCTCAATGATTTCATCTTGATGTAGAAAACCAAATGTATTAAGTCTGTTAAGTTTTGTAAAAAAAGATTTAAGGCTACTTAAATTTTGACTATGTTGTGGGCCGTTGGAACTTTTGTCAGAAAATGGGAAAACATCCTGTCTACACGATTTACAGAGCCAAATGTCATACAAATGTTTAGATTCAATACCATTACACTTAGCATGTGACCATGCTTTACAAGACTGACAAAAATGTGAATTAGTTGGTCTTACCTTTCTGTTGCATATGTTGCACTTATCGACCGATGTCATGATAAAAACGAGAGAAATTTATCAACTAACACACACACTCACACACCTCGAGCAGCATTCAAATCACAGAGTTCAATTAAAGTGAGAAAATTTAATAATCTGCTAAAAAACTTTCGTGTTCTGGGAATAAATCAACAAGATCGTTAAGATGGGTAATCTTAATAGGCGAAGAGTCTTTTTCAATGCGAATCTTTAGCGTACCGTTAAAAACCCAATATTCATTAATCATTTGTTGTGAATGTAGTTCCTTTGTTTTGCTTCACAAAAATTTATAACAACCGCAGAGATTGTTGTTGATATAGATCTTATTATCGAGACCAGCTTTTTGTTGAATTGACTTTTTTGAAAACAGTTTGTTTTTTCTTAGTAATTTTTCACAAAACTTACGGTTAACGAATCTCACAATTATGTTCTTCAGGCCAGGCTTGTTTTTGGCTTGGTACAGTCTATGACAAGCTTCAATATGTTCCTTAGAAATTTCAACATCAACAGCACGAGCAATTTGGATAACTCTTTCCTCAAGATTGACTACATCGTCAGGAACGCCACAGATCTCTACATTATTTCTTCTGACATATTGTTGTAGTTCAGCAATGTCCCTTTCTAAATCATCATGGTCATATTTATCGACCTTGTCATAGTCAAGGTTCTCGACTTCCTTTCGTAAGCTAAGGATCTCTTTTGATTTATCTTTTAGTTCGTTCTTAACAGACTGTAATTCATCTCTCAAAAGATTATTTTCTTCTCTAAGTTTGTTCATTATATCTGTTTTTGCAGAATCTATCTTGTCTGATAATATGTTTGTCATATGCGATCTAAGGTCCTTGATTTCACGATAAAGAAAGTCTAAAGTTACTTTACCACTCGAAATATCCTCTGTTTCTTGTTCTTCCTCTATTTCTTGTTTTTGTTCTAGTTCTTGTTCTTCCACTTGTCTACTTTCTTCTTTTACATGCTCGTCTTTATTCGAAATCATTGTACTTCTAGTAACAGGCATTTTGTTAAAATGCTCGAGGTTTGACACGCCTAGATTATTCCCACCAAATTTCGAATGAACGAGCACGTCTGTACTCAACGACGGCGCGATACGAATGATTTAATAAATATTACACCAAAAGTTGAAGATATTGACAAAAACAAACAAATGAAATTGTCATAATAGCAGCACAAATCACTAGTGAATGATGAATTGACATACACATACATACTGAAAGTATAAACATGTGCAAGATATTGGTGAACGATACGTCTTGCATAACTGTTTTTCTGGCTCCGAAACGTCATAGTGAATTGAAAAGCGGTAATGAATTAAAGAAGGGAGTAATTTGGGGAATTCCAGACTGTATCAAATTATTCATCACTGTAATGCTCGGTCAAGTTATCACTTGTGTGGAACTGATTAGTTTTAAATTCATATTTAAAAGATTTTAAGATGACATTGTTCAAAATAATCCTGCAAACCACTCAATGGAGGCACAATGATTTAGTTTGGATATATATATGTCAGAGGAAAACAAACTTTGGATGATGATTAGAATCCAACCAATTATATACATACAATGAGATCACTAAAGCCTATGAAAATTTGGAGTGTAATATGTTCTAGGACACAATACCTTAAGGGGATTTTTTTTTGCGTGGATTAAGTTTTGCATTTTTTGCGAATTTTGGGCAATTTCGCAAAAATAAATCCACGCAAAACATCAAGACATGAACAATTCGCGAAAATAAATCCACGCAAAATTTCATGATTTTATTTGCTCATTATTTGGCTCTGCGTACCTTTCATATATTAACTATTTCCTTGTACTTATCAAGCACCCATTGGTTTTGCCATGGGGCAGACATGGAAATGGTGATTTTTGCTGCTACTTCTAAGCTATATTATAAAGTACACACATTGCACTTTGTGCCCATTCGCAAATATAAATCCAAACATTTTCCTTGAGAAGCTCTGACTCGAAAAAATTAATCCACGCAAAACGCTCTCAAATCTTCGCTCGCAAAAATTATTTCACGCAAAAAATATCCCCGTAAGGTATATCATGTTCGAAAAGAACATTTTCACACAGATCGTAACAAAGTTTTATTATGTCATTTGTCTTTTCGTGCACATTGGTGTTAGACTCCATGGAAGTGGTAATATGCAGACAGTGGTGGATCTAGAGTGTAGTCGCAACTTGTGGAGAAGCGCATTAACATAATTTGTGAATTCAGTTCATGTTATCAATGGGATTATTTGAACCTTTTCTTTTATGTTTGAATTGCTAACACTCTCCTACACAAGTTGCGGCTTACCTCTGGATCCGCCACATGCAGGTTTAGTAAAAATAGATTTTCATATTCTATGTTATGTTGATTTAAGTTTTGTAATAATTTTTATCTTCTTGTAATGCTGTTAAATGTCATGGATTAAAATCTTTGAAATGCCCAAGTTTCTCCTGCTCCTATTAATGCAAGTTATGAACAATTTCATGTAATGTTTACTTAAATATATTACCAAATTCACATTTCTGGCAAAATTTGGAAGGTGTGCACAAAGAACAATTGGAAGGTCCTGATATTAAAGTTGGCAGTTACTTGCAGGTTTTTTTCTGATTTTCAAATGATTTGGGTTCACTTCTATCGAATATCATTTTATTCTTCATGTGAACCATAAGTCATATTTTGGGAATTGTGATAGACCTGTTCTCACGTAAGCAACAAAAACAGAATGGATAGTCATTCAGATATCTTGAAAATTAGCCTAAAGCTATTTCCTCTAGGCCTGATGCGGAAATTGTTCAAGCCCTGAGGCTTCAAGTTCAGTCTGACTTAACAGAAAAATTCAAGAAAGTGACATCACATTTCCTTTCCATTATCAATTTCATTCAATATTTCTGTTATGGTACTAGTTTGCAGCTTTCCGCTTTGACGCCAGTGTTTTTAAAAAATTTAAGCTCACAATCTGAAAACAAATAGAATGTATTGTTTTGATTTTAAAATATTGCTTTACTTTTGAGTTTTTCAATCTTTTGGCATTCGAAACTGTCTGACTAAGGGATGTTTCGTAGCTGAAAAAAGTTTGACAGTTGTTAATCGAAATGGAAAAAGCAAAACAATATTGGATTTTGACGTCAAAACGGTGATTAACAAACACCAAAACCGAAGTTATACGGATTTCGTGCGACGGTCAAATGTGCTTGTGATTTTGGAAATCTGCTAGGAAGCTTAACACCAAGTATGAAATTCAGAAATTCAGAACCTTTAGTGTTTATGAGTTACGTGCATATACATTGTGATATCTGAAATGATAAATATATCCTTGATATTGTTTCAAACAAGGAATATTTAATTTCATTCAGATGTAATCCAGTTTATAGGCAGTATATACATTCCCACATAGTGTCAATTATCCATCTTGACATTGTCCTGGGGAGTAAATGATTATAAATGTCACATTAGAAATGTCATATTACATTGTGATGTTTTATTTTGAAAATCTTATAATCTTTTTCACATTTCAGTCTTTTAATTTTCATACTTTTTGCTGAAATCCTTTTGCCTGTTAGGGCATCTTGTTAATATTATGTTAGTAGTATTGGTATTAGGTTTTCTTTTCTTCCTTTGTAAACCTGTATACAAATTTGATTGTATGTTCTTAGTTCTAAGTGTTATTGGATTTCTGCGAAAGCAAGAAATACCTTTAAACCGGCTTTGGTTTTTCTTTTTCTGCTGTCTAAACCTAACGTTTTTTTGAAATTCCGTGTGTACCTTTACATGAAAACTACCAAAACATTCTTTAAATAAGTGTTTTAGTGTTTTTCACGAAAAAACATACATTTCTCTCACTAAAAAACACAATGGAGAACTTCAGTTCCACCAAATTCGAAGCATCACTTGTAATAAACTTATGATTTTAAAAGTTTGTTGTTGGTAACGTCTTGTGCTTCAAAGCTCTCTTGCAGTTAGCAATCGAAGTCGTTCATAGTTAAACTTTTTAAAAGCTATATTTTCAAATGCTTAGTAGTTAGCTTAGGTAGACAATAAGTAGCTAGTTTGAAACATAGCATTTCTGATAAATTTTTCGCTTTTAAAGTTTATGTTTCTTTTTTCTTTTGGCTCTTACATCGTTTCTTTTTTAAAAAACTGTCATATAAAATGTGTATCAATGGTTACGATTCGCACCTTATGTGTATTTCTTTTCTTTGTATGTAAAAGTTTCTGTTGTTTTTAGTTAAGTTCTATTTACACTTTTCAAAAGATAAATTGAAATCATCCCGGAAAATGAACAAAAGTTGACAAACATTCTAGCAGGATTAAATATTATAGTTCTATTTTTGATCTATAGTACATATCAGTTATGCTTTCATGGATTCATAGGGAGTGTGTGATCAAAAACGTGATGTTGTATTGTAGAAGTCATTCAATCTTCAAATTTGAAGAATTTCACTGGTCTTTCATTTTTCAAACTTCAGTTGGTTTCGCAGAAATCTTTATGCCTGCAAGGGCATCTTGTTTTGAATTACATTGTTTCCTTTGATTTTATGACACACGGGATAAAGAAACTTGTCAAGAGTCAGCAAGAATAAAGATTATATAATAAATTTATTATGACAAAATTGCTTTACACAATAATGTGGTTGTTAATATTCGGTTGCTTAAGGGGAAATGTTAAGTCATTTCAGTCATAATTTTTAGCTATGTCCATATTAACTTCACTTTACAGTCACTTTTTAGCTCATCTGCAAAAATTGAGAAACATTATTGGTTTATAGGTTTGAAATAGGTTTTTACCATGAACATCTTCATTTCAAAATAACTTCAAAATAAATCTTTTTCTGATATTAGAAAATATTCCTTTTTAATTTTTGGAAGCTTCAGCAAACAGTTCTTATTTTTTGTATTCGCTCCACTTAAGATAATAAAAGAGTTATGAAAGCTCTCAATTGTGTGTTGGTCCAAGCAACGGCGGACAAATAAACAACTTTTTTCTTTTTAATGCCATTTATTTGAGAGGAACATCATTGGAAGCAATAGTTCGAGTCGGTGTCCAACTTACTTGTAACTTGAAATATGTACAAATAATGAATAATATAGTTTCTTTTCCATCTGTATAACTTCTGAAAATATTTAAGACTTTGGCGCAACAAATAAATAATGGAATAAATAAGGTGATGTCATGTCATACCCTTGCGTATTAATTAAAAACATTCCAAAACCAAGGAAGTTTAAAACTTTTGCACTCAAATCGAAATTATTGGTACCTTTTACAACTCCAGTTTGAGCACAGGCCTGAGTTGAAACAACCTGTATCAACCCATCATCCTGAGCTGACAAATTATATGTATATCTTTACTTCTTGCCCGGACTTTAGATGGATTTCATCATCAATTTGATTACATGTGACATATTGCAAACATTTCAGCTCTGGCTGAAAATAAATTCTGTACACGATAGGTTTTCAGTGATTCTCAGCAAAAGACGAAAACTGGGAAATCACTAGGATGAAGTCACTTTCAACGTATTTTGAAACGTATTTTAAAAAAAACATACCAGTGAAAGGCTGTAGTACTGGGAGTTTCTTATACTTTTGGCAGCTTTAGTACTAAAAGTTTCTGATTTGGTTTCTTAAATTCCATTTCCTTTCACATAATAAAGTAAACTATTTTCAAATTTTCACCCAGACACAACTGAAACCGAAAGGAAAAATAATTACCTTACTTTCTACAGGAACTATTTTTGCATGTTTTACATTATGCCATTGTCATTTTTGGAGAAAATCATCCCTTTTTACTTCCACTAACGTTTCTTTATGTTGAATCTTCTTTTAAAATTGTATTTAAAAAGGGTATTTTGTTTGCACTTACTTGCCATCTCAATATAGTTAGCAAAAGAAAGTTCATTTTATGTGTCACGTGTAAAAGTTAAAACATAAACAATCGAACGTTATACATAATCGAATGAAATTGACATCACCTGGTATATTTACATTAATTCAATCACACAAGGCTAGTGTACAAAAGAATATAAAAAAATTTCAATGAAAAGTGGTTTCATAGGAAATTACTTTTGTTGGTTTCTTTAATCTTCGAAACCTGTAAAGTCCAGTACTGAAAGTTTCTTAGTTTCTGGAAGCTTTGGTCTGTAGTTTCTTATAAACGGGTTTCTTTTGAAAAAAATATTTGTTTTCAACTTTATTCGGGAAAACATTTGTAAGACCATAGTCACAAGAAAAAAACTAGTCTGGAATCAGGGCCGTTTTCGGGCCGTTTCTTATGAATAAGTCGGGTTCCGTGAAAAACTAGAACCCATGCTTTTTTATGGTGCAAAAAATCTTTAAATCAGGTTGGAAGCTTTAGATTTTTTGAATTATTTTTCACTTCCTCTGGTCTTCCAGGGGCAAGTTTCACCATTTTTGGCTGTTAAATAAACTCAAGGTATCCCTATATTTCGTCTTCCTCGAGGAGACGAAGAGTATAGCGAGAATTAGCGATCGAAATGGGTGGATGTTGTGACACAGAGAGACAGGATGGTTCGTTGATAACCCTCGAGCAATCTAAGAAAATGAATATACAGAATATGTTATGTGAATGTTATTTCGAAGAACAACAATTGGGAAGGGGAGTAGGTTCTATCATATGAAATTTTCTTTACTATTTTTATGCATATAGCCAGCTACAGCTAGAAGTATATGTATACAATATATTGTGTTTATAAAGTCTCTTGTTACAAAATATGCTATTTCAACAATGTAAGTAATAAATGAAATTAAAATAAATAAAATTATGAAATTCTATTGCAAAGAAATCTTCGTCTGCTAAAAAATATTAAACTGAAAAAATTATTATATTAAACTTATTATATATATATTAAACTTCTTATACATAACAGCCAATTTCTAGACAAGGCCCTTAGAGAATCAGGTAACTCTATTTCTACAAATACAAAGATAATGACCATTATCCATTGATCATTCTCGTATTTGTTTAGGTGCTCTACTTATAAAATTTACGAAAAGCTTTCTGCAATATACTTTTATAGAATTTTATCATTTTCTATAATTTGATTCACAAGTGTCATTTATTACTTACAAAGTCTTTTGAATAAAATTGTTACAAAATGTTTTAAAAAATATCTAACAAAAATGTATTCCTTTACAAAGTATATATCTGTGATAAGCCAATTTCTTCCTGTTTTCCCATATGTAACTTTGATTTCAGGATATATCCCTAATTTACACCTACCAATCACCTACAACCTATAATTATCTTTTTTCCTTAAGATAAGAAATTCTAACGACAATTCCTTTTTACCATTCAATTCCCTTATTCCAAGCATATACAGCCTGCAAGACTTAGTAATTTCATTATTTTTTATGCAACTCAATAATTCCAGTGACACAACTCATATTTATGGGCCATGAAAAACAGTGCTGGTTTTAGCAATTTTAGACAATTAAAATTTTCTTGCACTTAATCAAATAGCCCCCTCAAATAAATTTCTGTTCAGCAGCCCCTGTTATGTTATTATGACAAAAAGAAATATGAAGCTGCTTCATTATCTCAGTCTACATAACCAGTTTCTTTTATTAATCATGTGCTGTGAATTTACAACACAAACACTCAAATCTTCCAACACAACAAAGTTCATGTTTATGCTTCCAAAATTATTGCACAACCACATCAAGTTCTCATATTACTCAGTCATAAATGTCAAGGTAGCACCAAAGTTTTTAGTTAGTGAGTCAAGTTCTTCGAGGTTGTGGTCTATTAGATGCATTAGCACAGTTGCAATTTGTTTGTTGATGTTATGACATACGTAATAACATTGAATGTGTCCATAGGTCAAAGCCATTTTGTATGTCTATTTTCTAACATGTTTATATCCAAGCAAATCTAAAAAAGGGATCAGAATCAGCATGCATTCAGTGATTGAATTCGTCAAATATTTGGTATCTATACGATATGTACTCTGGAGTCCTCAATAATAAGAGGGGTGCAATAATAGGAGATTGGACGTTGCAATAGATATTAATAATAGGTAGGGAGGGGTAGAATAATTGGCGACAATTTGCAGGAGTCAGCACACTTGAAAATTACTTTGGGCTAAATAGAGTCAGCGAGTGTAAGAAAGTGCATTTTCCTCCCTTCCCCATCTTCATCAGAAACTAATTGAAATACTTAAAGCAAATAAATACCTTAAATCCATAAATTATTCTGTTCACAAGGAACTTTATTGATAGCAAAGCTAGAATCTGCTATGTCTTTTGTAGATGCAATTTCTTTATTTGTTTTGGAATGTTTTGGTTTTAAGACAAGCTAGTCATGATGGATATAATTCCTAAAAAAAAAACACTTTGGGAGTACTTCTGCCTAGAGAAACTTTTATCTCAGCCATTTTTATTATCTCTCAGTAATATGGCACATAGGTTGAGATTTAGGTTTAATTTAACCACTAAAACAGACTTTTGAGGGGTGTAGGGGATGAGAACAATGAAAACACAGGGTCTTACATGAAAGTGTATCCAATTAATGCTTTTGTGATATGTATATAGCTATAAAATAAGCTGTTTTCAGAGGCTGCTTCAGTGTCCTTGAATATCCAAGTTCAATGATTTCGTTTCAATATAAGTCCGCAACAATTTCGTTCTAGTTTTGTCAGATTTCATCTGACTGTTGAGGCTGTTGTTTATCTTTCTTAAAAGAAAAGGTTCTTGTGCAAATGTACAACATGAGCAAATTTTCAAGTAAATTCATTGAAGGTTCTTTCTTCATAACATGGTCATCTCTGGTCCTTATTTTAGAGTCAAGGATGTAGGAATCTTTCACCAAGTACTTTCCTTGTTGTCAACAGCAGTAAAAATATATTAGGAGGTACATTCCAAAATCCATTTTAATCATTAACGTCAACCAGTTTGTGCTCCAGAAAACATGCAGTGATATCGTCAAATTTTCCACCAAGAGAACTGATAAACAATGTCGATTATTAAGCTTTCTTGAAATGTATTCATTGATATATATTCCCAAATACATATCCATTCAAATAAGCAATAATTGAAAATCTTTCAGTATCTTTGCAGTCAAAATTCTTCTTGAAAGCTTCTAACATCAGTTAAGTGAGCCAAAATATGATTTACAATTTAAAAGCCCACAACTACAGAACACTTCTTACTGATCCCTTGAAACAAATCTTCAGTCTTGTTCGAGCACATGTATAGAACACGTTCTACCAGGCAAACCTTTCTTGAAATGTTTACAAGAAGAGTCATGAGGCATATCACCAACAACTGAAATACATCCCTCATCTGACTGACCACTTCCTGATTTCAGATCGTGATCAATAGCCGCAAAAATTGCATCAAGGAGCATCTCCAGAAAAGAAATCTTCCTGTCTTGCTGCTACTCCTGCCTGTTTTTTGCACCATAATTGTACGGGCCGTATCAATTTGAGGTTCATACTGCAAATCGGTCGTTTAGGGCCGCATCTTCCAGACTATTTTTCTTGTGACTATGGTAAGACAAAAATAAACTTTACGAAAACATGAATCATTTTGAAAATTTGGCACAAAAGAAAGCCCAAATTTAACGCTAATTGAATGAATGATTGTTTATTTGTTACCTAGATACATGTTTCAGCTGAAAGTTGTTAACAGTTTCGTGTACAAAAAGAAAGTTTCCAAACCTGCTTGTTTTTTAACGTTTTTAGTTAATAAGCATGACGTCACTTTGAAATGCAGATGTACAAGAAACTGCATTTATTTATTATTTGTACGTTTTTCTTTTCAGTTTGTTTTTACTTTTGTTGGTAACAACTGCGAAAGAACACACTTCAAAACAAGACTGGTTAAGCTTATCAACGCAACGTAAGTAAATTCTAAAGTACAACCCCGTTAAGTCGCACTAGCAAGGGTCCAAAGAGATCGGTCTGACTTAACGGGAGTCTGACATATCGGAACTTCATCTTATGTCTGACTCTGTTTATTTCGTCTGACTTGTCGGGAATATTCAAACAAGTGACATCAAATTTCTCTCCATTATCAATTTCATTCAATATTTCATATTTTTCTGTTATGATACTAGTTTGCAGCTTTCTGCTTTGACGCCACTGTTTTTGAAAAATTTAAAGTTACAAACTGAATTCGAATACAATGCATTATGTTTTGATTTCAAAATATTCCTTACAAACTTTTGAAATTTTAAATTTTTGGCGTTTGAAACTGTCTGACTTAAGCGATGTTTTGTAGCTGAAGGGTCCGAAGAAAACAGTTTGGTGGTCGTTAGTCGAAAGGGAAACAGCTAAACAATATCTTATTCATTTATTTATTTGGTATTGTTTTACGTGGCTAGCCTCACTCAGTTGCTATTGCACACATTCTCATGTGTGACACAAACCCAATTAACGGCCTGTGCTCTTCTGGGTGACCTTCTGCAACACCCTATTTATCATCTTCCCGATTTCCCTCACATGGCATGGGTCGACCCAGCGCTATGGTACATTCACCCGCGCATGGTGAATCGCCGTCAAGAGGAATTGAACCTCGATCTCCCGCATGAATTACGAGAGTGATAACCACTATACTACGGCGGCATATCAGATTTTGACGTCAAAACGACGATTAACAAACATCAAAACCAAAGTTATACGGATTTTGTGCGACGGTCAAATGACTGAAAACAACGTTGCATTGACGTTGCATCATGGTGAAATAACCAATAATGACGATGTGAAATGATAATAAAGTGTTCTTGTCATTTTTATTTATTTCTTTATTTATGATCAACGATTATGATCATCTGCCCATTTCTTTTACATTGCATGGGTCGACCAGTTGCCTTAAAGCCAACGAGAATTAGCGGGAAATATTTAAGCTTATGTATTAGTATTTATAAAAGCATCACTTTCTGGTTTAATTCCAAAATCTCAATCGTTTCTTTCTCGAAACCATAAAAATCTTCTATTTGCAAATCATAAAATTATTTTTACCTCGAAAAACAATTCGTTTTTATTCTTTCGACAACCTTTTTACGACGAAAAACTTTTCTGGCCTTGGATTAAAATATGCCCCTCACTTTAAAAACTGCTGCAAGGGCTTTAGAACATACACGAACGTCATGGGTGGTGTAATTGGAAAAGGCATGATACGCCCCCTTTGAACAATACTTACTTATTATGAATTTCGAGGTTCTCAAACATGCATCGCGCAGGTTTCCAGTAAATTGAAAACGAAGTTCTCAATATCGCGCATTGTCAATCCTTATCGAACTTGAAATTTAATCGTAGGAAATTGTCCTAGTTTGATCGATCGGCGCAAATATGCTGCTAATATCCTGTCCTGTATCCTGTAGTCAACTTCATGATAATAATCATACGGAAACAATGCCATCCTACAAATGAGAATTTATTGCGTAAAACTTCCTTTTTCCATGTTATCCTTGTAAATTATCTATATAACCTTCTAACAGTGGTCTATTGTAGCTAGCCAGGAAATTATATCAAAATGAGATTTATCCGACCGTCTTTCATCAGTTTCTCTGGCCAAAAAAAAGTCAATTTATAAATAACTTTCAAACATTTATTTTCCGATCAGTCGTTTCTCAGCATCCATAAAAATTGTAATTTATCGCAAAAATATAAAATTGTTTTTTTTATCTTTGTTTTTTTTTTCTAGAAGCAAGCTGGTTCTTGTTGGTCAGAAATGGATATGGCATCAAATGTGTCTAATGCTTTAACAGCAGTACGTCACTGCACCTCGTTATTATCAACAATGGACGACCATCACAAAAAGCCATTAGTAGCTGGATTTACTCTTTTCTCCATAACAGCAGCGTGCGGAAACTTTCTTGTTTTGTACTTATTCATAACAAGACGGTTTTTACGAAATTCATCTAACAAATTCCTGGTGTCGCTAGCAATTGGTGACTTCATACTTGGTGTAGTACTAGGACCATTGGATATCATTCAAATCACTGGCTTTCTGAAAAGCAAAAGCTGTATACTTGAAACGGTGGTTAATATATGCACAACACTTATGGCAATCTCTGGCACTACCATTGGCTGCATTGCTTATGATCGATGCATCCATATACGAAGTGGTCTTCACTATAATGGCATCATGAAAGGCAAGCGATTAGCCTTGATGTTGGGCTTGCCATGGGCTACACCGTTACTTTTATTGGTAACAAAACTATCTAATCCAGTCATAAACACAGCCGTTGTGATAATCCTTATTCTAAGTATATATATCACAATTGTCCTTTCCTACAGAATACTGATTAAAAGTCTACGTAATTCTACCACTCTTTCTGCTCAAGCAAAAGAGCGAAACAAAAAAGCCATACGATTGGTGGGTTTAATCATGCTTGCTGCCATTTTATTCTCACTACCCATCCTCATCAATCGAATTTTACGTATGGCGTATCTACTCTCAAACGAGCAATGGATGTTTTACAGAAAATACGATTCACTTTTAACAGCTATTGGGCAGCTGGTCTTTATTTTTAATGCCGGTGTAAACGCGGCTTTATATTTTTTTAAGCACAGGGGGTTTCATAGGGCTCTGAAATCGCTTTTTGGTATTGTCCCTGTAGGAGTTCAAAGACCTTAGAACTTGTCAAAAAACAGGGTTTGTAAGATTAAAAGCAACTTGCAGTATGTGGATAATTTTCTTTGGAGCCGTTGCAGCAGAACTCTCCAGTTATGACACTTTTTGGTAAATTGTGTTTGGTAGAGGGTCAAGGTTTTTTTTGTTTTTCACGTTTTCTATTTATTAGTATAGTGTGTGTGTAGTCAATTATAAAAAAAGTTGGGTTAAAATGATCTGCCTTTTTTCGTACGACTTTAGTGACTCATTGTGTATTTTTACGAAAAGCCTTCAAAATGTACATTCTTTGTTTTACGTCACGCAACATTTGTTATTTTTCTCATTATTTACAATGGTTTTGTTTGTGCGTTATGAACACTACATAATATATACGGGGGTTTTTTTATAAGCATTGTGTTTTTTTAAGTGAGCCTCGACATGCTTAGCTAAATCTGACAAAATGACTGTCAAATATGCCTATGATATGCTTATTTTGTATTAAAAAAACTCAAAACTCAAATCACATTAGTTGATGTTTGATCATAAAGTGATATATTCACCAGTGTGTACAAAGCGAGTCAGGTGTTTAAAATGTATGGAAAGAAAAAATCTCTCAGCTTAAAAAAATATTACAGTTAACTATTGCTCTTCTCTTGGTCCATAAGTTTTGAAAACACCATACTCATCGTCCTCTTTATGAAAAACGAGGCTCACTGTATACTCAGCATATGCTTAACCATTGGGCAATTCTGAGCGATCATTTGTTTATGAAGTAAATTCGGTGTCAAAATCAAACTGTCGTGTCTTCATTCCGAATTCTCATGTCATTGCGCCAAATTGTCGACTTTTCGCGCCGGGATCAGCAAATCTTCGAGTTGAGCTTTCAAAACTATTACTTCTTCTTGTCATACCTCCGCGTCGGCCTTCGGGCGAAACCTCAGAATCAAAACTTCGGCTGTACCTCCGGGTCGTACGTTCGCGCCGTAACCTCGCGTCGAAACTTCGGATCAAACCTCCGGATCAAACGTAGTGCATCCATTGAAATTGATTTTCTTAAACCACATCTTATGAAATGATTACTTTATAAAGCTAGAAGCTAGTTTTCCGGAATATCCAAGAACATTAATGCGTATTTATATAAATCTTTCTCTTTTTCTTTAAAATTGACCTCTTAATTGACCATTTAGTTGATCAATTACTTAAGATTTAAAACGCCAGTTTTCAGATAAAAGTCACATTCTAAGTCGGAAGGACAGGCTATAAACCTTTTGAGGAACGGTCTGGCAGTTCAAACATGAAATTGTTTTTAGGGAAAGAAAGAAGGCGTTCAACATTAAATTTTGGAGATACTTTTATTTGATAAGGCACGGTATTAAGCAGACTCTTTGGTAGCATACAGGTGATTTATGTTTTGAAATCTTAAAAACAAGTTAACAAAAGAAAACAAAAAACTGTTAAACTTGACATAAGAAAAAATGTCTACCCTAAAAAGACGAATTGAAAAAAACGCCCGAAAAGACTCCAAAGCAGATAAATAGATTTCTACTCCAAAACAAGTAGAACACGCAAGTGGGTCAATTTTCTCTATTTCTGACATTTGCGCTGGAGTAAATGGACAATCTATAACAGGAACTTCGATTTGCACGGTCTCCTCAGAAAAGCCATCATTTCCAATGAAATCAATGCCATAAGTTTCACAATCCCCTATATTATCTGGCTGATCTGGGCAATACGATAACAAGCCAGTAAGCCACAACTGCACTGGGGTCATATTTCTTTCGGACGACAATGCTTGAACTTCCCATGAGTCCTTACACTGTTCTAAAGCTGTTATTTATTCTTGGTAAAAAGATTTGTCTCAATACAAACATGTGTTCAACTGATCCTATGTCAAGGCAACCATTTGATTCGAGGTAATTGAAAGCGCAAACATAGAAACTTAAGCATCCACAGTATAGATCTCGCCATAAACGTTCGATGCGCTGGTTATGGCAACTTTTACCAGCTATAAAATTCCCTCTTCCAGGCCCCCTGAGGGGATGGTTAAGCATATATCGTGCAACACCAACATTCTCAACGCCATGGTCACCGCGCACTCTTGATGGCAATCCATAGTTATCTACAGCCTCCAAAAACAGGCTCAACACTGTTGCAGCCTTATTATTGGAACTACATTTCAAAAACATAATACGCCGTGGGTAGCCATCCCTTCCACCATGAACTACAAAACCGTAACGTATGAGTTTATGATTTCCGTCTATATGCTATAATGCCAGTGGCCCAGGAACAGAATAAATTCTTCGCACCACTATAGATGAGTACAACGATCTGTTGATAATGCCTTCTGGATCAACTTTAAATAATATATTCCGCACTCTGTTCCACTGCACATTTAAACCTTTAGCTAAAAGAAATCCTTTCATACGACGTATTTCTGTGTTTGGAAATTCATTAAGAATGTCCGACACAACAACTGCCAATTCATCATCTGTCATATTGCAGAAATTCCTTGGTTCAAATTTCAATTTTCTTGCTCTTCTTCGTATGGTTGACTTGGATACGCCAAGATATTTTGCGATTCACTAATAAACTAAGTCCGAACAAGTTCAACTTTTAATAATCTGCTCCAAATCCAACACCCTCAACAGATAGAGCCGATATATTTAGTGAATGTTTCCTTTGTTTGATGCACTGTTGGTAGTTCTAATATTGATAGACAGGCAACTGCTTTAATGAAACACTCATCTTCACTATCAATTAAAATGTTACACAAATTGGCGAAATGTTATCCCAAACATATAATATTCTTTTTGCTAGAGCAAAACTGCATCAAAGATATTCCTGAAACCATTCCAACGCTTTTAATTCAACATCATCTGAAGTTTTGCTTTTTGCTTCTGCTACAGCTTTCAGAAATAGCTTTTGGTTGTCCAAGGGTTGCAATTTAGCAAAAATAGATTTTGCAATATTTTTGAACTTACACATCAAATGAAAGAGTCCAACAGTTGTCAGTCCTTCTTTAAGTGCTATAAGTTGAGGCTCTCGTCGTCTAACAACTTCATCAAAAATTAACTCATTAACAATTTGAAATTTATTTCTTAAAACAATTTCCTCTGTTGGGAGCCACTGTGTTGGATTCATTCTCTCCATGTTTTCTGGTTGATCGAGCAATTTGTTAAGTTCTACCTGGTTAGAGTATAAATCAATTGCATTAATTAGAGTCAACAAAGTCGATGTACCTGCGTTCACAGGAATACATTCTTTTGTGACATAATCTCGACAAAAATCTCTATCTGATATCAAATAATACCAAATCCAATTTTGAAAATGATTGAATATTGGGCCACCTTGAAGTAGTGAATGGCCTATTATGGTGCCCAGGACGTTAAAATTTAGTAGATTTCCAGCAGAACCAATTCGTTTAGGAATAAACTTTGTGTTAATCGACCCTTCTTCTAGTAGCCTGCCCTTTAAAACTTTGAATGCCAAAGAGAAATACTCGACTTTGATAGCGCCACCATCAATTGACTTGCTCTTACCAGTTTTCTTAATAAGAAAAACAAGAGCCAGATTGCGCAAAACGGTAGCAGCAAGTTTACTTTTCACACAAACGCTTTCGAAATTTTACTTTAAGTATCTCACTGGTGGAAAACAGGCATTAACGATAAATTTGATGAAAATAATTAATAGGTGTAAATAGGGTCTGATCATAAAACACCAGCAATAATTTATTTAAAGACAAAAGAATTATACATGCGTGAGCTGTGTAACATATGTTTTTTTTTTATAAGAAATTCTTTCGTAAAGGCGGATTTCCACTAGGCGAACTTTTTCGCGCGACACGAACTTTTTCGCCGCTAAGCATGCGTAGTAGCATTATTGCGTAATGTTGAGAATCATTCTGCGATCGACTTCGACGAAAAAAAAAGTAGAATCCATTCCAACTTTTTCGCTTCGAAAATGTTCGCTAACCAATGAAAGAGTTATTAATTTGCTAGTTCAGCATTAAAGAAATAAATTTATTCACAATAATCAAAGTGGCAGCAGAACTTGTGTCACAGTCATAAAGTTTTCTGCAGCAACTACATGAAAATGAAAATTACATGGTTCTCAATCATTCGAAAATTTTTAAAACAGTATTCCTGATCATGTTGCATTAACTCTTTCACTAAAAGATGAAATTCACATTTTCGCGGTCTTTCTTGGTATATCTTACGGACCCACATATGTTTTTTGCTTCGATGTTCTGTTATTGTAACAAAATTTTAAAATTATGATTTTTTTAGAAGCAGTAGTTTCTTTACTTTCATGTTTATTTACAAACCAATTTGCGTCAGTGCGCGCGCCAAAAGTGTGGGAACGTGTGGAAATCAAATTTTGTTCGTTGACGAAAATTTCGCATCGAAAAATGTCGCGTCGCGCGAAAAAGGTTCGCCTAGTGGAAATCCGCCTTAAGAGCTTATGTAGAAAAAAAGTTTGTTTATAATAATAATTTCTGATGAAACCAAAATTGAATTCCAACAAATAACTGCCTTTTTTTTGAACTAGATCTTTGAAAGCCGTAATACACAAACACAGTGTAGTAGCTAACAAACGAGGTAATAAGAAATTTTGAACTGATAAGCTATACTAACAAGAAAAGCAACATATCAAGTATTTTCAGTTAGCGTAATCATAGTCACAAGAAAGAAAATAGTCTGGCAACTTGTACAACGGCGGGCCGTCTTTTATTATTTTTCAATTGTTCTCGGCAGTTTCGCTTGAACGAGGTAGGAAAACTATATACGGCCCGACTGTAGATAGACACTTTTCACAATTAAGATGGCTGGTAAGGAAGATTTCTATGTGGGCGAAGATTTGGAAGCTATTCTTGAGGCTATAGATAACGATATATGGGATAAAGATGATGAATTTAATGCAGAAATAGATAGTTTGATTCTTCAAATTCAAGAGCAGCCACAATCAAGTAAATTTAAGTGCGAAAAATGTGAGAAAATATGTAAATCCAAACGAGGTCTTTCAAGACATCAAAATATTAAACATAAACAGGTTCAAAGAGAGGAAGAAAATGTACCAACCCAAAGACGTTGTGCTGTGAGCTTATTACATCCAATCACTTTTAAAAACTACCTTAACAAGTGTGCTAAGCAATTAGTCACTGATGGATGCTACTCAGACCAAACCATTTCAGAATTCAGCAAGTACAATTGTTCTCTTGATGATGCCAATTACACGTATGAATTTGTCAAAGACGTCATAGAGAACTTTGATGGTAATGGAGAAAAATTTTATCCAGCATTTTATGACTGTGTATCTGGAGATGAAATTGTTCTGAAAAATTTAAGTAGACGAAACTCTATCATTTTGGGCTATGAGGTAGCAAATTGCGTGCTTGCACATCTAAGTGGCACAATTAAACCAGACAGTGCTTCTTTAGCTGATACTCATGAATTTACAGAAAAAGAACGTGCCATCATTAAATATATCAGTGGGTATGTTATGAAAACATTGTATTGTCGCCTACGAAAGTCTGCTGAACATCGTTCTGATACAAATATTAGACATGAGTATTCTGCTAGCTGGAAAGGATTGTTCTGAATCTTCAACTAAAGATGATAAGTTTATTGATGTCAAAAATAGAGGCGGTCTTTGGAAAGTTTCTGCTGGGGTTTTTGAAATTTTTCTTTCTGTTGAGAAATATTTCAGATGTAATGTTGCAAGCCAGGATAGGAAGATTGATGTTAACCTTATGGTTTCTACATGTCTGATGAATGTTCGTGTGCTGTCACATTTTACAACCCTAAAAAATGCATCAAGTGAAGAAACAGATGAAGAAACCTCTTTAAATTTACTTGAGAGTATGTTAACTTTGTATCTTCGGGCAAGAACTTTCAAGTATGTTTCACTGCAAAAGGAAACTTTCAAATTAGAATCATCTAAGAAGAAAATGAAATCTTTGCGGACATCCATCAAACAAGCTACGAAAGCACTTGAACTTGGTAAATAAAGAAGAAAAACGGCTTTTTTTAAAGCCACAAATCTTTTAAAAAACAAATTTTTGGCATCATTTCCATATTCTTTTATCTTTAATTTTTTATTTGCTATTTTGTTGATCCATTTTTCATTATCGATTTATACTGAATCATTATTATGTTATCATTCATCAGAAGTTGTGTATCAGTCTAATAGGGTGATCATGAAGCAAACCCTTCATGGTCAACTTACTTCTCCTTTTACTAGATTAGAGAATTGAATATATGATAATAAATTATGGTTATGAATCATAACACAATATGGCAGTACACAAAGAAGAAGAATTTAAATTTCAAGACATCAAAAGACAGTATGTTTATATTTTTGTCATTTATTTTTGTTGATATTATTGCTAATGTGCTGCAAATGATGAACTTTTTTTAGCCAAAATCTAATGTTTTCGAAGATATGTGTGGCTATAAAAATAGCCGTTTTTATCAACAATGTCTTTGCCAATCTTCTTACTTCTAAGTAAACTGAATGTAGGTCAGAGAAATCTATAGAACTTCTGATTTTCTTTTACGAGAGGGTAAAGGTTCTGAATTTATTTCAAAATTTTCCTGCTCATCATTTCGGGAATTGCCAGAAATAGGTCTAAATGTTTTTGAAGATCGTATAGTGTTATCTTGATACCCAAATGTTCTTAAGTTAGGGTTATCTCTTCGTCCACCCATAGATCTTTGTCGGCCAAAATAATTTTCCAGAGGATCCTGGCAAAATCGTTCTGTTAGCACATATTTAACCTGATGATTTAAAAGATACTTTATCAGATCTATTGATGAATGTGTTGTTATAATCAGTGCTTCATGAGTCTGCCATGATATGAACATTCTAGCTTTATCGGTTTTAGAATATGGGCCATCAGGTCTCGATTCAATTGAACTTTTCCAATCAGTAAAATAAGGTAGAAATGTGCCCATTAGCCATTCAAATCGCTCATCGTCAACAGATGTGTATGGTTTTAAAAATGGTTTCCTTTTAGTGATGCACTCTTGTGTGTTACGGACATTCAGGCAATCAAAAAATGCATCAAACATTTCACAATATTTTGCAGTGCCAGCCGCTTCTGGTTGTCCATACTCTTTTAGTGCAACACTTACGGATGTGCTTAACACTTGTGCGGCTAGGCGGACATTCATTACTGAAAATGGTGTCAATTTTATATGCTCAGATGTGATTTTTGGACACAATTGTAGCCCAAGCTCTAAATCATCTAACATTAAATCTTTAATGTGACTCCAGATAAGATAGTGGTTGTTATTCCACATCAGACGTGTGAAGCTTTTATCGAAACCAGAATGTGCCAGATTATTGCGACCAGTTTTCACCAAGTGTGGTTGGTCACAAATAAAATAAATATCACGATCATCTTCAGCAAATCGGTTTTTGGTCTTATAAACAATCTTTTTCTCATCACAATTAGCAGTTGTGGAGTGATTCATGCCACTGTGCATTTGATACATAGTGCGATTTGCTGAAGCACCATCAGATGTGACAGCCATGACTTTTAAGTTGCATTTATCTTCCAAAATGCCAACAGCTTTCCAGAATAAAGGGAATAGTTGAGTGGCAGTGACACTTTTGGTAGCAAAATTAGCTAGAGTGAATTTCATAGGATTGACAATACTCCGAACTAAAAACACTAAGACATGTGATGCAAATTCATCTGTTTTTTTCAAAGCAGCATAATTGAGCTCTGTATTACCTAAATCAACATAACCGATTAAGTCTCCTGTATGTTTGTCCCAAACCAAATCTTCTTGAATTTTCATTTCATCCATTAACAGAATAACATGTTTTTCCTCCTCTGAAAAGTTTTCAACATTTTTGACCAACTCATTTACCACATCTCGATTGAAACCTTGAGTGGGCCGAATATAATTCTTGTAATCCCTTAACCGTCTACGACTAGGTAACATCAAGAAGCCAGTTTTATTATTTTCATCACATCTGATATCATCATAAAAAGAAGGTGATTTAGCAGCTAGTCCTAAACAATATCGAATAATCTGAGGATGATATCGAACACCAGTCTTTGAAGAAGAAATGTATTTCTGTTGCTCCTCCCAAAAAAATTTCATAAAGGGTGGCATTTTACTACTATCAGCGTTTGACATAATGGATACTAAATCATGATGGAGTGAATTGTCTTTAATGTCGATCGATTTATGTTTGATTTCATGTTTCATTTGGTCAATTTCCATTTTCAGGGATTTGTTTTCTAATCGAATACTTTGCATGGTTAGTTTTAATCGTTCAGGAGCTGTATTTTTTATAGGAGCGTGTAACTTGGCCGGTACTGATAGGTTCTTTTCTTTCTTTTTTAGACTCTTCACTTCTTTTGTTTCCGCTTGACAACAATGGGAACATTGGGTATCACTAACTGGCAAAAACACAGTGCAAGATGGATGTCGATAAAATTTTGATTGGAATAAAGGAGATTTTGTCGCTTCTGTTGAAGATAAAGAAAATTTTTTGGGAACAGCATGCTCATTGAAACTCACAGCTGCAGCTTGATCTTTGATACCATTACATATCCCATAACTGGTTAAAACTTTCACAAGATTTGAAATAGTAATATTTTTGAATGAATGAGAATAGTTTGTGTATATTTCATGATCATCTGGTAGCAGCCATAAAAAGTATCTAATTTTGAAGATTAAAGTGTCATTTGTATGGATTTCATACATGGGTATAAAGTGAGTAGTGTCAAAATATTGAAAAACAATAGCATCATTTTCATATAATATTTTCCAAGAAGGTAACTTTAGAGACTCAATACGTTTTTTAAAGTCTTCTAAGTTTTTGTAACATGATGATGATAAAGGTGTTTGTGGTAAATTAATCTGTCTTTTGATTGCAATTACCTCTGCTGATGATCTTGGGATGGGTTTACAAGATGGTATGCTTTTGACAGGCAGATTTAATTCTGGGATAGCTCCTGGTACTAGAGTTTTACGGTTGTCATGAATAAGATACTGATCAGGTCTAAAATGGTTTTGGCAAATACGAATGCTTTTGTTGTTGATCTGCTCTCTTAATGCTTTATCAATGACACGATCTCTAGTGACAACAGCAGTAAGCTTGTTTCTCCACTCAATGTCGAACTCTGAATCGCCTGATGGCACTTTGAATATACTTAAACCCTTATACTTAGACCTACGGGAGACGTGGCAACCCTGAATTGAGCAGTTTACCCCAGACATAGAAAAGAAGATAGCTATAGAAGTATTCAGACCTACAAACACGTGGAATCGTTAGTGCACAAATACGCCATTTTTAATTTACCGTCTATCTAAGAAACTGGGTTCTAGCTTCAAATTCAAAACAATAGGTTAAACTATAGCGCGATTTGAATTGCCAGACTATTTTCTTTCTTGTGACTATGGCGTAATGAACTAAAAGTCCCATTTTTATGTACGCCTATTTGATTAGAATTCGAATGAATTCTAATTTTGCGGATTAAGTTATAAAATATCAAGTTATGTACTTTTAAAATAAAAGGTAATCTACTTTTAAATGTTTGATATAAAAAAGCTTCCAAATTACGAAGGCTGCTTTCCTTCATTAGAATTTACATTGCGTTTTTGGTAGACTTCCGCAGACTCTAAATCGCAGACTAATTGCCATTTCGGCCGGAGTAGGAGGAGGAGTAGGAGGAGTCCACGGGTGTTTTAATACGGTATTCGCTTTCGCTGCTACCGTAACAAATGAAATTTAGACAATTAGACATTCAAAGGCTTGTCTAATACATAAAAAATAGCTTCTTACATTAGAAAAGTTTACAATTTACTCCTTAAACAGATCTTCAGTTGGTCTCCTTTTATAAAATGACAATATTGAGCGCCAAATTTCATCTCTGTCAACTTGTATGCTTACTTCATCACTCTTGATAATTTTGGACTGGTAGTGTGATATGAATTCGTTTTCATCTTGAACTTTCACCAAGTCTCCCAACCCCAAACTAGGGTCTTTCAAAGTCGAGGTATCCATAATTGCCGATGCTTCAACTTCAGCTGAACCATGTATGGATAAAACTTCATTTATCCTGGTAATAGGTAACTTTGGAAATATGGTTGACAGATTAGTTGCTTGGTCTTCTCTGTTTGATTCCTCATCAACATGAAGTACGTTACTACTTTGTTGTTCAAAAGTGTCACTACAGTGTTCATAATGTTGAGCAAATTGATGGAGTGGGATCTTTTTCATGCATGAATTACATTCAGCTTGGGCTAAACTTCTTCTGTGAGACTTTTCTGCTGATTCAGAAGGTTTGAGCACAAAATCTGTTTGCATTGGAGTAACATATATTGTTATAAGGCTGGCTTGCGATAGAATAACGACGCAACGCGAAGGTTCGACGCGAAGGTCCGACAAGAAGATATGACAGCTTGACTCGAAGACTTGCTGATCCGGCTCGATGAGTCGGCAGTTTGGCGCAATGACACGATAATTCGGAATGAAGAAACAACGATTTGATTTTGACACCAAATTTACTTCATATTTGTTTATGGGCTTTATGCTTATAAAAAAAACGTGTATTAGATTGCAATGTTCTGTGAGTAACCGGGTGGTTACATGAAAACGCAGATGTGAATAAAGCATCTATTTTTATTGTAGAAATACTTTTAAAGTTCTTTTAAGTGTTTTAAGTTCAATGCAACGCAAATTTGATGTCAATTTCTTCTTTGTACAGAGTTTGGCGGGGATCATGTATTTCTAAGAAAATGTAATATAAATAAACAGATAAATTTTAGCAAATTAATTTATTTTTTGTTTATTTCAATGTATCGAATATTTATTTACAAAGAACAGGATAGCCACATCAACATTCTTTTGCTTGTGTGTCCTGTGGCATGAAAAATAAATGAAAATTTGAAAGTAAGAAAGTATATATATACAAACAGATATACCTGCATACTGTGTATATTATTGAAGAGAAATACATATTGATCAGAAGACGAGTAACTGGACGAACATGATGATACAACTATTATATCATCGACGTATAAAAAGTAGGACTTACGACTAACTCCTATATCAGAAGAAGAATTTTATTCAATTCTTTCTGTGCTGTGGCTGAGGCTGTAAAAAGTCATGAGGAAAAAGAGTTTAATGATTTGCCCATGATTAAATATATATAAAACCATGAGGTTCATTTCTGGCTGGTCACTACGAACATGGAAGTTAGTAGAAGCTTGTATATCGAACGGTGTTTGCGGGAGTTTCATAACTGCTTTTGCCAAAATTTCAATTAACCGAGGCTAGCTTTATTTGAATAGATTTATAGAAATAGTAAGTCCTTCTCTTTTTATACGTCCATGATTTCAATTATAAGATTTTTTTAGAGGAGCTTTGAACATTTCGTCGAAAGTGAATTGAAGACTGAATCAATAACATACAAAAACTGTGTGGGAAAATTGTTTGAAACTACTATTTGTCTTTTAAACACGCAAAATAAGTTACATCACATTTTGCATAATATCTTTCCAAGAAAATATAAAACAACTTAGTTCAGAACTTTAAGTTTCATAATTTATATTTGTTTTCTCCATAGGTAAAAATATCTCATTTTATGATGCTTTTAGGCTGGATACATTTTCGAACTCGGAAGGAAATTTTGTATTTGCAAGCTGGGTTTAGAAAACTTTATTTTATTGCCTTTCTTTTGATGAGCAAGAAAGAGCAAGAAAAAACTATTTGTGTTTTTCATCTTGTTGGTTATATTTTTTCTTACTGTCTAGGGTTGTTACTACACGGCTGTGACACTAAACTATGTTTGGTGTGGAACCACATTTTAAAAGAAAAGACTTCAGGACGTGACACAACGATACATATCTAGTCTCAAAAATACAACCATCCAACAAAATGACTGGCAAATTCAAAATCAACATCTTCCATTTGTGCTTTGTAAAAAATTTTGTGAAATTTGAAAAACTTTCGAGATTTGGTCTAAATTTGGCCCAAATTGTCCAGTTTTAGTCAAATCTTACAAAATGACTGTCAAACTTGAAATCAGCATCTTTCAAATGTAATCCATGCAAAATTTTATGAAAATTGAAGAACTATCGGAATTTGGTCCAAATTTGGCCTAAATTGCCCAATTTTAGTCAAATCTGACAAAATGATTGTCAAATTCAAAATCAGCACCTTTCAAATGTGTTTCGTGCAAAATTTTGTGAAATTTGAAGAATTTTCTAAATTTAGTCCAAATTTGGCCCAAATTGTCCAATTTTAATCAAATCTGACAAAATGACTGTCAAACTTGAAATCAGCACCTGGAAAAACACACGTTTCTTTGAAGAAAATGTATGTTTTTTATTATAATTTCTTGAAACCAAAAATTAATTCGAACAGATAACTGCCATTTTGAATTGGATTTTTGAAAGCCTTAATGTACAATGTAGACCAGTCAAATCGTGCAATGACAGTGTAGATAGCTAACAAACGTAGAAGGTAATAAGAAGGTGTGAACTGAGCTTTACTTACACGAAAAGAATATCTATTTTCAAGTACCAAAGTACATTTAGTAGCATAAGTAATTAAAGTTCCAGTTTTATGTAGACTAATTTGATTAATATCCATGAAGTGATAAAACATCGAAGCAAACATATTTTTAAATGTTTGTGATGTAAAACCTTTGAACATTCAAAAGGCTGCGTTCTTTCATTAGAATGTATATTGAGTTTTTAGTAGAGATTTGCAGACTCTTAATCGCAGACTAATTGACATTTCGGCCGGAGGAGGAGGAGTCCACAAGTGTTTTAATGCGGTATTCGCTTTCGCTGCTACCGGAAAAAATAAGAACAATTCGGGATGTGATTTTCTTGGAATAGACTTTTCTCGAATTCTGTTTAAACGATGCATTGTGGCCGAGTTGTCATGTCTAACCTCGCTTTTAATACTCTGACTGCTTCTAATTATTGGAATGAGAATTGAGAATAATAGAGATTATCATCAAGTTATAAAATAATGAAATTAGTGAAACAATGCATCGCATAAAAACGAGGTTAGATATGAAGTTCGGCCATATTTTAGTATTTAAACTGAAATTCGGGAAAGGTCTATTCCTTGTTGTTTCTCTAGCTTAATACTAACGCATATAACCGAATGAAAACTTGATAGCGAGATATATAGGTATAATTGCTTAAACACTCCTTAATTAATTAATTCATATTAATTCATGTTCTGTAATCGTTTTGGGTTTGTAATATTCCAATATGTGAACCTACACATATTTTTTTAACCTCCAACAAAATAAAACGAAAACACAATTTTCACGGACGGTAGTAACGAAAGCAACATTATCATCAATTTGTACTGCAGCCCACTCTCGAAATTTCGAAAAACTGGACCTCAAATTCTCGACAATCGACTATACGTGCAAATTTTCAATAGGACTGAGCCATTCGACTGAATGAAATTTGGCCTTTGAATTCAAAATCAGCACAATCAAATTTTCCTAACAATTTCATAATCAGATTCAACATTTGGGTCAAATTTTCAGAAGCATAGCTAGAGCTCAGTCAAGATTTGTTGGGGGAAGAGTTTAGTCATTTAAAAGTAAACTGGGCGCTACTTAAGACTGAAAAGAAATATCTTAAGTTTGGACTCGTCTACGTTTTTTGACTGATTCTGAATAAGCCTATGAAAGTGCTTTTTTCAACTAAATTGTGAAATTTGGCTTAAGGAATCTGTCATGATTTTGTTTTGAAGATGTGGTTTGTGGTGAAATACTACGGAGCAGATTATTGAAACATTCTGCTTGTGGTTCAAGCAGATTGTTCAAAAGTTCCACCCACGCGTGACTTTTGAAACCAGTTCTTTTACGTTTGTTATATGTTTTCAACATTTCATCGATTGACAAAATCTCTTGACGGTGCCCTACCGAGAGACTTTTAAATCAAAAAATACCATTTGACCAAAAGACTAAAAATTCAAACACAATACGAATTGAAGCAATGAATTATTCATGAAGCATTCGTGAATAAGCTACAGAATATTTTTTCAACTAATATCAATAAATTTGTAATTCTAACTTTTTTCCACCTGCCCTTGTTCAACACGCAACAATGAAACATGTAAATGGCAACTAAAATTCGGATACGTTTCGATTTGAAATTTTTACTCTTAATCGAAACACAGAATATTTACAACCGAATCTCAAAATACCGATCGAGATTTCTTTTGTGAAAGGGGATTTGTGAAGAATGCTTCGCCAGTTAGTGAAAAAAGAGACACCCTCTTTGAAAAATTCTAAAGCCAATGGTAAAAGATCTTGTGTTTACAATTTAACCTTCACATCTGTGAATCTTTTATTGGATGTTATTGGCCCCATCGACGAACTGGATCAATTTAGAGGAGCGATTTACCGTGACACTGCCAACGATTTACACGATGACAGGGTTGTGGTTCCATACAAGGAAATTGACCAGGTGTTAGAAGTGTTGCAGAATGATACAGAAATCCCTTTAGAATTTCCTTCTAAATTCTCACCGGAAGATAAGCTGGTCATTTTGTCTCAAAAGATGAAACGGCGTAATGGAATATTTGTAGATGAAGGGGAAATGATACATCGCTTATTAGAAGATTACATACGGTATAAGAACATTTCAGAACAGCTAGGAAAAGCAACACTTGGCTTTTAAAGTGACATGTATCATGTCAATACATTATTCATTTGCTGTATATGATTGAGGCTTGGATACATTTTTTTTCTTCTAATTTTCTGTATTGAAAATTACAAATGTAATGGTTAAAATAATCTGTGGTAAAATAATCTGTGTTTCATTGTACTTGTGGAAACGTTTTAACCAAAAAAAGATTCGTAGTTGAAAAATCGAAACCGCGAATAGAAAAAGCCTTCTCCATTAATTCTGTAGATAATCTTTCCAATTCTCACCATGGCTAGATCTTTCATACTCTAAAATATTGACAAACATGAACTTATTCCAATACTTTCCCGTCAAATACACAACACACGTTATTTAGACGGTAAGTAAAGAGAATATAAAAGGTCTTCAAGGCAAGTTTAGTTTTGACCGAACAATTACACAGAAGAGCGATTGATTTTTTTGAACACATGCCTCAATGGGTTTTTCAAAATGAAAGACAAAACGTTCTATTAACTGTAAACTGTTGTTACTTCACTATCTAGTAACAGAAGTGTAATAAAAGGGGTTATTATGAGAGGGGGTGAAAAGGACTCGTAGCCAAAATACATTTGATCATAAAGACTTGTGTTCACATTTTGCAAATTAGCGAATCTGATTACTTAACTTCCCACTGTCATGTACAGTAGATTCTCTCTAACTCGAATCTCGAAGGGGAAAACAAAATGGTTCGAATTATGTAGAGTTTGAGTTGTAGAGAATGATATTGCTAAGTTTTAGCTTGAAGGGATCCACTGATTCAGTTCGAGGAGAGCTCAAGTAATGGAAAGTCGAAATATATGCATGTATGTGTACGAAATGTACGCCCTAAATAACTTCTGGAAACTTGTGTTTGTTTTCAACTTTTGAGTTAATGGGATCTTCCCTTTTCGCCATGTAAAAATAGATCTCCTTAGGAGTACCTATACAGTCGTCGTTCACTATCTCGAACAGTTATTCTTCCGATCGGAGTGGTACCATAGTTGAGGTTTGCTGGAAAAACATAACACTTGCCTAAAATTTTAAACAAAAATTGTGAAGAAAATAAGTTGGAATGTTTGTCCATAGTGTATTTTCCTCAAAAATAAATCTAATGTATTGGCTAAAATTCAAGTCACGTGACATCCCGATGCGGAAAATGGGAATACAGGAACCCCATCCGCATAAATGAAATTAGGCGACCATTTATTCAATGAACAGATTATTAAATATATATATATACGGAAAATCATTACATATTTTGACAGAGTTTTTTGACAAGTTTTTGACAGAGTCTGGCATCCAGGCCTCCTGGTATAAGTTGTCTGTCTATGGTGTTCGTGGAAAGGTCTTTAAGATCATTGAATCTTTTCTGCATGATCGGTGTAGCTGAAAGTTGTCTTGGATGACCAAGCCTCTTTTACCTTCTCGATTAATGCTGGTGTTCCCCTAGGCTCTATTTTTGGTTCTATTCTCTTCCTAATTTCCATCATTGACCTCTCTGATCCTTCACGAATTTAGGTATTTTTGCTGATATTTCCATCTATGAGTGCTCTAATTGTAAACCTGATCTCTTTGATCAGTCTGAACTGGCTGGTTCCCTGGAGCATGACTTCTCTACCATTCTGGGATGATGCGTGTTTCTTTTAATTCTGAGACAAAGCTTCTTTCCAGTTATCCTAACAACATCGCTAATCACTTGTTAGAATGGATGAAAGTAATTTATCCGAGTCTGGCTCTTTGTTTCGTGCTTGCGGATACCTTAATAGGGAGGCCATTCTTCACGTTTATAAGTCCGTTGTTCGGGCTTCAATGGAGTACTATTGTCATATCTGGGCTGTTGCTTCTGCCTCGACTCTTTCTTTGATAAAATTCAGAAGCGTCCCGGTTAACACACGACGTTAATCCGACGTTGTTTTATGGTCTTTCTAAAGTCGCGACCAAAAACGACGATTAACTGACGTCAAGAAAACGTCGGGATTGGTAAGTAATTGTGACCCAAAAAAACATTTCGAAATTTTACAATGGTTGCAAGTTTACTAACACGTGTATACTAACATTTTGAACTTACGCCATTAAAATCAATTATTTACTTGCAAGCTATTCTGACGTTGCGTCGACGTCAAAACAACGTTGCAAAGCGACGTTTTAATAAGCAAACAAAGTCGAACGAAAAATTCAATTACAACAAACATTTTTAGATTTCTTCGAAAGCAAGAAAACTACTACAACCGGCTTTGGTTTTTACTGTCCAAACCTAGCGGTTTTTTGAAATTTCGTGCGTGCATTTACATGAAACCAAAGCACCGTGTGTTGCATGTCAGCGAAAGATTTACAAAAGTTTCTTTGATCAATATTAACTGGATTTTAAAGAAGATATACATATTTTAAGGTGAAAACAGAAAATATATGGAAGAAGCTTATAATTATCTTGGACTGTGATCATTCTTTTCTAACTAAAAAGAAGTTCTCAACGTTTTGTAGACAGAAGAGTCAAAAGAGCTATATTTATGTCTATACTAATTGTTATTTGACTTTTAAGAATTTAAGGATACCGTATACGTTGTGAGTGTAATTATAACAAGCTCGATTTTTTTTCCAACAATAAATAAATGTTTGCTATATTATATATCACTGGAAAGCATTTTTTATAAGCTATCAAATAATGTTAAGGTTACTAGAAAATTTTGTATTAGCATAGTCACAAGAAAAAGAATAGTCTGGAAACAGGGCCGACTCCGGTCGTCCGATGAAAATTAAGTTAAATTCCGCGAAAAACTAGAACCCATGCTTTTTTATGGTGCAAAGAATCTTTAAATCAGGCTGGAAGCTTTAGATTTTTTGAATTATTTTTCACTTCCTCTGGTCTTCCAGGGGCAAGTTTCACCATTTTTGGCAGAGAGACAGGATGGTTCGTCGATAATCCTCGAGCAAATAAGAAAATGAATATACACAATATGTTATGTGAATGTTATTTCGAAGAACAACAATTAAAAAGGGGAGTAGGTTCTATCATATGACATTTTCTTTACTATTTTTGCGCATATAGCCAGCTACAGCTAGAAGTATATGTATACAATATATTGTGTTTATAAAGTCTCTTGATACAAAATATGCTATTTCAACAATGTAAGTAATAAATGTCCCTTGAGTGAGTAAAATTATGAAATTCTATTGCAAAGAAATCTTCGTCTGCTAAAAAATATTAAACTGAAAAATTTATTATATTAAACTTATATATTATTTATATTTATTAAACTTTATAACAGCCAATTTCTAGACAAGGCCCTTAGAGAATCAGGTAACTCTATTTCTACAAAGGCTCAATGACCATTATCCATTGATGATTCTCGTATTTGTTTAGGTGCTCTACTTATAAAATGTTACGAAAAGCTTTCTGCAATATACTTTTATTGAATTTTATCATTTTCTATAATTTGATTCACAAGTGTCATTTATTACTTACAAAGTCTTTTGAATAAAATTGTTACAAAATGTTTTAAAAAATATCTAACAAAAATGTATTCCTTAACAAAGTATATATCTATGATAAGCCCATTTCTTCCTGTTTCCCCATATGTAACTTTGATTTCAGGATATATCCCTATTTTAAACCTACCAGTCAAAAATTACCTATAATTATCTTTTTTCCTTAACATAAGAAATTTTAACGACAATTTCTTTTTACCATTCAATTCGCTTATTCTAAGCATTTACAGCCTGTAAGACTTAATAATTTTATTATTTTTTATGCAACTCAATAATTCCAGTGACACAACTCATATTTATGGGCCATAAAAGAGCCTCTTAATCTAGGAAAAACACTGTTGGTTTTAGCCATTTTAGACAATAAAATTTTCTTGCATTTAATCAGTTAGCCCCCTCAGATAAATTTCTGTTCTGCAGTCCCTGTTATGTTATGACAAAAAGAAATATGAAGCTGTTTCATTATCTCAGTCTACATAACCAGTTTCTTTTATTAATCATGTGCTTTGAATTTACAACCCAAACACTCAAATCTTCCAACACAACAAAGTTCATGTTTATGCTTCCAAAATTAACGCACAACCACATCAAGTTCTCATATTACTCAGTCATAAATGTCAAGGTAGCACCAAAGTTTTTAGTTAGTGAGTCAAGTTCTTCGAGGTTGTGGTCTATTAGATGCATTAGGCACAGTTGCAAATTTGTTTGTTGATGTTATGACATACGTAATAACATTGAATGTGTCCATAGGTCAAAGCCATTTTTTATGTCTATTTTCTAACATGTTTATATCCAAGCAAATCTAAAAAAGGGATCAGAATCAGCATGCATTCAGTGATTGAATTCGTCAAATATTTGGTATCTATACGATATGTACTCTGGAGTCCTCAATAGTAAGAGGGATGCAATAATAGGGGATTGGACGTTGCAATAGATATTAATAATAGGTAGGGAGGGGTAGAATAATTGGCGACAATTTGCAGGAGTCAACACACAATTACACAAAACACAAAAGGAGTCAACACAAAATTACTTTTGGCTAATAGAGTCAGCAAGTGTAAGAAAGTGGAATTTCCTCCCTTCCCCATCTTCATCAGAAACTAATTGAAATACTTTAAGCAAATAAATACCTTAAATCCATAAATTATTCTGTTCACAAGGAACTTTATTGATAGCAAATCTAGGATCTAAACTGTTATGTCTTTGTAGATGCAATTTCTTTATTTGTTTTGGAATGTTTTGGTTTTAAGACCTAGTCATGATGGCGATAATTACGTAAAAAAAAAACACTTTGGGAGTACTTCTGCCTAGAGAAACTTTTATCTCAGCCATTTTTATTATCTCTCAGTAATATGGCACATAGGTTGAGATTTAGGTTTAATTTAACCACTAAAACAGACTTTTGAGGGGTGTAGGGGATGAGAACAATGAAAACACGGGGTCTTACATGAAAGTGTGCCCAATTAATGCTTTTATGATATATATATACCTATAAAAATAGCTGTTTTCAGAGGCTGCTTCAGTGTCCTTGAATATCCAAGTTCAATGATTTCGTTTCAATATAAGTCCGCAACAGGAGAGGAAGATGTTAGTTACGACGTGGAATCTTTATTCACTAGTGTACCAGTGAATGAAACAATTGATCACATTTGTCAGGAAATTTATGTTAATAAGAAACTCACGCCTATTTGCTCAAGTAATATCTTCAAAAAACTACTATTCAAAGTTACCACTGAGTGCATATTTTCTGTTAACGACTGTTTGTATAAACAAACAGATGGTGTAGCAATGGGTGGTCCATTATCGGTGGTTTTACAGGTTGTTTCCTCAACAAGATGGAGAATGAAATTGTGAAACCCTTAAAACCCAAGTTTTACAGAAGATACGTTGATGACGCTTACGTTAGACGAAATAGATTTGAGCACGATATATTATTTGACCAATTGAACAGTTTTCATCCAAATATCCGGTTCACGATTGAAGTCAACCCTGTCCGGTTTTTAGACACTGAGATCTCATGGAACCCTGATGGCACCAACTCGTTTAGCGTTGTTAACAAAGAGTCAAACTTACCATTCCACTGGACTTCCAAGGTACCCACCCAATATAAAAGAAGCGTCTTAAAGGGTGATCTCAGTCGTGCCAAACGTATTGGCACCTCATTGAATAAAGAGATTCGCAAAATAAAAAACAAATATCGGAAATCTGGCTACCCATACAGATTTATAGAAACACAAATTAAGTCTTTCAACACTCCAAGAGATGAAATGATTATTCCAGCATGGCTGTTTGAGGAAAGAAGTAAAGTATTTATAAAAATACCGTTTTGCCCTAAAAATGAAGTGAAGATTAGGAAAGTTGTTAAACAAATTGAACGTTTTTGCCATAACAAAGTCCAAGTAGTTTATACGTGGATTACTTCCAAATTAAGATCGTTGTTCCCTTTGAAAGATAAAGTGAAACACACTAGCAATATCATCTACAAAGGAGAGTGTACTTGTAAAGCTGTCTACATAGGTGAGACTAAACGAAACGCTGATATTCGATGGAAAGAGCATAATTCTAGTTCCGAAAAATCGGAACCATCCAAGCACTTAGTGGGAAATCCAACACACGAATTTCATTGGTCGGTCATCGAAAGAGCTCCTAAGGACACTCGTAAGCGTAAAATTCTTGAAGCATACCACATAATGACTCTTAAGCCTTCATTAAATGATCAAAAATACAGTGTGTCCACGAGAAAGTGGGCACCTAACTGTCAAGAAGCATATCTTATGTTTTTCGTGCTTGTTTTTTTAGTTTTTATACCAAAAGAAAGAAAAAATTTTGTTCTCTCTAAATACATGACCTATTTAATAGAACAATTAATTTTGGGGCAATTATAATCGATTTTACCATGAAACCATGCAGTTAAATCAATAATGATCAATTAACGCTTGCTTGAATAGGAGTTAATGACTCGAGTAATATGGAAAGTCATGAAAAATTAAAATATTGTGATAAAGCTGCATTTAAACTTGCAAAAATATATTTTTTTTAGAAACTTGAAACATAAAAGTTTCATTTCTAAAAATCTTTTACGAAGATTTAAAAAAACTTTTTAAAATGTTTTTTTTGCTTATAAAGATTTTGGCAAGGCGTTGGGAATGCAAAGTTATTAAATCATAATAAAAAACTTAAGGTAAGTTTACACAATGAAACACATTTGTGCCTTTTTCAAATTATTTCGTGACAAGCTTATCACAACACCACCAACAGCGGTTGTTTCAACGAAACAAAGAGTTAATTGCTCGTTAAAAGTCTGTTTTATTAATCATTACAAAATTAACAACCGTGTCGAAAGAAAAAATAGTCATTATTCTTTAAAATAAAATTTTTTACAAATAACAACTTATATTTTTGGAAAGCTCGTAAATTCTTCTTTCCAACGGTATAAAATTTGCATTGCATTGGTGAAAATTCGAAAAGTTATTTGTGTTTTAAACCAGGTGCCCACTTTCTCGTGGACACACTGTACAGTGTGTCCACCAGAAAGTGGGCACCTAACTTTCAATAAGCATATCTTATGTTTTTCGTGCTTATTTTTTTCAATTTTTATATTAACAGAAAGAAAATGTTTTGCTCTTTCTAAATATATGACCCTTTTCATAGAAAAACCAATTTTTCGGGAAATATAATCGCTTTTACCATGAAACCATAACATTAAATCAATAATGATCAATTAACGCTTGCTTGAATAGGTGTTAACGACTCAAGTAGCATGGGAAATCATAAAAAGCCAAAATATTGTAATAAAGCTGCGTTTATACAAGGACAAATTTACGTTTTTACAAGCTTGAAACATGAAAGTTTCATTTCTAAAACTAAACTCATTTACAAAAGATTTAAAAACTTTGAATCGTGCCTTTTTATGGTGGATTTCTACCCAGAAACTGTTGTCTAAAAGCCTGAATAACAGCTACATAACTTTTTGTCTCGTGAAAAGTTCTTGCAACGAAAGTTCGCTGCTGCACTGTTAACTGCGTGATTGAATGAATTTCATAAAAGTTTGTTTTCTCGCTTATAAAGATGTTGGCAATGCTAGGGAATATGAAATTATTAGATCATAATAAAAAATTTAAGGTAAGTTTACACAATGAAAAAAAGTTTGTGTCTCTTCAAAAAATTTCGTGACAAAATTAGCACAACACCACCAACAGCGGTTGTTTCAACGAAACAAAAGGCTAATTGCTCGTTAAAAGTCTGTTTTATTGATCATTACAAAATTAACAACCGTGTCGAAACAAGAAATACTTAATATTCTTTAAAATAAAATTTTTTATAAATAACAACTTATATTTTTGGAAAGCTCAAAAAATCCTCTTTCCAACGGCATAAAAATCGCATTGTATTGTTGAAAATTCGAAAATTTATTTGTGTTTTAAACAAGTCTCACGCTCTTTCGAAATGGTGTAACGTGAACTCTTAGTTTTATCAATTAATCTGTTTTGTTTTTCTTTGTTTACAACTGATTTTACATGGTTTCTTTTGTTTTTTTTTTCTTCTCCAGGTCTCGGATGACTTTTTAGCAATTCTTATTGTGTATATTCTTTATTGTTCTATTACAAATTGGTTTTAATAGATGCAGAACTTGTATATAAGGACTCTTTTTAAAATTTGTAATTTATCTAACTTGATAATGTAAGCCTGTGTCTTACGAAAAGCTTTGTATGTTTAAGTGGAAATTTTAACATGTGTTTTTGCCCCCGCAGCGAGCGTAAGCGAGCGAGGAGGCATAGTAGTTTCACGAGATAGGCGAAAGTCAGTTTTCGATTTTGTTCATCATCATCTTCATCATCATCCTCCAACTTTCGTGTTGATGTTACACGGAACTATTCAGTATAATGCCGTCGTAGTTTTTCCGAAGTGAAATACGAAGTCCATGTGCAAGGTATTCCTTTTTTTTAAAACTAAAACTGACACTTCAGAAATGAATCGTGATTCAATCACTGAAGGCCCACAAAATGTGGGAGATCTGCGTGTTGCAGATAAAGCTAGCAATGATGAGACTTCGAATGAAGTATATGTAGCTCTGTCTACTACGGATTCAACTCTCAATAATGAGATATCCAGATGTACCAGGCCAACTGAAAACAGCTTGAGTAGTCAAATACATTTCAGAAATGCTTGCAGACAACAGCCATCCAATTTTTCTTGTGCGGTTGATTGTTTTTTAGAAATTAGCTGTTCTATATTGTACAGTCATTTGAAATATATTTCAAGATCTAGATTTTTTGATTTAGTTTGTGGAAGTGCAAACTCCTATCAAATCATAATTAGCTCTATTGAGAGAGATATTATCAAATTTAGTGATTATGAAAAAAATCTGGCAGACATTCGTCAGCCTGTATGGAACTATTTGGTGGAACATTGTCCATCATTTGTTAACAGGAACACGGAAGCTCAATTCTCGGAAATCTTTTCAAGTTGTCTTTTCAACTCCTTGACAGAAGATGAGAAAGCTCTTTTTCAATCAAGATATTACCTTAAAGCATTCTGTAGCAGTTGCAATAAGGATTTTAAAATTGAATTGCCTACTATGGTTAATTACATGTCAGAACTTGATTTAGAACATTTGGATAATTCATATAATTGGCCAAATTTATTGGATCCACTTGCACGGAATAATTTTTTGCAATGTAGTTGTGAGAAACTTTGTGGGGCAGTTATTGAGAATTTCATTCTTCCTAAAATATGTTTAATAGAATTCAGCAAGAATTCCATTTCTGGTACAGAATTTAGGGAACAGATAATGATACAGAACCATTTATTTGTTCTGAAAGGCATAATTAGACATCAGCATCAACATTTTACATGTGCTGTAGTAACCCATGATTCCAGAAAGTGGGTCTTTTTAGATGACATGAATGATAAGGTGTTTCACTATTCAAGTTTAAATGATCTGTGTAGCATCAGACCACATGGCTGGTTTTTCTTTGTCTATGTTAGAGAAAATGATGATAGTGTTGCTCTAGAAAATTTTGATATTGATTTTAGCATTGATGATTCTTTCTCTAAAGATGCGATTGAAAAGAAAAACAAATATTGTGATATTCTGAAGAAATATCCTTTGCGTAGTAAATCAAAATCCTATGTTGAAGATCGACATGATTACGATGAAAGATATTATGAGAAAAATGTGGCCAAACGGAAATATCAGTTTAAAGAAAATTACAAAAAGAATGAGTCCAAACGAAAAAAACAGTTTAAAGAAAATTACGAAAGGAATAAGGAAACTCGAAAGGAAAAATTTAAAAAGTATTATGATATGAAAAAAGAAGATATTAAGGCTAGACGGCGTCAGCGTTACCATTCTACAAAGAAGCAACTACAGAAAAATCAAAATAGTAATGAAGTTAAAGTTTGTTATAGCAATAGTGAATTTCTGAAAAAGAAATTTCATAAGAGCCTAGAAATGACTATTATTAAGTGTAAGACATGTAAGGAGGCTTGGCCTTTGCCCAGTTCATCTAAAAAGTTAAAAACTGATTATGAATGTTTACGGTGTACAAGAGAAAAAAGTTTTCCAAAGAAATTTAGTCAAGAAAATGATATGGTTCCAAGCTCTGTACCACTACAGCTTCAAGGTTTAACTCAGATTGAGGAGATGCTTATTGCTAGAGCATTTCCAGTGATCCAGGTTTACACAAAGCCAAGTGGTGGACAGAAAGCATAATAAAGGACATGTTGTTACTCTTCCACAAGATGTTCAGCATGTAGCTAATGTTTTGCCAAGATATCCAAGTGATATTCCTGTGATTGTGTTTAAATTTGATGGTAAGAATAATAACTCTAAAGAGCTCAAAGTACGTAGACAGAAGGTGTTAGATGCTTTATTGTGGCTTACTGGTATTAATGAGAATGGAGAACCTAATAAGTTTTTGTATAAAGATGTGACTATTGATTTGAACAGATTTGATTGCTTACCAGAAAATGATTATCTAGACTTACCAAAAAATTTTGATTTTGCTGATAGGGAGGATGATTTTGATGATGAAATTGATGAGGCTGAAATTCCAGATTTTGGACCAAAAGATGACAATGATGAAAGGGTATATGATGAGAATACAGAAATGGGAAGTTTTGTTCCTACTAAATTGCAATCTAAAGTAGAAAAAGAAATTCTTAATGATTCTGTTTTAAAACCAGAAACTTGGAAAGTAGATAGTATTGCTCTGAATGAATTTAAGACAGAATATCTGGCAAGTTTAGCATTTCCAACTTTATTTCCTGATGGGAAAGGAGACCCAACAAAATTAAGCACTGTTAAAACTATAGCTAAAAGTGACACTGAGGCTTTTTCTGAGAAAATAAAGCATTTGATAAAGTTTGCTGAAAGAATTGATAATAAATGGGTATACAGATTTGCAGCCCATCCACGATTTGCTTTTTGGGCTTACAATATTCTTTATCGTAGACGTTTGCTAGGGCAGGGTAGCTTTTATTTGAAACAAAACCCTGGTGATGCCAATTTAACAATTGACGAGCTACAAGATATGGTTAGAACTGGAACTTATTCAGTTGTGATTAAGAAGTTAATGCGTTATGCGAAAAATGTAACAGGTACGAATGCCTATTGGAGCAATGCTAAAGAACAATTAAAAGCTATTATTAACCAAGCTGGAGCGCCAACAATTTTTTGGACTCTGTCTTGTGCAGAGTTTCATTGGCCAAAATTTCATGCTTTATTTTCAAACGACAAAGATCAAGATAGTAATAGCTTGCGTAATAACATTTTGAATAATCCCCATTTAATAGATTGGTTTTTTACTGTGAGAGTTGAAAATTTTGTTAAGCATTGGCTTTATGAGTCTATGGGGGCAGAGTGGCATTGGTATAGATTTGAATATGCTGTTATGAGAGGCTCCATTCATTGTCATGGAGTTGCGAAACTTAAAAATGACCCTGGCTTATGCCATTTAACACAAATAGCTTTAAATGGTCATTTAGCTGAGGAAAAACTGCCTTTTGAAAATGATCCTGAAAATATTGTTGTACTCACTAAATATATTGATAATGGGAAAGCTGCTGCAGAACAAGTTTGTGATTATGTAGATTCTCTTGTGACTGCATGGAATCCATCCATGCCAGAAGATGGTTGGGTGAGGCCAACCTGTCACCCATGTAAAAGACAGGTTGATAAAATACATGAGCAAGATCTTGATGATGACTATGCAGATTTGTTAAATTGTGTACAAAGGCATACTACATGTAGTTCAGCTTATTGTCTTCGCAAAAGAACTAATGGTGAACAATACTGCAGGTTTAACTTTCCTTTTGAGCTTTGTGATAAAACTCACATCGGATTTGAACAGATAAAAACTAAGAATAATGTTGTTCAATTTAGACCCAAGATTGTTTTGAAACGTAATGATTCCAGGGTTAATAGACATCAGCGTGTACAGCTTCAATCATGGAGAGCAAATACTGATATTCAGCCAATCATTGATTATAATGCCTGTTTGGAATATTTAGCTAAGTATGCTGCAAAAGCAGAAAAGCTATCAGATGTGGCTAGAGATGCTTTTGTTTCGATTGTAGATAATTTAAAAGGTACTGAACAAACAAGATCTATTATTCAGAAGCTAATGATCAGAGCTGTTGGAGAACGCGACTTTAGTGTTCAGGAAGTTATGCATAATATACTTTCACTAAAAATGCATAGTTGTTCCTTTCAAGTAATAAATGTGTCTGTGGAAGGATCAAGAAAAGTTGAAATTAAAGATGGTGAAGTTGAAACTGAACCTTCATTGTTAGATCATTATGCTAACAGAGCTAATTTAAAAGGATGTAATAAAAATATAGTTGAATCCAATTTTGTGCAATTTGTGTCAAACTATACAGTACAAAAGGAGGAAGTAAAAAAACGGAAAACTCCAGTAATTGTGAGAGCATTTCCATGCTTATATGGTAATCCTAAGAGCCCACAGTATCCTGTATACTGTAAATACCAGCTATTAAAGTATAAGCCATGGAAAATCAATATAAGTGATGCTTGGGATAACTTAGATGATGAAACTGATATGTTTTGTCAAAAGTGGAGTGACTTTCTCCAAAGTGATATAGGTCAGATTTTAGTTCCGAATTATAGCAGGGAGTTCAGCAATGCTGAGATTTTCTTTGAAAGGACTGAAGTTGATGATTGTGAGTTTGAAGAACATGATCAAGGGCCACGTGAAGAATGGATGCATTTAGCTGATTTGTGTAATAATGTTATTGGTACTAGTGTAACGTTAGAAAATAATGCTGAGTATTGGAACACATGCAGAGCAAGTTATACAGAAGAACAAATAGATAATATGCCATCATGGTTAGATAGGGAAAAAACTAATTCTGTTGATATTGAAGACACTTTTGAGCTAAATGTAAGTTCTTTAAATGAAGCACAGAGGAAAGCTTATGACATCATATTTGATCATCATAGATGCCCTGATAAACAGTTGCTTATGATGATTACAGGCTTAGCAGGAAGTGGTAAAAGTTTCCTTATTAATAATATCAGAGCTTTACTGACAGAAAAATGTATTGTTACAGCTTACTTTGGTATTGCTGCCTTTAATGTTAAAGGAAAGACATTACACTCTCTTTTAAGGCTTCCTATTAGAGGTAGAAACATGCATGATTTGAAAGGGCGTGCACTTTCACAGCTTCAAGAGCAATTAAGTTCTGTCAGATATATTATTATTGATGAGTACTCTGTAGTCGGGCAGAGTTTGTTAGGATGGATAGATAAGCGATGCCGTCAAGCCACTGGTAATACAGAGAAACCTTTTGGAGGAATATCTGTCATTCTTGTTGGAGACATTGCACAGTTGCCACCTGTAGGTGATAAAGTATTGTATCATAAGAAACCAAATGGTGAATTAGATACTTCAGGATTCTGTATTTATAGAATGTTTACTACTGTGATTAAGCTCAATGTCAATGAGAGATCAAAAGGAAACAGTGTTGCTCAAGAAAGATTTCGCTCGGCACTTTATAGATTAAGAAATGGGGATTCATCAGAGATTGATTGGCAAATGTTTCTTTCTAGAACACCTGGTAGGATCACTAAAAATGTTGATGTGAAATCTTATGTTAAATTGTCTTTTTCAAATGAGAAAGTAGCTCAAGATAACCATGAAGCACTTATGAGTCTTGGTGCCCCTGTAGCACAGATCAATGCAAGACATAGTAACCAAGCATCAGCAAAATTACCTTCAGACGATATGGGTGGACTTGAAAGTAAGGTATTTTTAGCTAAAGGAGCACGAGTAATGTTGACAAGAAATTTATGGACCAGTAGGGGCCTATGTAATGGTTCCATGGGTATAGTAAAAGATATTGTGTTTCAAGAGGGGGATATGCCTCCTAATTTGCCTATTGCAGTGATAGTGAAATTTGATTGTTATTCTGGACCAAGTATACTTGACAATGAGCCTTGTTGTGTTCCTATTGTTCCACTTACAAATATGTCTGATTTGCATGGTTCAGCTTATGAGAGACAACAGCTGCCACTTCGGTTATCTTGGGCTATTACAATCCATAAGTCTCAAGGACTCACATTAGATAAAGCTTGGGTTGATTTGGGAAATTCAGAAAAATTTATCGGTTTAGCATATGTTGCAATCTCAAGAGTAAGAAAACTGGAAGATCTAATAATTGAACCAATGACATTAGAACGCTTACAGGATATAAAGAACAAAAAGAATTATCAGTTTCGTGTTGCTGAAGAGGAAAGGCTAGAACAATTAGCACTGTAAGGAATGACATGATAAGTATAAATTTTGGTTAAGAGCTATGGTTAGTCAGCTAGCAATGGTAAAAAATTTTTGGTAATAAAATCAAACAATATTCCTATGTAAATAAATTTTTTATTCAAAGTAATTGTTAACTTATTGTAATTTATAAATTTTATTTCAAGATGTCAGCAGTGGACAATGGAACTTTTCTGAACAAATCACATCAATTCTGCTCCACTACAATTTCAATGTGATCACTAGACCTGTAACATGTGAGTTTTGCTTTTGTTTCATTATTTTACACGCTTAAAAAATAATTGGTATTCTTATTAACTGTGCGACGATGTTGACCTTATTCAGTCATAACTTCTGCCATGTAAGGTTTTCCGATGTGTTAAATAGATGTTATTTTTTCTAAAAAAATTGGTCTGTTCTACAATTTGTATTTTCCTTTTTGTTATTTTCATTGCTATTGTTGTAACAATTTCTACTGGATTTTAATGTTTTTTTTTAGGTCAAAAACATTATTGGAAATACTCTTGCCAAGGAATTTACACATTTTCGGATTCATTTCACGAACTCGAGAAATCTAAACTTGTTTAATAGATATTTTATCTATTGTTATCCACGAAAGTGTGCAAGCAATCGACTTAATATCTCATTTAACATTAATACTTGTAATTCAATGTAGCCAAGAAGAAGAGTACTGATACGCCTAAACATTCGCAACCAATAGTTAGCTCAACTGAAAATTCTGGAACCGCGTTAGATATTATTCTTTTGATGTTCATGATGATCAGAGATTTGGAAAGTGGGTGTGATACTGAGAACTTTTACGGAGTTTATTATACATCGAATAATAACAAAAATAAAACACTTTATATGTTTGGAATGCAATGGAACAGCCCGTAAAGTAAGATGAAGGGATGATGAGAATAAATCTTTATAAATAGCATTATGATTCAATGCAATTATTTATTGTGAGTAGATTATAACAGTATGAACCGAACGAGACTTTCCGTTGTTTTTCTAATGTTTGAATGTTGTGAATTTCACTGATCCTTGTCATTTTCCACGATATTAGAGTTTCAAAAACATTAATTTTCAGTGAATTATGAAAAGGTCTATCCCACTGCACATTAAGACATTTCAATCTTTATGGTTTCATATATAAGACTGGCTTTGTCGAAAAATTTAAAGTATGCCACTTATCAGGCCCCAAATCAATCTAAAACATTTTTAAAAAAATCCTTAAATTACAAAATGTTTGGGCGGAAAGTTTTCTTTTTTAATGTATAGTTTGCTGTGTGTACAAATTGGAATGCTTGAGCGCGGGGGCATTTTTAGCTAAAGCTACATGCTAGTTTAATATAGTAAATAAAGTCCGCAACAATTTTGTTCAAAAGTCTGTCTCAATTTTTAGCGCTCAGTAGCGATTTTATGTGAAACATCAAATCTCCAACTTTCAACAAAATACGGGTACTTCGGGTCCCATATCTTCTAAACGACCCATCGGTTTGCCCTCAAACTTTATAGCTTTCTTTACCTAAGGCAGGGCTACCACTGGTGCAAAAATGAAAGTTATAGCTTAAGTAGAAAAAAAGCTTTATTTTTTAAATCGCAAATTTAACCGCTAAAAATCGCGAATTTTTCAACCAAAAATATATTCAAATATAGTGCTTTTAATTATCTAAAACATGCAAAAAAATGTTTGGAATCGAAAGTGGCTATCAAAAGTTATGAGGTAATTTGTTTCCACTGCCAATTATATTGAGACAGACTTTAGTTTTGCCAGATTTCATCTTGTGAGGCAGCACTTAAAGGGTTATCAGGTAGCTTTAAAATCTGTATATAAGCTTATATGAAAAGATAAAGAAAAGATTTTTACTTGGAAAAAAATATTGTATTTGTTCTTTCATTTCGTCATTTTGTTCATTTCCTACTGATCTAAGCTAATGTAAGTGATTTTGTTAGACTCAAACTTATTAAAAAGCCAGAAGCTTCTTATTGTCAATTTTGAAAGTATTACCCATTGTCGTTGGTTATTTGACCATGATACAACGTCAATGCAACGTTGTTTTTGGTCATTTGACCGTCGCAGAACGTCCGTACAACGTCCCTTTTGGTTTTTGTTCATCGTCGCTTTGACGTCAAAATCCGACGTTGTTTTGTTGTTTCTATTTTGACCATTAAACGACCGTCATAAGACGATGGAATACGACGTCGAAACAACGTTGAAACAACGTCCTTGTGCTAACTGGGCGTGTTGTCAATCTCGTTGGTCCTGAGCTCTCTGCTCATCGTCGCCTTGTAGCTTCCCTCTCTCTCTACTATAAGTTTCTCCGCCGCCACTGCCCATTGGAGCTTGCTGAACTCATACCTGCCTGTTTAATGTTTAATCGGAATACTCGTCTCATCCTTGCACTGTTGCTTTAACTATATGCAACCGCAAATTCTATCAGGATACTTTCATTCCTCACACCTCGGTTGCTTGGAGTGCTCTTCTGTCGTTTTGCTTTCCTGATGTCTATGATCTTTTCACTTTTAAGAAGGACGCCAGACGTTTCCTTCTGCCTTCCAAATGCTTCTATCTGTTTTTTCTCTTCTTTTGAACCCGTGTGAAACTCAATAGAAAATACTGGGACACTGACAAACTACATATTTTAAAGCTAAAGTTTAAATATACTTCAACTATTGTTAATTAATGTTACTAACTATTTATTTATTTTATTTTAAAAAATGCGGGTACACAGGACACTCTTGGGAAACAGAAACTATGTATATATTTTGCAAGTTTTGCACATATTATTTTTGAGAAGTCCATCCTGTAATATTCAAATTCCACTTGCAGTTGGAAATTCTCTTCTCAGAGGACGCCATACTATAAAAATGTTAATTAAAATACTATATTTCTCTGTTGGATGAAAAAAGGTGACCAAACGCAAAATCTGAGATCTAGCTTGAAAAGAATGCCCTGAAGAATGATAGTTGCCTGCTGTTCATGTCTTTTATCCGTAATTACAAAGTATATGCTTTCCTGACATAGTTTTTGAATGGTTTGTTGGTTAGGTTTGAACAGTATGAAAAAAACCCCGAAAAACCCCGAACGGTTGTAAGGCATCCATTGCAACACAACAATACAAAAAATAATGAAGGAATAATGCAAGACCGTATGATATATTTGAGCTTCTCGTCAAATCAAAATGACGGGGCATGTGTCGAAAGCTGTCGTAGCTACGTTTTATATTCGACATTATAGTAGTAAAAGCAAACTTAAAAAAACTTAAAACTGTTTTTTAACTGTCCCTTTACGGTTAAGGTCTACTTTTCCCAAATTTTGAAGCAAAAATTGTGACGCTCTTAGGGGATTTTGATAACAAACCATAATTTTGTTATCAAAATCCCCTGGAACGTCACAATTATTTTTTCCCAAAACAGTATTTCTCCTATAATAAACAACTTATTCTCTATAAACAAAACAACTGACAAACGAAGTTGCCATAGAAACAAAACAAACAGACGTGAATAGATGATAACTTACTAACCTACTTCATCATCCTCTTTTCAATAATTTTTTCTTGATCTTTTTAACTACTTCAAAAGGTTTTCTTTTCTAACCTTAATCACATAAGATCACATCTTCTCAATTGTATCCTCTTCCTTTTTTCTCTTTGCGGGTCAGGCTTTGAAATACCACCTAAGCAGTTCAAAGATTTAAGGGATTGAGAGTAAGTAAATAAAAGGAGGGATTGATCTGAAACCGTTATTTTCATTTTTAGGTTTGATGTTACCGAAATTCGTTTTTAAGGGAAAATTATTAAAAAAAACAATGTAGAAAAAGGAAAATGGAAATGGAGAATGCAAAATATCCCAAAGATAAAAATAAAGCCAATTCGATAAAACAGTCCATATCACGGCAGTACAAAATACGCCTAATGTTTTAGTTTTGATCTGCTTGCGAATATTTTCAGATGGCGAACATTTTTTACCGATGTTACTTTTTCAACAAAGAAATAGTTTGCCGGAAGAACGATTTTTTACAAACTTTTGGAAAATTCGAGCAAATACCAAAATACTGAAACACTTGTATAACGGATTACTTTTACTCGAGAGGGAAGTGAATTTCATTAACTTCAATACATCCCTTTCTAGAATCATAACCAGGTAAATGTTTTGTTAATGTTGTTGTTGGCATCATACTGACTTGCGATGGACTAACGGGGGACATTATACGTCATTGCTGTGATCACAACTTAAAAGAAGGATTTTGGATAATTATTTTGACCATAAATCTAAAATGTAAATCCAAACATGGAGATGAAACACCACCGGTAGTTCTTTTAACATATGTTCACATTGATGGGTATTTCAGAAGCTTAATATCGATTTATCCTTTTTATTTTTTATCAAATTACATTTTCTACTTAAATAGAAAATTATAAAAACAACTTTTCCTTCCCACAATATGTAATCTTCCCCTTCCTCAGGAAATTGATCACTAAGATAAATAAAGTGATCTAGTTTGAAATAAATTGGTTGCTCAATAAGCATACCTTAAAGTAACAAACATTGACGCAATCACTGTGTTATCCTTTCACAAGTACTCGTGGTGAAGTTCCTCTTCTCATATTAACAACAATGACCTCACAAAACCACGACAGTAACAAAAGGGAACGACACACAAGATATTCATTTACAACGAATCACAAAACAACAAAAAATTTGCACTTGGGTTCAAAAGCTTATTTATAATGATTATGAAGTTCTTTCGATGAACTTAGGGAGAAAGAATCATGAAGGAACCACTTAACTCTAGGATTTACAAACGGTTAACAAATACGATACTGCTATTCTCACGTCTTCGTTTTCAGTACAACTTCAAAACATTACTTTTCACGTTTTGTGGATGTTAGTAAAATTAAAAAGATTTCCTAATAGTATAGGGTGAAAAAGACATTTCCAAAGCAGATCTTTGAAGTAAAATAAACCATTTGTTTTCCTTATATCGTCGCCCTCGTTGCCGTATGAATTTTTTCGAGGGTAGCGTTATAAGGGCCGGCGTTAAAAGGGCCGGCGTAAAATGGGCCGTTTTTTAAACATTTTAGGAAAAAGCGGCGTTATTTTTAAATCTTTATTTTTACCCAATAACTGGTATTGATGCACTTTACCTACGCAAACAATGCCGTTGGAATAAAAATGGAAGACTTGGTGAAAAAGCAACTAAATAAGAGCAAGAACAGTCGGACGAGCGTAATAAGGGCCCGCGTTGGAAAAGAGCCGGCGTAATAAGGGCCGATAAGACTTTTCCAGTACCAACTTTAGTGCGTAGCTATAACGACTTCATTCCAAATTACATAAAGTATCTTATGAACATGGGTCCCAAAAACGTAATAAATGTGTTCATAAAAACGCGCGAAAATGTAACAAACGAGCTCATAAAGGCGTGCGAAAATCGTGGTAACTTTTCATGTTTTGTTATATTGCTGGGACAAGCTTCCTGTGAGTTTCCTTATTGCACACTTTTCCTTCAAATCATTTGTTTCCAACACGATATAGAGTCTAGAAAAGCCGCAAATGACCGAAAATGGAAATTGTGACGCAAGATTAACTCCATATACCCAAAGCATTATAAAGTTATTTTCTCCAGCCTGTCTGTCGAGGTCAAGTTTTTGTTATTCAGAATATGATGCAAATGTATGTTGAAAGAAGCAGAGAGTGTGGCAACAACAGAACACAAAGAAAATATGATTATCATTAGTGAACCTTGACTATGTTACATATAAAATAAAAATATAAATAATAGTAAATATATAATAAAAATTATGATTTATAAGAATATCCGCGTTCGAAGAATTGGCATGACGAAGGTTTGATGAACACTTGTCAATTAACGAAAACGTTTTTTTCATCTATTGTCATTTTAAGATTTTTATACAATATAAACATTTTATTGCTTAAACAACAACAACAACAACAACAACAACAACAACAAATACGGTCAAACGTTGTAACCATGTTATAATGAGGTTAGATTGTTTCATTAAGTTCCTTTGTTTATCAAGCTTGGTATTGATAACATTCCGATACCGTTCTTGTAAAATTATGGTACTCAAGCAGATACGATATATCGCGAAGTTATTTTCACATGCGTTTACTCAATTGCTAAAAAAGTAATATGTACTGATTTTCTCTCTGCTCATACCAATGGAAAAGTGCAAACACTTGAAGCCACTGAGCGTGTTTATTTTGATACTTCAAAACATCCAAACATTGACATTTAAAAGTGTTGTCTTATACAAAATAAGACTTTACAAAGCAAGTTCGCATAGAGCTTATGGAAGATATGCTGTTAATATGACACAGAGAATTTGGAGTACCTTGCAAGCTGGGACAAGCATTGAAATACGAAAAGATTTCTTTAAGTCTTTATTGGAAAAGCATTGAAGGCTGACGTTTTTAGGTTCTAATGAACATTTTTATTTCACACGACAGGTGGCATTATCAACAACAATTGCTTGAATTTCATACGACAGGTGGCATTATCAACCATTGCCTGCATTTCACTTGTCTATTTCATCGGGGCTGGGTTCGCTGAAGCCTACAGAAAAAAATCACTGATACGTTTCCACAGACTAAATAGTAATGGTTTGAAAATTTTGTTTTCTTTTACCTTTTTATAGTCGAGGGCAACATTAAACTTACATATAGTTGTTCTAACGATTTAAAAGCATCAAACTTTTTGGTGTAAACCTTTTAAAATTTGCTTGGGTTAGTGGAGGGTTAGGTTCAGATTTAGGTTTTCGTTCTTTCAGGCTATTTTAAGAGGTTTTAACCAAGAGGTTTTACTGCTTTCAAATTGTTAGATGAATACCCACTTTAGAAAGCCATCTATAACGATATTTTGATAGCAGTTACTTAAGAGGTGTGACATTCTGATAGTGTTCTGTTTTATTTGTAGAAACTTATTAGTACAAGAATATAGTCAGACCCTAAAGGGTATCACTAAATAACCTATTAGATTTTTAATTGTCACATGACGACGAGTGGATCACAGTGATAGGGTCTGACGAATTTCAGTATGGCAGGGGACCCAGAACAACTGTATCAGGATTACTTGAAACACATATCCAAATTTCGGGAGTTCTTGTTAGCCACTGATGCCGCAGGAACACACGAGGCTGGGCACGTGGACTGCACGGCATGTCAAAAAGCCAAAGAAACGTTGAGGGTTGTGGGCAGAGATGAAATAAAAAGCCTTGTCGACCACTTTGGGCTAGTGGAGCCAGCAGATACATTTGACGAGGCAGCACAAAAGTTTATCAGTTTATCAAAGAGAGTTGAATATGAAATTCTGTTTCATGACTAAAATAAGTATCTCCCAAACAAAGAATTTCTTATGGTTTTATTGACCGTGACTATGAGCATTAGTTAGCTGGCTATTTAGATAGGATTTCGTCGTCGTCATATTTTATTGTCATTTGGGAACAGTTCAACATTGAAATATTTCATTGTTCCACTGTTTGGAAATTATCTGATTGAACTGTGCTATGTTTCTAGGCCTTATTCATCCATGAACTTTGGTCTCCATCAGTATTGCATATTTCCCACCAATCCTTAACTAAATGGTTATCTTTAATTGGTTACTCTAGTACTAAACACAAAACATTTCATCATGTATACTTTCAGAATTTAAATCCATCATCGGTTATCAGCGTTGCAAGTAAGCGTCCGGACAAGTGGCTTCCGTCCTAAAGAAAGGAAGAGGTTAATTATAAATGCATACACCAATTGAGCTTCACGATGTTCTCCCAGGTTTTACCAATATTTTTTCCCCTTTGGAGTATGACTGTTATCAGTTGAACAGTTCATGTTTCAGTAATATCTTCACATTGATATATTGATCTCCAGGAACACCTATATATTGATCCTTTATGATATAAAGTTGATCAATCACAATAGCAGATCCTTATGTTGTATTGATGTGTTCACCGGCGGGTCTGGAGGGCAGTCGCAACTTGTGGACTAACATAATTTTGTAAATTCAATCTATATTTTGAGTGGGATTATCTGAATGTTTTTCTTTTATGGTTAAATTGCTAACACTCTACACAAATTGTGTAGTCGCAATTTCTAGATCCGCCTTTGGTGTTGCTTCGGTGTAACATTACTGCTTTATGTCAATCTGTAAAAGATATCACCCATCAGAACATCTCGACCCGACCCTGATCCGGGATACAACGTATAATGTATAAACGTAAAGGTGGATGACTATTCCGATTTCATTTCTATAAAAAGTTTGTGCACAAAAGAAAATAGAACATCTGTTAAAATAACATATGATATTTTGCGTAATTTGCAATTTGAAGAGCGTAAGAGTAATTAGAAATATGATGTTGGAAGGAGGGGACAGGATGTGGTCAAGCGAATTTCAGAAAGGTCTTTTTTAACAGTTACCTTAGAAGTATGTAAGCACTTAATGAGTTAGGTTTCCGATATAAAAAGTGGCGTTGATCTAGCGTAAAACGAATTTCATTCATTTGTACTATTTCCTTGTGCTTTTGTGTGCTATTAACTTCATAGGTATTGACAGAGAAATGTTGAATTCAGTAATATTTCTCGAGAAAATAATACGATAGGAAAACAACTTGTCAGGTGATATGTAACAATATCAGTTCAAAAGTTGATTTATACGACGTATTACAATTCTACCAAGATTTCATTGAAGTATATTAACAAGACTTCTTAAATTTGGAAATGTTCTCCAAATCGTATCATTTCATGTTTCTAAGGATTCTTTCAAATGACCCTTAACCAATCCACTATAGCGGTTACTGTTTTTAGTGTTCTTTTAATGTTCTCCTTCTATGAGTTCCATCAAGTTTGAATTTATTTCAGCATATGAACGTAACTCATTTGCTAACTATGCTCTGATGTTTACAAAACCCAAAATTTCATAGTGTCATCTCGTTTGAGAAGAAATACATGACACAGTTTTATTAAATTTATGTTAGTTATAGCTAACAGTTTGATATAGTATAGAAATGGATATAAACAATGGGAAACTTTTTAGGTCAACACGAGAAAGTTTAAATGGCGGTATATCTTTGTGAGAACAAAAAGTGTTTCGTTGTTCTGTGCTGGCGTTTATATTCATTGTTGAATGATTAAAAAGCTGTCAATGTTATGTGGTTACCGTAAAAAAGATTTACAAAAAAATATACTTGTATACAAAATATTTTTTTGAATAATGTTAAAAAAAAACAACAAGATTATTTGGTACAAAAATGTATGTTCTTCATAACGTGTTTATAAATTTAAAAGTTGCGGCAAAGTTGTTACGCATTTGAAAAGATGTTCGTTTCATTGTTTTAAGTTTTCATGAACAGTGTCGATTTCAGGAGGCAAATTTAATGTTTTCTTTTCTCTTCTGATCAATGGGATCAAAGTTATAAGTGAAATGTAAATATTAGCTATTCATTGCTCTCTCTTTTTCTCTCTATCAAATCTTTACTTTATATTGTTGGTTTTTTTTGTAAAAATTTTTTTTTGTGGCAAGAGGCATATGCAGCTTTGAAATTAGTATAGTAATTTTGCCGTAAACGTTGTGTACATTCAATGAAATGTACTATGAATAAGATTAATCTCTTTCATCCCTTCTAGAAATGCTAAAAAAATATGATGACAAGTTCAAGTAGTTAAAACAGAAATACTTTAAAGGAGTGAAGAAATTTGAATGACACATTGTAATAACAAGAATTCCTATTAAGAAAACTTTATTGTTACGTTTTGGAAGATGAAATTTCTGTACTGGTGTTTAATCTTGCAATGTTATGCCTGCTTTGGAGAAGCTGCACCTGGCAAACGTACTTTCATTAAAAGAAAGCATAAAAACCACAAGAATAAAAAATTACTGAAGGAAATGTTTCTTAACAGTTGGGCAGTTGTTGTACATGGAGACGAGCAATTGGCCGCCAAAATTGCTGCAGAGAATGGTTTCATTAATAAAGGACGAGTACGAAATTACATATTACACGCATTTTGATAAGAATAATGTTCTGTTAGAATGAAAACAATTTTAAAGTTAAGAATATCCTAAGAATAAACCGAACTTGTATATTTCATTAAATTGCAGATATTTGTTAGCAATATGCTCCGAGCTAGGATCCAAAATAATACTAGTTTATATGTTCTTGGAGACGAAATGTGAAGACTGAAATGCGATATTGATGTCACTGACATAAGAATGCTTGAAGGATATTTCAGGCTGATTTTGTATAAAAAGTCAAGGAGCTTAACTGAAAAAGTCGTGTATATAATACATCCGTCTATCTATAACTCTAGTATGAAGAAAACACAGTCTAAATACTTGATACTGTACATCATATCGATGTAAATATAGAAGAAACATCCCTAGCAACTTATATCAAAGATACAGGGGAGCCTACAATAAATATGTAGTTTTATTTCAGGTCTTCGAAAATATATACAGATTTGAACACAGAGGAATCCCGCGTAGAAGAAAACGAGCTTCCCTTGTTCTGACGAAGCACCTTGGAAGAGATACTAGAGTAAGTCATTCCTACTTTCCTAATTATCCCACTGGCGAATGGATGTGATGAGTGAATAAGTAACAACAAATATAATTAATGAAGCTGTAGATTATACAGGAACGAGGCAGAACTTGATAGCAATGTATTGATATGGTTTATATTAACAAGGTAGAACAGAATTTCAGGAAAGGTCTATATCATTTGTAAAAGAAAGTTGAAAATTTTTAAATTATGATTTGTATTGTATAGGGGTTTCTTTATTAAAGGGGAACGACAGATTTAAGGCCTACCAACTTGACCATTCGAGGCGTAAGACCGTTACTTTTCAGAAATTTCTTGAGTCTTTCTACGAAACAGTTTCACATTAACGAAACTCGTTTGAGTTAAAAGCATTTGCAACAACAACGTTTTCATAAGAGTGCTCTCTTTTATGAGGTGGCAATAGACCCTTCTCGAATTTATGTTTAAACGATACATTGCGACCGAGTTGTCGTGTCTAACCTCGCTTTTAATATTTAAACTGCTTCTAACTATCGGAATGGCAATTGGAAATAATAGTGACTATTATTAAGTTATAAAGTAATGAAATCAGTGGAACAATGAATCGCATGAAAACGAGGTTAGATATGAAACTCAGTCACAGTTTAGAGTTTAAATAGAATTCGGGAAAGGTCTATATGGTCAAGATTCGAGATTGAACGTATCAATCGGTTTGCTAGTATTGACCTAAATGTAAAAGTAATTTTCACTAAGTAGGTGTGGCTCCTTTTTTAAAAAACATTGACAGTATAATGATGTAAAGAATATTCAGGGCATCAAATGTTTGTCTTTTTAAAAAGGAAAAAAGGTGAATTATTGAATGAAACCGATCATTTTCTACATTTCATAAAGTGCAACACGAAATCGGATGGGGAAAAAAACAAACAAACAAATATGTCGTGTCGCCATCCACACGAATGGATGAAAAGGGATTAATTTGAATTAAACGTCTAAAAAACAAACATTTTCATTATGAATGTAGAACAATAAAATACATGTGCAAAAATGTAAATTATGTCGTGACAAACGAACATTAAAATGACAAGACACGCGCTTTCACAGTTTCTTCAGTAACCATTCGTGAATAAAAAATATCAACATATCAACATCGATGAGTCGATATGGAAGCTCTTCTTTTGTGATTCGAAACAAAAGACAATAATGAAGCCAACGTTGTGGAAATCAACATCGCATAAAAAGTTATGGAATTCTGTTTCGAAAGCAAAATAACCCGAGAAAGATGTCCATAATTTCATTAGAAAAAGTTTTGCGAAACATTCATAAAAGTTTGTTTACAAAACAATCTTGAATTAGCTGCACTTTAAACCGAAGTGTTTAACTGATCTGATAAAGAAAAGACGGCAGATCCAATCGACACTTTTAGAAATAATTCGTTAGGCGTTTTCTCTCTAATCCTTATTTAAGAACATACCTTACACCCCGCCCTCAAATCATACAGAGAAACTAGCAACAAAAGTGAGAGAAACGTATTGTAGTTAAAGTGGTAGCTAATCAAAGTAAAATAGAACTGAAAGTCTTCCCAGTGGGAAAAGCCGTCAAAAAGTCACTATGAAGGAGAGGATTTTCATTGAAATTGGGTGTATATTTCTATGGAAATGCACTCCTTCACAGTTATTTTTTAGCAAATGTGCCGGCTGGGTCGCTCTTAATGTTGATGCTGTTATCTCTTTCATCAAAGAAACAGTACACAATAAGAAACTTTGACGTCACAATACTTTCCTGTCCACATTATTTTGGAGGTGTTTCAATATCCTTTACCTTTTACAAACATTTACTGAATGTCATTTGAATGGAACATTTCTCTAAACAATATTGGTAAATAGGTTTTAGACTTGTCGATTTTCTACACGTGTTTTTGACATGTTTGTAAAGGATTTCAAACGTCGGCTAGTTGTGCTTAGTGACATCTTGTAAAGTTGATGACATATTCAAAACAACTATTATGGTTTTTTTATGAGATTGTTTTATAGGCGCGAAAGGTTTAAAACTAACTTATCTAACCCGATTTTGATTTTCTCATGTTATATTTTACGAAACTAAGGTTTGATTTTCCAATAACGTGTAGGATGAGACATTATATTTAAAAATGATTCGTTAGTAACGTTCATAAAAGGATTTCCAAATTCAGTCTTCACTCTAACCCTAACTCACCGCCTTACTGTTCCACTGTTTCATCAAACCAATTTGACTGCCTAGTGTGACCAGACCAGATGAAAATTTCAAGAAACTTAAGAAAGGACTGTAAAATGCTGACTGGAAACGTTATCAAAAATACATCAAAGAGACATGAACTACGCATGAACGAGATTTGAACTTCTCAAAATCGTGATCTGCAAAATTTCACACTTGACAATGAAAACTTGACGGCTGTCTGGACATCGCCACATAAAATTGAATTTGCCCAAAGTTTCCTGCATTCCTACTGCAAAAAAATATAATTTCACAGTCAATCATTAACAACATGCGCCATTATTCACTGATATTGTTCAATTTCTGTGTTTTTTTAAACTTTGTTTCTCTAGAGGCGCGAGATAGAGAACAGGGAATGATAGGTTCCATAAGATTTTTAGGCGCTTTTACCAGATAGATTTAGCTGGCTAGAAACGCTATTTTTGCACTAAGTAAAAAACCCAAAGAAAACCTGGAGACTGGAGACAAGTTTTTTTCTTGGTTAAATATTTATCCTAAAAATCTTAAATAGCATATAGGAGGTGGGGCTCATCATCTTCATACTCAAGTTGAAAATGGCGGATATTTACATTATCTAAGTCAGGGGCGGATCTAGGATTTTTTAAGGGTTAGGCAAATTTTTTTTGCCAAACACACATAAGGGCGCAATCGATGAAATTTACGCCAGTTTACGCCCAATCTAATACATACTTTTCGAAATGTAAAAAATATTCTCGAATTAATTCGTCCTGACGTAAGGAGTGTTATAATGCAAGCCTGTATTGCTGAAATAATGGAATAAGGGAAATAAACAAAAGAAAACTAATTGAGTATGAATATAATGTATTGAACTACGTTATGTAGGCCAAAATAATATTTTCTGCCAGATTGGAGGTTAAGTAAATAACCAATAAATTGTATATTTAATCTGTTATCTTCTTCATTTTCTTGATTGCTTGTACATGAACAGGAAGAATCCACCAAATGAAAACATACTTCTAATGAATCAAATAAATAAATTTTCAATCACCTATACCATGATAGATTGGAGCATTCAGATAAATACATGATATTTCATCTATGTACTGGTCAAGATGGTCATATAGAAAGAAAAGAAAAGAAATTATGTTAAGAAATAGAGTAAAATGACCAAAATCAAAGTTAGAGACAAGCTCCTTGATCATTATCCGGCAGCAAAATAAAAACAATAATTAATATCAACCACAAAATAAAGATGGTGCTTCCAGAAATCCCTGAGACAAGTCCAAGAACCTATATATAAAACTACACAACAACAGATAAATTATGTACTGCTTCCTCTCTAATAAGAGCTACAACATTTTTTCCAGAATTTAATGTAGCATAGGAAACAAGAAGTCAAACTAAAACATTATGTAATTACCTTTTTCAAAAGAAGACATAACGTAGGTGGTTTTTATAAAATGAAAGAATAACTCCAAAGATGTTAAAGTGTTTCTGCATCCAAAATGATATTTCGAGGGATGATAGAATGCACAAAGTTGTTTCAGAAGTCTTATAGTTTTTGGAAATTCTGTTTCCTTGGGCAGATATTTTGATTTAAAAATCATGAAATGATACAACAGATAATTATGTAATAAGATTTTTATTCTTTGTTTATGTGTATAAACTCTCAATATATTATAACTTCATTTTCTTATCACTCACTCAGAGTGAAAGCCCTTTCTCTCTATAGTAAATTAGAAAGATATAGTATTAATGATAACTTGCGATGAGAAAGTTAACCTATATACTATCTTATTATACAGTGGCGGATCTAGAGGTATGTCGAAACTTGTGTAGGAGAGTGTTAGCAATCTAACCATAAAGGAAAAGCGTCCAAATAATCCCATTGGAAATATAAATTGAATTCACAAATTATGTTAATGCTCTCATACACAAATTTCGACATACCTCTAGATCCACCACTGTTACATATCATAAAATATATGCATTGCATAAAGTGAATGTAAGATTTTAAAAATTAAATACATATCTCAGAAACTGGGAGTAAGTAATACTAACAAGAGGCTTTTTGATCTCTATCATATTGGTTCATATCATTTTGGACACAGGATCCTTTTAAAGTTCTTTAATTCAAAACCAGACAGTCATCTCGAACCAAGAAAAATTATATACTGAACTGTACAAATAAGTTACCAGGTTGAGATTACTGGTGCTAAAAAAACCATGCAGCTGCCTACGCAAAACAACTCAGAAAAATAACAATGACTTTGTGTATTATAAACTCAGTCATTCAAACGTAACTCCATAACATTTTTACAGATGTATTTTTGGTTAACAGAAACAGATACCAAAAATATTTATATACATCATTAATCAATAAAGAAAAGGCTTCGGTTCAGTTGACACAAACAAACTTATTATACATAGCTGAGCTAATAATTAACTGTCGTCATACTTATGGTCAACGAATTATGGTGCTAATAATCCATGCTAATCATATAAAATAAAACACTTGCTTTAAAGCAGCCACAATGTTTTCATTTCGCATAAGCAAAAGAAGAGACATGACTCGAAAAAAATGCTTTTCCTAGATTTTGAAGTCTGTTTTCAACAGATGTATTAAGTGAATTCAAAATTTCCTAATTAATACTTCATTATTGCTATCAAAAGCTGCAACGATGTTTTCTAGCGAATCCATGTTGAACTGGGTCTAATTCGAAGGTCTCCCACGTCGTTTTGTGCAGATTTGGTGACCATTCATTCAATAAAGTGTGTAAACCCATGGTTGTACCTTAGGCAAATTTTCTTCTGGTTCATTCAATAAAGTGTTAACCCATGGTTGTACCTTAGGCAAATTTTCTTCCAGTTCATTCATTAAAGTGTGTTAACCCGGGGCTCCTTAGGCAAATTTTCTTCGCCTAAGGTGAGCGTTAGGCACTAGTCTGTGTTGTCAATGTAACTATGAGAAGTCGTTTTCCGGGCAGAATCAATACCTATAAACTCAAGCTGTAAAAAACATTATCTTGTATCCATTATGCCATGTAAAATATAAAAATATAAATAAAATAAAAAATATAAAAAACATTAATTTGTAACATCATGGCGGCGCGCGCCGCGCCTCGCCGGAGAATAATCCTATTTGCGAAAAAGAAAGGATATCGGATTGATGCGGGAATCTCTTGATATTTTCGATTATTTCCTGATTATTGTTACAATACCTTTCTCAATTTGTGAAAAACATTATTTAACTGATTTTGGGTTAGGCATTTGCCTAAGTTGCCTAACCCTGGATCCGCCCCTGTAAGTCAATATACCAAAAGGATTATATTTTCTTTAAAACCTGTGGTATGGTATTTATTTTTCACAGAACCATTATCTTAATCAACTTTGTTACCAGGGTTTCTTCAGGGTTTCTTGAAAAAATTTGTCAAGATTCTTCGTCCAAAATGCAAGAAACGCCGGGTTCGAGGTTTTATTTTCATAGCATCAGCAAGAACTGGAATGTAATCTGTATCATATACATCTAACGAACGAATATAGTGAAAACTTTGTTACCTTAATCTGGGAAGTCGAGGTAGAGATTACGTCATTTTATTAAATAAGAGAGTTTCTCACGAAAGGCTTTCAGATGTCATAGCAAGCTGCCAAAAGAACAAAAAGCTCAAAATTTCACTAGCAGAAAGTGGAATGATTTCTGCATTCAATTTTATTCTTTGCTTGTGTGAACTAACAATGAGCTTTCCGCCGCGATAAAATTTTTAACCTGCACAAACGTTTTCTTAGGATTTGCTTGTTTTTTGCAAAAATCGTTTGAAACGTTCGAGGATTCTGTTTGCAGTTAGGCTTGACAGCTTGAAGCGGCTTCTATCGTTTTCAGAAATTATAATGAAGCGGAAGAAATGACTGGTTAGATATTTGAAAAACATTTTTAAAAAATTGAAATAACAATTTATCTCGCGTAACTTTGTCTAAACAGACAAAAGTATAGGCCGCGAGTTTTGCTTACGTAAACAAAGGAATAAAAGTGCATATTTTACGTACCCCTTTTCTCATGTGTGAAATTTTACATTATGGCTTATCTCTAATTGAAACTCTCGAAATCTACGTTCCTCTTTTTACCTACCCCCAAACCGCGCATGCGCGGGAGCATGAGCGTAATCGGTGATCAAAAACGAAACCGAAACTTGATTCTGTGCAACAAAGATAATGGTGATCAAAATTAAAAATAATTTTTCTTCTTCAAAGGGAAAGAATCTACTTCAAACAAGCGAAATTACAAATAATTGGAAATTTATTTTCAAATTAGTTTCCTGAAACTAAGGTTTTATTAGGAAGCAGGTGTTTGTGCAATAAAGGATGTTTTTTCACAGTGTTATTAAAATAATTATAAAGTTATTAAAATAATTCTACATAACTAACTATATATTACATGTTGCTTTAGAAAGGGTGCCGTTCTTTAAACTTCAATACTTTTTAGCTTTTGGGGAGGCACATCGTTTACTTCTGAACTATCATCTTTCTCCTCCTCTTCCTCCACGCAAATGTTGTTATTAGAACAGATTCTGCAATTTTAATTCATCATGCAAACCTTTTGGGTATAATAAAGTGGCTATTGTGACAAGGGTTTTTTGTCTAAGGAAATGAGTAAATCAAGTTTTGAATAAGTGATGGAGGTGTTCAAGGATAGATTGAAGAGAAACCAAGGAAAAACATGGAAATTACTTTGAATAGTCAGGAAATTGGGCCAGGTCAAAAAACTGGGAGTCTACTGTGCTTCATTGGACATTTATTATTTACTTACGAATGTTTACTCAGGATAGATTCTTCAGTTCCTTAAGGTACTGTTATCAATGAGGGTCCTTTTAAGGAGGAGCATTTAAAGCCCCCATTTGGGCTACGGTATATAGCTGTAATGATAGGAACCGCTCAACTAGACAACTATCCTAGACATCATTCCTACTGTCTTGCTGAGTGCTATGCAGAGAGGAGTGATTCACACTGTTATTAGTCGCTGGCATGACTCGGTCGGGGCTTGAACCTGCAAGGAGGAAACGAGCACTCTACTACAAGGCTGACTAGTTGAATATGTAAATAAGTAAACATCAATATAAAAACATATATTATATATATTTGCATTTCATTTCTTTTGATTATCCAAATCTATTCGCCTGCATTTTTCTAAATGAGTGAGCAGATCTTCTAATCTGTTTTTGACACGTGTTTGCATCCAATGGACACACTCACCTTCCTAAAGAAACATCTGTTTGTAGCAAATAGGTATTTGTTGATTTTTCTACTGTTTTTGTATAATTTTAGGTAGTATGGGTTCAACAACAAAAATCAAAAATTCGAAGTAGACGTTCAGTTGTTTTTAATGATCAACGTTGGGAAGACCAATGGTATTTAGTAAGTTTTAATTAATTTGGTTTTTATTTTATTTTATATATATGTATATATTACATATTTGTGATATTATTAAAAGTAGACTCTTGTATTTCAAATTTTGGACAATTCACATGATTTGCATTGAAATGTAAGGATAAAAGACACCTTCCATAGAACACCCTCCTGTTCAGTAAACATTTTTCTGTTATCTTTGTAATAATTATAGTGTGATCTTTTTTTAGTATCAGAGGGATCCTGATTATAAAAATCTTGACATGAATGTTGTTCCAGTGTGGAAAAGGGGAATAACTGGAAAAGGGATTGTAATATCAATTTTAGACGATGGTAAATCTATTTCGGTGTTTTCCCTGGATATTACAACATTATTATCATGAATGGTATTTTTTCATTGATGTTGGTATCTTACTTGTTAGAGATGCCTAGGTTGCAATTGCAAAGTTATGAATGTCCTTAAAACAAAATAATGAACAATCTGAGGCTCCAGTCATTGGTCCAAAAATTGAGAAAAGCTTGATCTGGAATTTTTTATAAAATAAGAGCAATTGATAAAGTGAATTATCTCACAAGCTAGCAATAAATGGTTTAGAAGTATTATTGCTTTTTACACCTTCAATATTGTATATTTTGTGAAATATGTTAATGATTGCATGACTTACAGCCTGCTTAACAACTTGCATTGGTTCATTACCAAATAGCAACCATTTTTTAAAAAAGATTTATTTTGACTTTACTAGAAGTTTCATAAAAATAAGAACAAAATGACGTTGATATCTGAAGTTATGTTCTTAAAGCTAAGAACAAAATAAGAACAATTCAAGCTGAAAATGACTTAAAAAGTGTGTAGTAAGTTTTCCATTAACACGAACATGTAACTTCAAATAAATAGTTGATTATGAATTCTATTCCACCAATTGGTGTTAATGAAAAGGTGTGTGGGATTGTGACTACCCAGCCGGCACATTTGTTAAAGAATCTCTGCGAAGGAGTGCATTTTCGATATAAATATGCACACAATTTCAATAAAAGTGCTCTCCGTCACAGTGACTTTTTGACGATTTTGCCGACTGGGTAAATTCCATTCTAGGGATAGAATTTAGCCACAATAGGAAGGATGTTCTATTAGTATTGAAATGCTTTATAAATAACAGTAAATTTGATTTTGTACTATTTGATTTGCTTCAGAATGACAGTTACTAATTTTTCTCACAGAAATTCGAAGAATCTAAAAATCGGGTTAAGACCAAGTAAATATACCATACAATTTTGAATATGGTCAGTGATTACGTGAAATGCTTTAAAGAATATTGTTTTTAAGTTTTCTACTTTTTTTCAAAGCAGTGAAATACAGATGTTTATTGATTAGGCCACAGAGAAGCAAAAATGATTTTATCTATTTTTTTAATTTTAGGAATTGAATATACACATCCTGAGCTAAGAGGAAACTATGTGAGTATGTTACACTAACTTGGCAGCTATATTGAAGTTCTAGCAAAAAGCCTGCTTTTTTCTTCCTAATTTCAAAACAGCTCTTTTTTTTATTTGCGTTAGGACCCAAAAGCCAGTTATGATTATAATAACAATGACACAGATCCTATGCCACGCTATACCTGGAGGAATGATAATACGTATGTGTCATAGTTATCATTTTTTCATTGCCATAACTACATAATTTTTTTACTACATTGTTCCAAATAAGTTTGTAGTGTAATTTTGTTCAATTACATTATCAGCTTTTCTTATGAAATTATATTTTCCCTCTTTAGACATGGAACTCGATGTGCTGCTGAAGTAGCTGCTGTTGCAAACAATTCAAATTGTATCGTAGGTGTAGCATATGGGGCAAATATAGGAGGTCTGCACCTGTTTTGATTTTGTATGTTACTTCAGTAGATAACTCTTGATAAAAACAGTACATGAAAGAGACTGAAAAAAGTGATTGATCTGTGGAGATTTCAAATTAAGAGGCTGGTCACTTAACAAAGAAATAATTTAAAAATATAACTTGTGTCCTAATGAGTTTTGAGGTTATAAGGCAATTTTGATTGAAATTAGACAAAAATTCTCTAGTAATTTTATTCTAGTAGCTTGATGGTCCTACTTTAAAAGGTTTCTTCGAAATTTCACAGTCACACATTTTGTGCAGCACTATACAGTATCCATTTATTATTGTTATTGAAAAATATCTCCAGGTTAATCAAATATTGAAATATTCTGTAAATTTTTAAGGAATTAAATTAGGTATTCAAAAGTTGATTATAATGAGGATAATGCATAAAGACATTTTGCTGTTAAGTTCAACGCTTTATGATGTTTCAGTAATTTCCTTTTCAGGCATACGAATGTTAGACGGAGAGATTACTGATGTGGTAGAAGCCCTCTCACTTCGACATGCAAGGGATCACATTGATATTTATAGTTCATCATGGGGTCCTGAAGATGATGGCTGCACTGTCGATGGGCCAGGAAAGCTTGCGAAGATAGCATTGGATGAGGGAGCAAGATTGGTACCTATTTTTTATAATTTTAATCAAATGTAATCTAACCAGAATATGAAGATTGAATATTCTGATAATCTATGATTTTGAATATTCCAAAAGAGTGAATAATTCTCCTTTAAAGTGATCCACTGAGAGAAAAGTCTAAAAAGTTACATTTATGTTTAATAATGTTAATTTCAGAATGACTTTTCATAAATGTCAATGAGCATAAAGTTAAGCCAGGTTTTCCTTGCATTGCACACATTCTTTTGTACCCTTTAAAGTGATTGGATAAGTTCATGTTTAAATCTCGAATTTCATTACAATTGAAAAATGTTTGAAATCCATCACATTTTTTTAAATATTGGCTTTTAATGTTTCCAAGTTTGAACAGGGTAGCTGTTGGGCCTTGAAAACCTTGAAATTAGGGTTAGTAAATGAAAAACTTTTGAGTGGTGTTTCGGTTGTCTATTCTGCAATATCATATTTGTTTGTGTTAACAAAAGAATCTCATCATGAGAAAGCAGCCATCTTTTGTCAGAGAATCTTTTGATATGAATGTTTGTTTGGAAGCTTTCAGAACCTGTAGATCAAGAGAAACATTCTGATGGAATTGTTTGATGAACCTTGAAAATGGCAAAAAAGTTCTCAAAAAAACCTTGAGAAACATCCAGAAAAAGGAATTATCTGACATCCTTACTTGGTTTGGTGTGAAAGATGTAATATTTAAACTTAGCACCACTTCCACTTTGCATTTTGACTTATTTCTTGGTGGACCACACATATGTTTGACACTTTCTTTAATGGAAGGAAAATCATAATGTAACTAAAATGAATTTTAGTGAAATTCTCAAATCTTTGAATACAAAAGCTTTTCTATGAAGGTTTTAAAATGAACTTTTATTTTTGGAATTTTACTTGAAAATTCTTATGAGCTTATGAAATTCTGAATATTACATTAGGGTCGACAAGGAAAGGGAAGTATTTATGTCTGGGCATCAGGTAATGGTGGAGCGAAAGATGACCACTGCAACTGTGATGGGTATACAAATAGTATTTACACAATTTCTGTAAGTGCAGCAACATCAGTTGGTTCCACGCCATGGTATTTGGAATCCTGTGCATCAACATTGGTCAGCACTTATAGCAGTGGAACAAATCATAATGAAAAGCCAATTGTAAGTGTTATATGACTCAACCGTTTGTTAAATTATAGCATTTTCCTATGATGGTTTGGAATTGTTATATTTTACTATCTTATCGAATTTTGAATAAACTGTACCCGATGAGTAGAATAACAATGTAAATTTGTAGAAATTAATACAACATAGAACAAAACGAATGCAAGAAATAGCTTGTTTCTGCGTAATCCAAATGGAAACATGTTTTTGGAACATTTATGTCTTTCTTGAGAAGAAAATAATGAAGAAGAAATAAAGAAGAAATAATGTACGAAGTTGAAAGTCCTAGAAACCTATGCCAGAGTCATAGCTAAGTCATAGTTGAGGATTAAAAATTTAAGGGCTAATTTTTGTATTGTGCAAACTGAAAAGTATTAAGCATTCCTTTTCATGATTATTTCTATTTCTATTGTACTTTGTTTGCATTGTAATTCAATGTTTCCCAATAATATATACTTTATCAAATTCATCTGTCATTACATTCTAAAACTAAAACAGTAGGAATGCTATGAAGAGATAAATTTTTTTATAGGTAACAGCAGACTTAAGTTCTGAATGTACAGATGAACACACTGGCACATCTGTCTCACCACCGTTAGTTGCAGGAGTTATAGCTCTAGCACTGGAAGTCAAGTAAGAGTCTACAGGCCCTGATACACTTATGAATTTTTCTTTCGAAAGATTTGCAAGTTTTCTTTCAGACATTGCTAAAGAAAAATTTCGTAATGTATCTTGTGTTTTTAAAGAAATTAAATGTTTTAAAGTTTTCTTGAAAACTCTGAAAATCTTTAAAAAAATAACGAAACGGTTCATTATTTTTTGCAAGAAATTTTTTCTTTTCGCGAGACATCAAAGAAAACCGACAGAATTTGTGGCACGATTTTTGCGAAATGAATGAACTTTGAAGAAACAGGAACTCTGTAGGGAGAAACAGAATACACGAAAAAGAAGAAAGTTAATTTTGAGAATACACGAAAAGAAGAAAGTTAGTTTTGTGAGAAACATGGACGAGTTAAGACGTTTCAGGTACAGCAAATATATTTTTTAAATTTTTTTTAAAGAAGCTAGTAACAGCTTTTTTGCAAATACTTTGTGCACCAAAGCATTTTGTATTTTTGGTCTTTTACATATTGTCTTGAGATGTTCTCTGAGGAAGACCAGCTAAGACATGAAATTGCTAGGGATGAGCAAGAAGAAGGAGAAGAAGATAACTGGGTGTCTGAAGTTGTATAACCGTCGAAAAAGAAAAGAGAAGTAAAAAAAATCTTGGTCATGGTGTTATGACCACATTATCAAACTTATACCTTTATATGGGAGGCAAAACCGCGCTTGTTTGAAACAACTTACGCTGAGTATAAAGACATAGAAGATAAAACGCACTTACTAGAATTAAAGCAGAATTAAAGCAGAAGATATCAACAGAAGATATTAACAGCAAGCTGCAAAAAAGTGACGCTGGAGCTGATGAGGTTTATAAAATTACTTGGCCGTATTATGAAAGACTCCTGTTCTTGAGTGATAATTTTAAACTAACTAAACGACGCAAAATTAACAGACGCCTCCTACGGCACAGAAAATATTCCTGTTTCGCACAAAAGCAAACGAAACCAAAAGTCAATGGAGGAAGATGCTGAGAAAAAAGAAGAAAGGGAAATGTTTAGGGCGGCTGCAATCAATGTTTTGAAGCAACCTGTGGTTGCAGAAAGCTCGCCTGATAAGACGGCAGATGACTATTTTTTTCAAATGTTGCTTGTTCAGTTGCGGCAGTTAGGGAATGGTACGTGTAAAGAATTCCTAAAGTTAGAAATTCAGAGGCTGGTGTATTTGTCTATGTACAGTAAACATCAAGCGCAGTTCAATCCTTTCAGAAATACTCTTCAACCTCGAGTCCAATCATTTACCAGTCAACTACAGCAAGATGAATCCCTTAATGGTAGTTCGTATCAACCAGATCGTTTAGGTTATCCACAATACAGCTTTGATCCTAGGTAGAAATCAGAGATGCTTCATTCTTATGTTATGTATTTGCTTTTTTCATGAGAAATAGAAGTTACAACCGAATGAAGTTTTTTTTAAAATTTTCCATTGCCAAGGTATTTGCCCTGGTGCATAGAAGTGCTCCATGACTTTTTCTCTGACTTTTCTGGCGGTCACACTTGTTCAATCTTACCTGGGTTCAGTAACGCTTTAGTTCCAAAAAGCCTAAATCTATTGGCCCATATTCCGAAGACATTCACACTTATTCTCCGCATGCATTAAAGCCTGTAGTTGAAAATTCTTTTTTCATCGGTCGTTTCTTTTTGTGAGAAAGATTTCATGCAATGAATTCCTAGAGGGAAATCATCGTCGGCTACAAACACTATTGGTAAGAGCTCGGGATTTTCTTCATACTAGAAGTCGTCACAATCTTTCGGCAAAGGTTGGGGTGGCGGTAAATTCAACTGGTTTTCTTTGAGGGCTTTAAAAAATGAATCAGAAACAACAAGTATTTAATAAAGAAAGTAAATTTTTTAAAGAAAAATTTAATTAATTTAAAACATTTCAGAAAGAAAAATTTTAAATCTTTCGAAAGAAAAATTCATAGGTGTATTAGGGCCTGTATCTTTTTGTCATCATTTGAAACATTCAGATTTTGAAATTTTTGTAAGTATTTCTTTGACTTTAAATCTTTAAGTAATAGGTAATGTAGTCTTAATTTTAATTTAATTTTAGTATGAAGAGACTACTATACAAGTAGAGTTAATGTTTTACCTGAAAATATCAAATATCAATTGTAATAATTTTTATGCTTTTTATTTCTGACTTTAATTTAGTCCCAATTTATCTTGGCGTGACGTTCAACACATACTTGTGGAAACATCAAGCTTGGAAAACTTACGGAATGGTGACTTACATATCAATGGAGTAGGGAGAAAGTACAGCCATCATTTTGGTTTTGGTGTTGTAAATGGACACAAACTTGTATCATTGGCTGAAAAATGGCCTACTGTCTCCAAACAAAGAAAATGCCTGACAAAAATTAAAAACTTTCCGTATGTGGTAACTTTCTTATCTCATCTCAAAAGTTAAGATAAAATTGTAGCTGTTAAAACTGTTAGTGCCACAGTAATTATGCATAAAAAATGAAAATCCTTATTTCTTTGAACGTTTTTTGCTCTTCTGTTATTTTTTGTTACTTCATTTTTTCTTTTACACTATAGACCTTACAAATTGTGAAAAAAATGGCTTCCTTCACAGTGCTTGGAAAACATAACAATAATGTGTTTAATGCAAGTTGTCACAGTGAAAAATGATTCTTCAATAGGTTTAGTTGATAATGATCCTCTATCTAAGATTAACCAATGTATTCTTTGTAGACATGACCGGTTCAACAAAAGTTCCCCTTTGGTTATTGAAATCAATACAACTGCATGTGAAGGAACTTCTCAACACATCAAATATGTTGAGCATGTGCAAATTTTAACATCTTTCTACCACTACCGCAGAGGTGCAACGGAAATACTCATAATATCCCCTATGCAAACAGAAAGTTGGGTGTTGCGTGAACGTTCAAAAGATATTATCCCTGGAGAATTTGAAAATTGGAAGTTTTTGTCTGTGCACTTCTGGGGTGAAAATCCATTGGGCACATGGAAAATCATATTCTTCAGTAAGGAAAAAGATGAATATGGACAAGGCTTTTTAGAAAAAATCAATCTTATCATGTTTGGTACAGAAGACAAGCCTGGTGATTCACATGAGCCTCCATATAGATGTCATTCTGAATGCAAGATGGGATGCACAGGTCCTAGCAATCATGAATGTATCAAATGTCAACGTTACCAGTATGTAGGAGCTGATTCCAAAAAGGTGTTTTTTTTTGTTTCGTTGCAACTAAGTGCAGACTAACTAATCTCCAGGCTATAGCCTTAAGGTTGTTATGATTTAATAATTTGTTCATTACGTCATTAGTATTGCATTGGAGAATGTCCAGAAAAGACATATAAAATTGAAAATACTATGACATGTTTACCATGCCATCCAAGTTGTTTAACATGTACAAATTCGAATAGAACTCACTGTGTATCATGCCCACCTGAATCGTCTCTTTTATCTGGTGCCTGCTTAAAGACATGTCCCAATAGTAAGTATTTGAAAGGAAATACTGTGTGATAACTTCTTTTTTATATTCCTTTTTACCAAAGGCTTGTGAAATTTAGTGCATGAAAACTTACACTATCAAAATATGAACTGTAAAATGGAATGATACAGAAGTACTTTCATGATCATGTCTGATTTCCATAACTGCTTCCAAGTCAGTTTTAACCACATTATCTGTAATTAGAACATGTATTAAAAATAATATAATAATATAACAATATTTCCATTTCTAAATTTTGAGCAAGCCTTATGTTAACACTTTCACTTCATTACCTTTTCTGCAACAGGTCCTAAAAAGCTCTCATAAATCTTTTAGGAATATTAAAATCTTATTTCCAGCCAACAAATTAATATCCCTTAACTGAAGAGTGTTTACATTGTTTGATGAACCATAATGAATTTGGAACATTACCCACCCTACTTTTATCTCACCTATGGATGGGTGAGAGTATGTGCATGACATTCATGTAATCTTGTTTTGCAAGTATTGTCAGCCAGCATACTTTTATACTGTACTGATGATGATCATCAATCAAAAAGCTGCTACAAATATTGAAGATTGTCGTACTTGATTTTAGTTTAATTTGTAACGCAACATGGCATTTATTTAACAGATCAACCAATATCTGGTTTGGTTTTGTTTAGAAATGTTTCGTGCAGTGGACTCTTACGATAAGACAAAGTCAGTTTGTAAAGAATGTGCTAAAAGATGTACAGAATGCAGTAGAAAGAGTACAATATGCAGTGCTTGTGAAAAAGGTTCTATTTTGCAAGGCAGCACTTGTGTGCCACGTTGTGGTCGAAATGAATGGTTTGATGGAAAAACCTGCCAGTTATGTCATCAGACATGTCGAACATGTCTCGGAGAAACACACTTAAACTGTACATCTTGTCCCAAAAAGAAGTTAAACGACATTGAAGATAGGTAAGATAGGTGCATTTATCAATTCAATACAAGAAGCAATATGTATTCTTGTTTAACAAGTAAGTATTAAGGGAATTTTCGAGAAACATTGGAGAGTAATTAATATTGTTATTTTGTGAAAATTTTCTAGGTATTTATTCAAGGGACAACAATGTCTTTCAGACTGCCCACTTGGATACTTTAAAGAGAACACCTTTTCGGCCAAATGCGTAAGCTGTCCGAAATATTGTCTCCAATGTTCTGATGAGGGAAGAAAATGTGACATATGTGATGTGCATTATTATCGAGTTACAACAAGGGATCGAAAATGTGTTGAGAGGTGCCCAGTAGGTATATGAATAACTTTGTTTAACACAAGGAAATGTACTTAACTGAAATGTTATTACAAAATTCATGTTCTGTTAATTTCCTTAAGAAAGCAACCCTTTACTTTCTGTACAGACAAAATAATGTGAAAATTACGTGAAGTTGGATACCTTAAGAGTAATGAAGAGGAAAGGAATTAAAGACTATTATACTGAATAACTGCATTGTCTTTTAAAATAAGATTTAATATTTCCCCATTTAATTGTAATTGCTCATAAATAAATGGTGGCGGGAATATGATGCTAGCAAGGATGTACAGAACTTTGGATAATTTATTTAACACTAGCATTCTACCACACTGTCTGGTTACACTGTTCTGTTAAAGCCAGATAGAAAACTGATCTAAAAAATGGCGAAATTAAAAAAGGAGGAATTCAGGGAGTATAAAAAATCACACAGGTTCAGAAAAACATGCAGTGATTTGACTGGTGTAACATTTATGTAGAAGAGTCTTTTCAAAAGAGTAATGGCAATTTAACTGCCATTTTATTTTTAGAAAGTTCCCCTCCAAATTGGCTTGCACCAGTCAAATTTTTACTTGATCTGGTACTGATATGGACTTTCAATGAGTCTTTGACAATAAAGATATAGAAAAAAAAGTGTTATTATAATCATGAGATTGCTGTCTCTCTTTTTGAATAAACCATGTCAAACCAAATTTGTATCAACTAAACATAAAAGTGTAACATATTAGTCTCCTAATCAAGACTGTAGTCTTTCATTCTTGTTTCGTATGAAAACACGTTTTGCTTACTTTAGGTTACTATGCAGATGTAGTACGTCGTTTGTGTGAACCTTGTAACCATCCATGCAATAGCTGTGTGCCACAAAAGCCAGCTGTATGTACATCATGCGCTGAAGGTTATTTCTTAAAGGGTCAAGAGTGTGTCCCCTCGTCTGAATGCAACAACAGATATTTTGTCAACAAAACCAGTGGCAAGTGCTTACCATGCAAAGCACCATGTGAAAGTTGTAAATCAGCCAATCAGTGCATCAGTTGCTTTTTCAATTATTACCTGACTCCAACGGGGAGATGTACGGAAATCTGTCCAAGCAAGTCCTTTTCTTGGTTTCGCACAAATCAGTAAGTAGTTGTGTTGCTGTGTGCTGATGAAGGATATGGCCATGCTGATGTTTTAATTAGATCAATTTTAACAAACAACTGGTCAATAGTTTCTTCAGGTCATTCTTATTTCGACTGAACAATAGAAAACTTTGCCGATTACAATAAGGAAGCAACTTTTGTTAATTTTTGCAATGTTTCAGGGCAAGTGCTTATTTAACAATCTTTGTTAATATTTTGGACTTCAGATGATTCTGTTTTCCATCAACTGATAAAAACTAAAGACAGATTTGAAAGAAGTCATCTGATTTATGTGCACTGTGATGTCTATAAGAACGTCAATATATGAATTGAATGGAATATCCATCCAGGATTTTTGTGTTAGTAAAACCCGTCAACTAATTATGGGCAATTAGTTCATTAGTTCATTAGTGCAAACCTGTTCATATTTTATACAGCGAACATAAATAATGTTTATGTTTTCGTATTCCTCCACAAACAGAATGGACTATGAACTTAGTTATCCTTTGTAGATGCCAAGACTGTCATTTGAGTTGCGCTGAGTGTGATGGTCCAACAGAACGAGACTGCACTTCATGTCCTCCTGGTTACTACTTACTAAATGGCGTTTGCAGATTAGATGTACCAGAGGGATATTACGTCCAAATGAACAGTAAGCGCTCCGCACTGCTAAACGCCTGTCATCACACATGCAAGACATGCAGTGGACCATCTCCAGAACATTGTCTCTCATGTATAGGTAAGTGGATTAAATGTTTGTGTTTCCTTTATACCTTTTATGGAAATATTTATACACAAATTTTATGAAAGCAGTTATTTTGAGTTGAGCCTAGATTTTGAGTTATTCCAAAACAGTCAGCTAAAAATATTCGTTAGATGGAATTTCATTTGTTATCCAATCATTTTCTTAACTCCATTTGTTATCCAATCATTTGTTATCCAATCATTTGTTATCCAATCATTTGTTATCCAATCATTTTCTTAACTCTTTTGTTTCCTGTTCTGATATATTTCAGGTGTGCGTTTGTAGATCCACTTCATATTGTTCTAGTACGGATTCCCACTGCTCACATCACCACACTGCAACCTTCAATTCTGTCCAGCACTGTTTATTACCTTTAAGATTAACAACAGCAAGTTTCAACAGAGGTTTTTAAAGTGCCTTTGTTGTGATCATTTATTTAGGCAGAGTTTTTTTTTTTTTTACAGAACAACTTGACAAACGCGACAGTGGTTGCATTAATCCATGCCCGAAACAGTTTCTTTCAGAAAACAGTTGTCAGAATTGTCACCCAAGCTGCAAATCGTGTTTCGGTCCAACAGCCTACCAGTGCTTGGAATGCCACGATAACTTCACGCTGAACATCGATACGCATACCTGCGATAAGGCTTGCCATCGAAAGTTTTACAAGGATTCTGACAGTTTGACTTGTAAACGGTGTCATCAGTCATGTGCAGCATGCTTCGGTCCGAAGTCCGATCAATGTCTGACTTGCCCGGAGAAATTGAATTTCTACAAGAATAATTGTGTTAGACAATGCCCTTCAGGTATGGGAAAATGTTATTTGTAAAGTTACTTCGTTTTACTCATCTCGCTTTCTCTTCATGAGATATATCGGTTTTGCCTATAAGCAAGTTTACATTAAGATATGATGTTCTTCTTATGAGAAAAACACATACAGGTTGAGGACATCACGTGATCAAAACTTGAGAAAAGCAATCTGCTCACCAGACTCCTCGGTGAAAACTCTAATAATAATGTTTGAAAGAAAGGTGTTTTAAAACATGATGTTTTGATGATCTGACTTATGATTGTTTCAACCTTTATTTTCTTTCAAGTGAAATGATGACGTCATGTCGTTAATGGTAACTCTGAAAAAAATCATCTATGACGGCATAGTAAACGAGGCTAGGGTGGTAGTTTATTGCCGAGTCTATGAAACTCCGTATATTTTCTTTGAAAAACTCTATTCAAGAATAAATCAACGTAAAATCTTCAAAAATATTATAGGTTGGTACAAGACATTAGCTCAAGTCTGTGTGCCATGCAGTAAATCATGCACAAAGTGCTTATTCAAATCTGATTTCTGTACACATTGCGCCGCTGATGAAGTGTGGAGTGATTACAAATGTTTAAAAAGTTGCGGGAAACGGCGGTTTTTCGATGCCAGTCGTCGATGCTTGCCGTGTCACGAGTCGTGTTTATATTGCAACGGTGCTGCACCAAACGAGTGTACTGGGTGCGAAGATGGCATGACACTTCACAATGGAATGTGTTCTGTTGGATGTATACCTGGCTTCTATAACAACCGACAAAGAAACAAATGTATGCCTTGTATGGAAAACTGTTTGAGTTGCTTTGGTGAGAAATCAAACTTCTGTATTTCAGTTTTAGTTCAGGATTGAATACATCCACATCGAACTTAATAATATTAACTCCTGTTTTATCAAATTGGTATCTTTAATTACGAGATCTTTTTATGATTTGTTTCTTAAATGTCATTTTATAGTTTACAGTTGAACTTGAGTATGGCTGGCCCATTTCCATTTCCTTCTGGGTCTTCTCCATCTGGTCCACCTCCATCTCCATCTAAGCCATCTCTATTCTTATAAGGGTCATCTCCATCTCCATCGAACCCATCTCTATTCTATCAGGGTCATCTCCATCTGCATCTGGCTCATCTATATTTCATCTAGGTTATCTTCATCTCCATCTGACCCATATCAATTCATCCTCATTTGAAATTTTGATTCGAATTAAACGTTGGTGAATCAAAATTGTAGATCTCCTAGAACCCTAACTACTAAAGCTTATGTTGATCTTTGGTTTGATGTGAAGTCCTTGTATTTTTTCGTAATGTTTAGAGACGACGAAGAAAAAGTTAAAGTGTTTGGTTTGCTCCAATTCCACAGTACTGAAGCCTGACGGTTATTGTGGTAACGAGTGTCCAATCTCGTCATACAAACTGCCAACCAACAACGTCTGCAAGGCTTGCTTAGGGAGAGGCTGTATGCGTTGCGACAAAGATCTGGGTCATTCGTGTTCGCAATGCATGCCGTTATATCAGTTGTCCAACGGATTTTGTAAGTCCACGTGCGGTATAGGTAATTATCCGGACGAAAGATTAAAACAATGTAGAAAATGTCATTCCCTTTGTACGTCCTGTTACGGCCCGACAGAAAACGACTGCAGAAGGTGTAGCTCTACCGCCTTGACAATCATTTCGGAAGACAAGAAAATCACATGTGCAACCGCCTGTCCATCTGGTTATTTCGCCTTGAATCAATTATGTACTCGTTGCAAACCTGAATGTGCGGAATGCGCAAGTAAAGAGAAATGCTCTGCTTGTCAGCCGCCACTTATATTACATAAATTCAAGTGTATACCAGCATGTCCGAATGGTTTTTACGCGAATGAACAAGAGAACACGTGCGTTTCGTGTCGACATACTTTTGGCCAGTGTACGTTGTGTGATGCGAAATCTTGTAAACAATGTCGACCAGGCTTATATCTATCTGGTGAAAGCTGTACCTATGATTGCGGTCCACTGAGTGTGGGTATTCAGAACAGCTGCGTACCGTGCGACAGTCTATGGAAAGATTGCTTGAAATGCAATCAATCCTCTTGCATTCAATGCAAACGTCATTACCAAGCTGTGAATGGAAAGTGTGTACTATCCTGCGAAAGTGGCTACCAAGACCTGAACGGAACCTGCGTTGAGTGTGCGGACACAGATTGTGGTAACCCGTCAGCAAACAATGATATGAGAAATTCTTCGTCTGACACTAAGGTAGTGTCATTTAAACATGCTGATTTGAATATTGGGAAGAAGCTGATTTCAAACCACTCAGCTCTGCCTACTTCTTCCACTGACAAACCCACAACCATTGGTTCTATAAGCACTGTTCATACCGTTGGTAAACCTAGTGAAGAGTCGAGTGAAAACAATGACTATTCAGTTAAGGATACTTCTGCTAAGGACGTGAAACATAAACAAAGTGAGAGATTAGCAGAAGACCAGCAGGAGATGAGAAGTCATCCCCGCAAAGATGCCATTCCGGTAAAAGTGGGGAACGGAAAGACACCTGTCTCTGGGGATTAACCTTCCGCTATATTACATAATCACTGAGATGTTATCAGGATTCCAAGTAAAAGAAATTAACGACACATATTATGAACTGAAATATAACCTGTACAATCGATGGATTGACTTGAGGATGTTTATAAAGTCATTGAGAAGCTACCTGACAACTGCGATCCCTGTCACCGTTATTACCGTTCGCCGTATGTAAAAATTAACGACATATGTCGTCAAAAATAGACGAGATTTGTCGCTAGAGGAGGGCGCAAGTGCATAAGGAACGGCTTGTCTTCATAGAATGAGATCAGAATCTGGTTGCGATGCTTTGCCAGTTACGAACAATCACATAAATATATAATTATATACCACTATATATCTACCATTTTACATTTTTACTCTAAATACACAGATTGTGTTTTTTATCGGAATAGATGCGAAATTTCCCAACGCGAAAGAAAGTTTTGAAGTATGGAAACTTGCTTTAATTTATTTCCTCTATCTAACTGACATGAACGATGTTGTATTGCCTACATACGGTGACGCCTCAAGTACTTTTATAATCATCCGTGACCTGAGCCATGGAATCATAAGGCCTGGTTCATAAGGCCTGGTTCAGACCCTATTTTGCTACTCTGTTTTAAAATTTCAACTTTCTAAAGCTCAATAAGTTCCACTTAAGCAATACTGAAATCCAAACAATATGTCCATAAAAAATGAGTGAATCTCTACTGCTTTAGTTAGTAGTAATGTTGTTTTATTTGTTGCTAAGCATTAATTGAAAAACTATGTATTTCCAGTCTTGAAAACCTTTGTGTACGTTTAAGTATTTAAGTACAAAGTGTAGAACATAGTTCTGCAACCTAGTGTAACAATTTTAAGAAATTTATTGTAGCTATGCTCTTGCTGCATTGTTTCAAAACTTCATGTTGCTAATTTATCTAAGATTCTTCTAGTACTGTTGCTTAACTGTTTGAGAAAATTTATAAGCGTTGTTTAACGTGCATTATACGTTACGCTTGGTTGTTCGAGGTTGGCATCCCCCTCTCCCCTCACTGCCAACAATGAACAGTGTTCATACTAGGTGGTGCCTTGATTATATTATTCTGAAAGATTTGTAGATAAGTATTTTTTGCCGTCTCAGAGAACATGCGTGGCTTGTACGGATATTTTGAGACGAGGGGTCCTCTCCTTTTATCTGCTACACGACGAGCGAGAAGGGGGCAAATCAGCTCGATCTTCTTGCATGCTTAGTCAGCAAAAACTATGAAGATGGCAGGCGAAGAAACGTTTGCCGAACCGTATTTTATACTCTGTTGCACTTTTTCTCATTCCAAATCTTTCTTAGGGAGAGATAAAAAAATATGGCAATGTCGAAGCGTTTCTATATTTTCATAAACTTCCATAATTCGTGCATTTCATGTGATGCATGTATTATGGAACGCCTGGTAGTTGCAAGCATTACACTCAACTGGCTGCCGATTGACTCCCCCCGGCGCTATTTCCTTTTCGCACTCCCCTAAATGTATCTGATCCTAACCCTAACCCTGACCCTAAAACATCCTGGACGGGAGCGTGGGGGAAATAGCACCGGTAATTCCGTCCAGGTGTCCTTTCTCCACTAAGAACAAAAATTGTTCTTGTTAGCACTGATTTCAACTTGACTTTTCAAGCAGTTGATTTTTTTGCACAAACATTCAATTAAGCAGGTTCCCACTGGACGACGAAGGTTGTCGGCCAAAGTGATGAAAATTTATCGCTTATGTGTTCCCCACCTGTCATCGCTTTCAAAATATAATATAAAAGAAAAAAATTAAGGTTTGTGATAGTGTTTAAACAGATATGAACGACATAAGTGCGATCGCACGCGCTGTCACATGTCAAAAGTCCTAGGTAGGCGTACATTTAATCGCACGGGCCAATTTGTCATCAACGTGTGATAACAATCCTTTGTTTGTGGGCATAATAGCGTATGATTTTAATGAGTCAACAAATGCTGCGGAATTGACTACAATCACCATTTAGAAATGATTTCCAAAGTGGAATATTCACTCTATCCTTTCGTTTTTTAATAATCAGTAGAAACAAACAAAGATTATTACGCATTATTCATTCACTTATTCATTTTCACAGTTATCAAATTATTAGGGATCGGCTCCAAATTATATATAAGCGATATAATAAGCGCTTATTAGCGGATTTACGCTAGCGATTTTTGGAAAAAAGCGCTTAATGAATCGCTTACTTTAATATTTAAGCGATTTGTACAAACTATCAAACAAATTTTAAATCATTTAAATCGTTTATTTTTCGCTTATAATTCGCTTATCATCGGCAAAAATCGATAAAAATCCACTAAACTTTGAGTATAAAGTTCGTTGGAAGCCATGTTTTTGTTATTATGTTTTTTCAACTTCTGCAACACGTATACGAATAAAACGAAGAAAGTCATATATATATGAAGTTATAAATATGTAACAGTTTATGGGAAAAGGATTACAAGCGAAAAAGCGATTTGAACCACTTATTCGCTTCACATGAATCACTTTTCCGCTTACCATGAATCGCTTTTCCGATTCTAATGAAACGCTTTTTTGATTCTATATATCACTCACTCAAGTGTTGATTAAAATTCTGATAAACATTCCCCCCAAGGAATATACCAAAATATCGATCGAACAACTCAAAAAAGAATTGTAAGGGGCGGTTCCTATTGGTAGTAGCTTTAAAACAAACTTTTTTTTCTTTTTTTCGTAAACTGAATGTGAACCATGTTTATTTCACATAACAGGGGTAGAACAACTTAAACAAAAAAGAATTATAGCAGACGGTTTCTATTTGTAGCAACCTGAAAACAAACTGTTGTTTCTTTTATCTCGAACTGAATAAGAACCAGGTAATCAGTTCATTATTAAACACTAACACGTGCTACCTGTAATTATATACATCTGTCACATTGAGTTTTCAAAATAATGCTGAAGTCGTGATAACAACAACATCCTTTGAGAATGTAGACATCTTTATCAATAAAAAAAGTTTTTCATGAACTTTTTATTTTTATTTGGCAAAATAGCAATTAGATATAATACTCCCGGTTATGTTGCAACTTCAAAAACTGGCACATAATCAACATACACGTTGAATGAAAGGCAACGGAGTGAGTAGGTGAATCCTACTTTTCATATTCTAACAAAATACCGTTACTTTATTTTATTTATATTGTTTGTCGTCAAAATCCCTTGGATGGTCACGTACATGAAACATGGAATCTACGATGTAAACAAATAATAAGATTATGTAATAAGATTAATCTTATTATGGCGATAGCAACGATTTTTAGTTTTTATTTACATTTTTATTTACATTGAGCATCGCAAGCAAGATCTGAAACATTTCGTGTTTGAGTGCTGAAAACATTGGCTTGGGTGATGTCATAATTTAGGTTTCTTGTCCACTGATAGACCCAATCACGATCCTAAGATAAGATTTTCAAAACGCGGCAAAAATCTTGTAATACGTCGGTAAAATGAAAACAAAATACGAGGCAAATTCGAAGAAGCTATATCTTTTTGCCGGTTGAATATGAATAATCGGGAAAATAAAAGAAACATGCATGTAAACAAAATATTTCCAAACAAAGTATTTTTCAAAATCGATCAATTCGCTTAAAATCGCTTACGCAAATCGATTAACATACGCTTATAGGAAAATTGGTTAAATTTAATCGCTTATATTCTAACGATTTGATTCACATAATATTCGTTTACAATCGCTAAATAAAAAAAATCATAAGCAGGCCTTGTCAGGAGAGGTGTGCGGTTGTTCGCACGCCTGTTTTAACGTTTTTTATATGTGGCGTGCGATCGATCGCACGCCTGAAATTTCGTATGTCTGCCTAATCTTTTACAGACAAGTGGGGGACGTTTAAACTTGTGAACCCCAAACACAAGGACTGGCGTCAATACATTAAAGGTTGACTCTCGCAGTCTTAACTTTTCTTGTCTGATAATGTTTAAACTTGAAGTCCTCTGTGGCTAGAGAATAAATCTTTCAATAAGAGAACTAGTGGGGTCGTCAAAGTATAAGAAACGCAAACAAGCAATCTGTTCACGAACGCATTTAATCGTACATGTAATTAACAATTATGAAGGAAAATCGCGCTTTCATAATCTTTGATCTTTTGAGAAAAGAAATGAAAATTCATTCATTATCAAACGTTGATCGACTGCACAACGTAAAAAAGTTTCTTCGATAACTTTTGAAAAAAATGATCATTCATTTTCATTCATTTTAAGACGTCACAATAGTATTCCCAAAAGCTGTCAGCTGTCTTTGAAAATATTTAAGCACGAGAAGAAAAAAATTTTACGTGCTCCATTCGAAAAAATATCTATAAGCAAAGACAGGTGACAATTTCTGTTTCAATATTGCGAAACATGCTGCAACGTGATGTGATATAAATTGATAAACACGTTTTCGAATGTAAATTTCATATTCGACTTTTTTAATAACACATGAAAGAAATTATGTATCTCTTTTCACCGTGGTCGATAACGTCATCGAAAACTTCTTTTCAAGAAGATTAATAAATAGAAAACCTTTTTTCATGAACAAGATTAATAAAAGCCTTTTTGATATACAACTGGTACTTTAAAGTAAACAAATATTTAAATAAATTCCGCTGCGTCTAGACAGTGCCAGCTGTTTTTTACGTTACAAGAACGAATGTATATAATCTTTTTAAGCTTCGCACTCCATCACACGCCTAAAAATTAGATGGCGTGCGATCATCGCACGCCATATTTTTGAAGTTTTACATTCAGGCGTGCGGTAGTCGCACGCCGCCCTTTTTCTTCCTGACAAGGCCTGCATAAGCGATAAAATTAAGCGAATTTTAATCGATAATTTTGGAGACGATCCCTTATTATTATTATAATTTCAAATCACGTAAAATATCAGATCGCATGCGCATAAATTTCGAGCAATTATAGATGGCATTTTTAAAAGGAGAAGACTGAGCTTCCTCACCAGCTTTCCAAGCATTACTTGGTATTTTTCTTTGTTTCCACCTTATAAAGGCAAGGATATTTCTGAATTTCCAGAGACGACGGAGGTATCATAGTTTTTATTGTTATTTGCACTTTTCCTTTATGGGAAGTAGACCTAGACTGAGTCATATTCGGAGTTGCTGGCATTACAGTGACCTCCTCTGAACAAAGATAAGACCCAACCACATTTGTTTGTTACAGTTTGGTATTTATTCTTTTTTGATATTATAACTGATGAAAAATAGATGTTACTCCATAAATCTGCTCTTTCCATTCCAAAAAGTTTGTATATACCTAGGCAGTGTAAATTCCAAGCACTTTTAGCTACTATATATACCGTTTTTATAATTGAGATCGAGTTTCTGTAGTGGATAGCACCCGAAGGCTGTGCGATTTTACTTTAATACAAGAAATTTATTTCATTCTTAAGATTCGATTTTATAATATAAATCGCACGCTTAACTTGCATAACTTGCACATGCAAAAATTAACTTTTTTGGATTGAATGAAATTCTTTTCATATCTTAAACAATTTTGTAAATATCCTGCATTTATTTGGAAGGCCTTAATAGAATGGCAGACATAAAGCACGGCATATCGAGCAAGTCTTACTACAGCAAAATTCGCTGACGAGGACAGGAATATTGACCAATCAGAAACATTTTCACTGGGGAACATCATGTTTGCAATTGAGTAGACACCAGTTGTTAGTCAAGATAAATCATATTTTAAAGGGAGCTGGAAAGTAGATGCTTTTTAATTTCATTGAATAACACGAAAACGAGTCCTGCTGGTACCACTTATGTTTTCATATTCTTTCATTAGGTGAACAAAGGAATTCGTCTAACGAAGAAAATTTCAAAATTACCTTAGCAATGGTGGTCGTTTTCCCTAGCAACAACGAAGAATAACTTATTATACCTCAGTAATTTGTTGTCAATTGAGCACGAACGTTGAGCATGTTTTTATGAATATCTACGTGTGCAATTTGAGCATTAGCGCCATCATGGCGCAGTGCCTCATAATAACAAGACTAAGAGTCGCACCCCTGAAATACAAAATAACACTTTTGCGCATGCAATTAATCGCACACCTGGCAATTTTTTTATTGACAAGACTGAATAGGCAACGATGTGCTTATTTGAATAACATAGCAAATAACTGATTTCGTGATAACAAGGAGCGGGGTAACAGTTCTTGCCACGTTTCAAAAGCTTTTTGATTTCTTTTTACTAAAAAAAATTTTTTTTTCAAGATTGAGTTTCAGAAACTCAATTTAAGATTCAGTATGCTTGCCATGTAACGGTAGTAAAAAAGTGCTTGGAATTTACACTGCTAGGTACCCTACTTTCGATTTTATAAAGTTTCTTGATTCCGCAAAAATTAATTCCGCAAAATCTCATTTCAAGTCGTCATCCGCAAAAATTTATTCTGCAAAATATGGCATTTTTGAGTCCTTTATCTGCAAACATTTCTTCCGCCAACAATTTCTTCCCTTAAGGTAAGGTCTATTATAGTGTCTACGTGCCTGGCAACCTTTCAACAAATCTGAAAAACTAGATGCATTGCAGTATTCTGATTTCAAAGGACAGCTGGTCAGTATAATAATTTTAAACTATTAGATACCCGGCATTATAAATGTCTACTCTAAGTAACGACCTAGTGTGTTCTTATAACAATTTCATGCACCATCAAACTTCTTGCTGTGAAAACTCTTATAAAAACGTTTGAAGTCATCGCGTGATCAATTGCACATTAAGTCAAAATCTCAATTTCGATCAATATGACTGTGTTTTCCATCCATCAATAAGGCAAGAAAAGATCTGGGAACGAGATTGTGGATTTATATTATTCTTTTTTAAATGTGATGTAAATATAATATATATAAGGGAAGAACGTGAAGCCACTAGATTTTTGTGACTTGACAATTATGTTCAGAGAAGTACTCCGACTAGAAAACATACGAGAACCAAGAAATGCATCTTTGAGAAGAGGAGCTTTTTGTATAATAATCTCGCACTCGTTACAAAGCCACCTCATCCTTTGTTTTTTCATCTATTAGCATATCTGAGGTTCTTATTAAACAGTGATGATTATATGCCCTAGTATTTTAAAGTCACTTTTTAGACAATATAACATTTAGGTACATCATATTTTTATGTAAGTTTTACAAAAAAAGTCCAGAGCATTAATTATCACGAGCTGTCTTAACTGATAAAAGTTGGGAGACACAATTTTGAGAAAAATTTTGAAAACCCTGTAAAATACATGTAAATTGAGCCGATATATAAGACCTATAAATCAGTCAATAGTTACTCCATACTAACCATTATACATAATAGCGATCCCATATAGACAGACTTCACTTACGGACTCGTACCAGTATGAGGTTGTCATACTTTCCCAAGTTTTCAACGAAGGCTAAATGCAAGTTGTCACAAATTGCTATTACCTTAAGGCTTATTCAGAGCTTATTCAAATAGAAGACATAAATTTTTCCCAGACATCAGCTATATGTTTTATGGTGGCTTTTGTACTCCACTCAAAAATTAAAAATTACAGCAGCAACCACTCACATATTTTATATTTAGGGTTCTCATCTCTGGTTATATCATTAGTTAATTGTATTCATCAAGGATAGACCGAGATTTGTTCTTAGGAAATCACACAAAAGTGCACATCTAGCTTGGTTTTTAAAAAGGGACCATTTGCCAGAAAATTACACAAATTTCCTGTATAAAATAAATTCTGCTGAATAAGGGGTGATTCATTCTATAGGATTATAGAATAAAACACATGTTTAAAATTAAAAAAATGTGTAATGGTCTTTACGTATTTATATCTGGATGTATATTATACAGCTGAGATATAATTTGCCCTAACATCTATTTCAATATGTCCGTACTCTGTTGGCATTCGCCTCTGCGTCAGTTGACATATGATTGGTAATCTATAGTTCTCTGGCTGCCATAGAGAATGAAGATTTTAATTTCCCATTTGTTTGTTGTTTCATCAATTTTCAACCTGTTCCATTTCCCAAAGGGCCTGGTTACATGTAGCAGAATCTATAATAACACATACTGTAATACTCAATATGTTAAGTATCTTATAAGAAATTAAGGTGATATTCTGTGAATCATAGAAAATTGGAAATTCAGTGAATTATTTTAATTTTCAATTAAAATTGATGGACTTCAATCAAAGAAAGGAAAGACTTCCATCAATATAAAATCAATGCAATGCAATTTCTGCAATTTCTGCAATTTTTGACAATGTGTATCACAGTTTTTCAGTTAAATCTAATTTTGCAAATGCAGATGAAGTTATAAGGCAAATGAATGTCTCATTAAGCCAATGCACATAAAATTAACAAGAATTTGTTTAATTACGTGACATAAGTTGTTTACTCATTTACATGCACCTGCTGCATAAAGAATTATGAACCAATTCTTATACAGTCGACCCTTGATATCTCGAACTCTCTGGGGACCAGGACAAATGTTCCAGATATTAAGAGTTCCAGATATTGAGAGAGGGGTAGGAAGTTTCTTTTGCTTAGATTTTGTGCCATTTTTTTCCAGCAAGGTCAATAATTTGTTTTTATTCTTAACCCAGGTTGTGTTCTTTGGGAAACCATACGTTTGGGATGCTTATTTTTTACGCACCCCTTTATGCAAGTCTTTCAATGCCTTACATTGTTCTACTACAAATTTGTTTGTAAACCTTTGCTTAACGAGCCTCATGTTTTTGCCTTTTAGTAGAGATAATCAATTAATCTTTCAAAAAAAGCTAGATTCTCGAAAATTCGAATTTAGAAAAATAGAATTTAATCAAAGCATTCGAAAATGCAAAAATCACACTTGGAATTTCTAAAAGTTTGGGAGAAAGTTCGAGATAATGAGATAAAAACAGCCAGGGGATCGGAAATAATGTTCGAGATACAAAGGTTTGATATATAGAGAGGATTTTGGCCCAAATCAGTGCGCAGTGTCCAAGGGACCGAAAAAAGTTTTAGATATTGAAAAGTTTGAGATGTAGAGTATTTGAGATATCGAGAGTCGACTGTACTGATGAAATGTTTTGGTACCACAAGCAAAACATTTCCAATTATTTATTAATCTTAGCAGCAGATTGCTATATACTATGTTAACAGCCATAAAAATTCTTGACAGTTGGCAATTCTGTGCCGACATTTTCGACCTGGTAAAATAAATAAACTGATACAAGAAAATGTGAATACTACTGCCTTTGTTTCCAGTCGATGGCTTTTCACATTCTGTACAGAACATGAAAATTATGCTTTAATGTAATGAATTTAAAAAATTTTCCCCATGATGAAATTGAAAAAAAAAAGTTCTTTAATACCCATTTCTATTGTTACTGTCTTCATTATCATTAACTTAAACTTTCCTTATCTATTTAGGAGGGAAGTGTTAATATTGAATAATAATGTCAGACGATGATTTTATGGACGATGATGAGGAATATGATTTGGTATGTTTTCCATTCTTTTTGGTGTATTGGTTGCAACTTTCTTTTTTCCAAATGTTTATCCTAAAATACCTTACTGATCTAATTTCAGGAATATTCCACGGATAGTAATTCCGAGCCTGATGTTGATTTAGAAAACCAGTACTATAACTCGAAAGCACTCAAAGAAGATGAGCCTCACGCATCACTTGAAAGTTTTGAGAAGGTTTTTTAATTTGAATGTTTATTATAGAGTCTGATTTAAAAATGTTCAACAAAATCTTGTTTATCTTTTTTCTTATGAGGTGACTATCGACTCACAAGGTATAACATTTTAGATGTTGCCATAGGTCTTAGAACTAGAACAAGAAAAAGGAGAATGGGGTTTTAAAGCATTAAAACAGATGGTGAAGATCAATTTCAAACTGGTATGCATGTTTTTCATTGAAGCTATACTGTGGTACAAAGAGCAGCCATATTGGATAGTGTTTTGAACATCAGCTTTAATCTGTTGTTATAGCAACAATACGAAAAAATGATGAAAAGGTATAAAGAACTGCTGACATATATTAAGGTAAGAAATATGATCAAAAGCAGACAATGATCAACAACCCAAAATGTTCAAAAAGCCACTGCAATGAAGGGCATTTTTTTTAAATAGAGTGTAAATTTCTATTGAAATGCACTCCTGTTCAGTGATTTTTCAGCAACTATGACTATTTCCAAGTGAGGAAAACTTTCACTTTTCAAGCAACTAATCACCATTTGTTTTGAAGAGTGAAGCTGACTTTTAGAGTTACTTTTAGAGTGCTGTTACAAGAAACCATTCTGAAAAGTCCATTAATTCAATATTGGACTTTATTTCCACTTCCAAGCAGGTTAGTGTTTTCTTTGAGATTGCTTATTTTATATAATGTCAGTACACTATAAAACTCGTCTCGGTGAGTAGCTAGAAAAGATATGTTTAGTTTACCGTTAAGGTTTAGAACAAACGTCGGTTTCTGGATTTCCAGTTTTCCAGTGTCTCAAATTTGAGCTAGGATATATTTTGAGCATTTTCTAAGTACTTTTAAAGCTTCCATACTGATTTCTGAAAGATTTGTGCAGAACAACATCCTTTCAGACAAAAAGGCATTTCAAATTGTCAATTTTCCTGTCACTGTCATTTCATTTGCATTTTTATGGACAAGCAAATCATGTCTTCAAAATCAGTTTAACAATTTGCACCCTTATTGTTTATCCAAAGTATCAAAGGAGTTTCCATTACTGACCAAATTTCTCAGTTTGTAAGGAGGGGAATAGTATTTTGAATCCATTCGAAATTATCAAATCTGTCATTAAATCATCTTAATAACACAATAAGACAACCTTATTATAAGCTTTTGTTGCTGCTACATTCTCAGAACTCACCAGGGGAAAATTTCACTATCATTTTTATCCCCATACTGTTTTGTGTATGTAAGTATGGATGCTCTCCTACACTCTACACATGCATGGAGTTTGAAGAATTTAGAAAAATGCTTTACCGTATTTTTCTATGATTTGTTCTTAAAATCTTTTTAAGATGTCTTTACTTCAAGAGTTTTATGAGACAACCTTGGAGGCATTAAAGGACGCAAGAAATGAAAGGTTATGGTTCAAGACTAACTGCAAGGTTTTTTGTTTTATATTTTTCTTTTCATTACCTTACACTTTAGATGCAATATGAAAGAAATTTAATCAGATTTTTATCTTATGGCAGATACTTCATTCATAAGGAATTCCTTTGTTCAATTATCTGCTAGTTTTAATTTTTGCTTTTTTTGTATACATGTTACATTGTATTGTTTTGCTATCATCTGGTTGCATACTTGCTGTTTTTCAATCTTATTTCTTTAGCTTGGCAAATTGTATTATGACAGGGAAGATTTCGTTAAACTAGCACGTATAATAAAAGAGTTGCGTCGATCTTGCCAGGTGAATACTTCCTTCATACTTGCACTTTAGAAAAAATCTTTTCATTTTATAAAGATTGGCCTCCATTTGTTTTCCAGACTAATGACGGTGAAGAAGATTTGAAAAAAGGAACACAACTTCTAGAAATCTATGCATTGGAAATACAAATGTATACAACACAGGTAAATTCTGTTAATTTCATTAGAACTATAATTAAAACAACTATAATTAATCTTGAACAACAACAATGCCCTTGCAATTCGTTTTTTCTTCTATTTGTTTTTGTTTTTTTGTTTTTTAGAAAAATAACAAGAAATTGAAGGTGAAGTGAATTTTTTATTTAAAAGAAATTTTAAGTCGTTATTAAAATCCTGAAAAGATTGAATGATTAACAGGGACTATACTAACATACATAATTAAGATAAAATAAAAACATGATTCTTGACAATTGTACTCTATTCTGCATCAATACCCTGTTCACATACAAAAGAACATTTCTATTTTTCAGGCTTTTGTTATACTACTTACACATTTTTTGTTTATAAGCAACCAAGTTGCTAAGGGCTCAGCCCTCAAAATGGCCAAAAAAATATGCAACTTGCTTAAGCAACCCTAAGCCCTGAAATCCTCATAACTTTTTTTAATCTACAAAATCAAAAAAAAATAAATTCACTTAAGTTTAAAGGGAGCCTTGTAAACCTTTATAAAATTTCTTTTTGTCCATCAAGACAGACTAAAAGTACCAGTGATAGATGGGTAGAATGAGTCAATTTGTGCATTGTAAGCATTTTTCTTACTCTTTGATAGAAATACCGTATTTCCTCTAATAAATGCCGCCCTCTGATAAACGCCGCCCTCTATTAAACGCCGCACTTATGGCCGAACGTTTGTAGTAAACGCCGCCCTCTAATAAACGCCTCCCTCTATTAAACGCCGCATCTTGAAAAGCGGCGTTTATTAGAAAACAGGTTAAACAACAATAATAAAAAAGTTTTCATCTCATACAAAAGAACGGCGACAGTGTTATTGCTCTTCTTTGACATTTTCGTGAACATATCTTTTGTGTAAAACATTTTCACACAACCTTTCGTAACCTTTTTAAAGATAAGGAAACATTATTGTTTAAGTTTGCTTCTGCCCAATTTTTCATTTTGTAATAAACGCCGCCCTCTAATGAACGCCTCCCTCTATTAAACGCCGCATCCAGAACCTTGAATTTGTAATAAACGCCGCGGCGTTTATTAGAGGAAATACGGTAATCATAATAATTATGAAGAATCAAATGTTTGATAAAATACCTTTAGACAATAATGAAGAAGTGTATGTGTCATGTAATGAAGAAAAATTAAATTGCGTAATAAAATAGCTCAAATGTGTTTTTCTTCGATTTTTTGCTTGAAAAATTTTTAAGCAACCTTACAAGCAACTTCAGCCCTGGATTCTTAAAAATGCTTAGCAACTCCAACCCTGAGCCCAAAATCGAGGTTGCTTATAAAAAATTTGTGTACATGTCATGAAAAGAAAGAAAAATTGGGCCAGTATAAAATAAAATATCATCATTTCTTTTAATAGGCTTTATATGAACAATCTCTTCACATCAAATCTGCTATCCCTCATCCACTTATAATGGGTGTTATCCGAGGTACAATCAATATGGCTATGTTTTTGATTTTCCTTCTTTAATAATAATTATTAAATTATAATTATATAATAATAATAATTATATCTCCATGTTCAGCATAATAATGTCATTGTTTGGGAATTGATGTTCTGTGAGCTTTTGCAGAAAATTATTGTCGTTATAAGTTATCTGATAATTCTTTAATGTTATTCAGATTATATTTGATTGGTTGTTATCAAAATTCTCCACTGGGAGTCATTCAAAGCATTTTTTTGTTTTGGTCATCAAAAACCTATATTGCAGATTAAAATAAATGAAAAATTACTGTTACTGTGCTAGGTTTTGTTTGCTGAAGGTTATATTTTGCTAATTACAACATTGTCTTTTTATAAAATATAATGTAAAATTTTCGAACATTTTGTTTGCTATGAGCTTCTACATTCTGAAATTCTGTCAAAAATCTTCACAGTGGTTATGTAGGGAGATTAATTGGTTACTGGATTGATCATGAAGCATTTTTGACCCCACCCATATTGGAATGTCCATACAAAATCGCGATACTGATTAGATTATTATTGGAAATTGTTTAGAGTGTGGTGGAAAAATGCATTTGCGTGAAGAAGAGTATGATAACGCAGCCACAGACTTTTTTGAGGTAAAATTTTATTTATTGATTTGATTTCCTACAATCAGTTGGTTTACATAACAAACTTTCAAGTCATAAAAAGGATCTTGATAACTTAAGTACAAATATTAGAATTACCCCTTTTACTTTTTTTAAGGCATTCAAAAATTATGACGAATCTGGAAGTTCCAGGTGGGTTGAAAGCCTGTTGTTTATGTTTCATTTGACTAAATATTATAATTATGGTTTATTAATGCTTCTATTTTTAGACGAATTACTTGCTTGAAGTATTTGGTACTGGCGTATATGTTAATGAAATCTAATATCAATCCATTTGATTCACAAGAGGTACTCATTGATTTCTTGTTATTTTTCACATCATTCCTCAGTATTCTTAGATACTGTATAATCTAAATTTGTATGGATAAAAATTTTGACAAAATCGTTAACTTAAAATTAAATCTTACCAAAATTTGGACATATCGTGGAAGTTTATCCTTGCGAAATTCAATTGTTGTTTTAAGGTTTGTTGGTGTTTTCCAGTGTTTGAAGAAAAAGATTTTTTGATTTTTGATTTTTAATTTCTTTATCTTGTTTTTTGTCCCTGTTTACAATTCTGTTTACAATTTTCTAAAAATTACTGCATTGTTTCAGTTTCAATTTTTTGAATCATACAAGAATAAAATATATTATAAATCCCTGTGAAACAACAAATTTAAATCTATGGTAAATTTTTTGGATAACCCGCAATTCCCAAATTATATCCACACAAACTTCTATGCACTTTAGGTGGACTTGAATTTTTTGTCCATTTTATGTGTTTTTCTCTTTTCTACCAGGCTAAACCTTACAAAAATGATCAAGATATTCTTGCAATGACTAATCTTGTCAGGTAATAATATTAACTTTTAAAGGCATTTGCAATTATCCAAATCTGCATCTAAAGTAAGGTTAGAAAATGAAAAGTGTAATTAAATAAGGCTTTGACTCCCTTAGTGAAAAGTTTTGCCATGTATGAACATTGTCTACGTGACTTACACAAGGCCCTATCCCTAAAGCGGCAGAAAGAATAACTAAATTGAAATCAGAAATGAAGGAGGTATTACTGAAATTTTGTTTTCAATAACTCAAGTTCCAATAAGATCAATGTTGCTTTTTACAGTGCCTATCAAAACAATGATATAGCAGAGTTTGAAAAAATACTGAAATGCAACAGGTACGTGATTCTATGTGATTTCTATGGTATTGTTTGTCATAATTTTGTTTTGGTTATTTTAAACGGGATCAACATACCTCTTTAGTATTTTTCTTGTCTTCTGGTGAGTTTGTTTAAACTCAAAATGTTTGGTGTTATGATGTTTTCCTTATTTCCTTATGAACATTCGAAACATAATGTTGTCTTTTCTTCTCACATGATGATCACAAAGAAGAATTAATAAGCAGTACCAATAAATAGGTTGTTCTTTAACATCAATATGTTGGAATTATTTACATTGCTCATTTTGATGGAACTTAGTTTTAATTTTTTTTGTGATAGATTGTCTGATCACTTTTCCATGTGCAGAATTTATGAGCAACTGTTTTCTATTCAATCAAGACATTAACCGGTTTCCATTTCTTTTTGGTAACATGTTATTGTCACTATCTACATGGCGTAAATTCAATTTTTTGCAGGGAGAACATCATGGATGATCCATTCATTCGAGAACATATTGAAGGTGATGTTTCAGATGATGAAGGGGTATTCACAATAATGCAGGACTTATTTGAGTTCATTGATTTTTCTGTTTTAGATTTATTACGAAATATACGAACTCAAGTACTAATCAAACTTATCAAGTATGTGAAGTTTTTCATTTGTTAATAGTTAACATTAATCCTTGTGATGAAAATTTTTAGCTTTAACCTTTTTAATTGACTAAATAACTAGATGGCTATAAAATTTATAAACTCTCAAGCTTCTATCTTCCTTTTTACGATGGTATTTACAAGTTGTTTTACATTTTCATCCTTCACTGTATTTCAGCAACTTTTTGATTTTTGTCTAGCTTATTGTTTGTAATGTGATCGCACTTACAAGCAGTTTCTGCTTTGTACTTATGATAGAAATCCATATATTTAGACCATATACCCGAATTCACATCCCATTTATATCACAGGTATGTTCTTCTTATCATTAATGCCGCTTTATTGTTGCACCAGTTCTTACTATACTTGTCGTACTTATATCACTATACTTGTATTGTACTTACTATACTTAACTTAATCACATATTTTATTATGATAAAACAAGTTCACTTTGTGCTACTGATCTGTTGTGATTTCAGGAGTTAAAAATAGATGTCAACGAAGTGGAGACACTTCTTGTTCAGTGTATATTGGATAGGTTTGTTGTTTTTATTGAAATTAGAGTGTTGTTCTTTTTATTTTTGAAGTTGAACGTTCTAAATCTCAAGATGCTTCACTTGGATTCCTTGAATCATTAAAAATGTATCAATCATGAATTTATTTCTTGTGTAGTACAATACAAGGACGTATAGACCAAGAAAACCAATTGTTGGAGCTGGAGAAAACTGTGACTGGCACCGCCAGGTATTTCAGTAAACATTTTAAAAACATTTTCATAAGTAGATTCATTAAAAATGTTCCTTACTGTGATGTATTAATGCAAAAAATTGAACGCTATTCAATATCAAGTCTTGTTAGCATGAATATTCTTCATCACACATCTCAACAACTCTTCACTTCTCAATTGCAAATTAACATTTCACCAGTGATGCTTTGATGACATCAGAGCATCAACACAACAATTAAACCTTTGCCAGAGATCATCTTAGATCAAAAAATTTATGACAACACTCTCCCATAAGATAGTTCTCTAAAATGTTCTGTTTAAACATTTGTTACGGGCATACATGTTGATTATAAATAGTGTAACCTCCAGAAGAATTTCTATGATCTACGATCGATAAGTTATTTAAAGTTATTTTATTTCGTAATATTTCGACACGCACCAGAGGTCACCTTCAGATTCAGTGTTCTGGTTTGGTCAGAATGATGAATTATATAGAACATAGACAAATTGTGCAAGATTCTTTGATAATTATCATTTTACAAGACAGAAAGGTATTATCAATTTATTTTATGTTTTCAGATTTGGTGCACTTGAGAAATGGACGTCACAGCTTGAATCACTTCATATTGCTGTATGCAATAAGATTGCATAGTAATATTAGTTGTTGCTTCCGGAACTGTTAAATTGTAGATGAATGAACGATGAATGAATGTACTTAGAAAAGAACCACTACCTGTCCTTCCCTTGCTCCAATTTGTTACTAATGTTTCTTCATTGTTTTTTAAATTTGCATTATGAGATATACTGAAGTAGTCAAGCTCTTTACCCCACAACTAGACCATATGTTAGTTGTTTCTGATTGGGTGAAATAGATCAAGTGACTGTTGATAGGTATCTACTGTGAAATGAGTGTTTACGTTGCTTGAGCAGACTGAAAACCTTTTTTTATGTCAAAAGTCAAGAAAGCTCGAAATAGGAAAAAAATAGAAAATAAACGCCTTATATATGTTATGTTTGTGTGAGATGAAGTTGATTGAAATTTTTGGGAATTAATTGATAAAACAAAAGCTATTTAGATCGAAGTCTTTATATCAAATTACCATATCAAATATACATGTATTAATTTGGATCAAATAATTAATACAATTAATATAATTATTTATTATTTCTTATATTTAATTATTTAATTTTTCGACCTTTAGAGGGGCCGCTTATTCGAGGACTTGGGGTATATATTTTTCTGATAAGGAATATCTAAAAATGTTTTCAGAAATAATTTTAAAAGAAAAGAAACAGAGAAATTGGCTTGGTAGTTCCAACCAAGTACAAGGCAACCACAGATGAAAAGAAATTTGAAAAACTTGATGTCCACTGACATTTAAATTAAGAAATTTCTTTGTTATTGTAAGAGAGAAGAAATAGAAACAAAGTAAAAGTAATATGAGTTGTTATTTTAGAACTCCTTTCACCTCTGCCTACATAAATTAGAATAATGCTTCCAGTCTCAAAACCACTGGAATTCGAATAAGCACCCAGTCTTATAACCGCTTATTCAAGGGGGGCGCTTATAAAATATTTTTCATTTTAATTAAGTATTGAGTCTTTACAGTATTTAATTAATTTGAATATGCTATGTTTGAATTTGCCATTCATTTTTCACAACATGGCCAAAATAGAGCAATTGACTTAATTTGGACCAAATTTTCAAAGTGAATCAACTATTCTAAAAAATTTGCACTCTATCAACTTTACTATGTCTTGTTCATTTTCATAATTTAGTCTAGGCAGGGAATTTTAAGTCTCCATTTGGAACAAAATTTCAAAGGGCTACAATTTATTTCGAAAATTTGCACATACATCAACTTGAGTGAAACATGAGTAACAATAATGGAAAAGTAAATATATATTACAACCATCATCAGTCATATCAATTTTTATCTTCAGATGTTTCCCAAAGCAATTGAAAAATCAAATTTTAACTCGTTAATTAAGGTAAAATCGGACAATGTGTATTTCCAGTTAAGTAATAGCTGATTGCTTGTTTAATGTTTATTTTTTTGTTTTTTTTGAGTCTCAATTGTAAATGTCATATCAAAGATGATTTGTTTTCTTTTAACAAAATGGCAGGCAGAATAATTTAAGGAAAAGTATGTTAAATGGAACCCTTGTGTCAAAGAATATTTTTCAGCTCACAAAAGGAGTACGCTTTCAATTTCCAAAACACAGCAGAAGATTGAAGTGTATTGGGGCTTTTCGAAAGTTCTCTAGCGTGGATGAGATAGCGGACTTGTACACAACAAAGAAAAAGAAAATTTATGGTATGCAAAATTTTATCATTGGTACAACAGTGTCATGTTAAATGACGATACCTGTAAATATTAAGTTTTTTTATGGTTATAGTTGACACTGCTTCTTTTATTTGTGATAATTTTATGTATGTTTAATACTTTCAAATGGATTTAACATTATTATGGAGAGCTACTGCTAACAGTTGGTCATTTGATAGTAACATCCTCAGAAAAGCAAGATTCTGTAAATCCCAAAGTGGCCGACTTAGCATCTTTGGCAATGGTTTTCAAAGAACTGATAATCAATCTGCAGTCTTATGTATTATGTTATGTATAAGCTAGTATCTGTTGGAAAAAGAAAATATCTTGATCTCTACTCTCTTGCAGTAATCAGAAGAAAAGAATAGCATTTTGATCTAAGTTTTGAATTTATGTTCTTAATTCATTTTCATTTAGAGCAAGCTGTAACCACTAATCCTGTTGATGAAGCAGCTGTCTTTGCTAACAATGAGATTAATTTTCATTACATTAAAGTCTATGGATTTGATTATGATTACACCATCGCAAATTACTCAAGTCAACTCCACTGTCTCATCTATGAGCTTGCATCCGAAAATTTGGTGAAGAAGTACGGAGTGAGTTGTAAACTGTTCTCATGATTTCTTAAAATTGATCGCATCATTAACAACATTAAAATTTGAGCAGCCAATAGAGCATCTATGGACTTATAGTATGTATTTATATAAGATACAGATAAGATGCAAGATAAAATAATTAGGAGATAAGGAACAAAAGAAACTAGGAGATTTTAGAATAGGGGCTGATATTATCATAGGCACACTATCTGTAAAGGTTATTGCAACATGTTATTGAAAAATTAACAGTAGTAATAACAGACTAATGTAATAATCTGTTATCAAGTTTGGTGTCCTTCAATTTATATCATAATACCTATAAAAAGAAATCTTCAATGTCTCCTTTCAGTTAATTAATGTTCCTTTGCTTTCGTGGAAGGAGAGGGGATTGGTTGCATGAACCAAATTGTTGTGATATTTTAAGTTTAATCTTGAAAATTATGCTTCGTTATGCTTAGTGAACTTTTGAGAAATAGAATCTTTTTCCTTTCCATTTTGTCATCACTATGCTACTGGTTTAATTACTTGTTATTTTAGTATCCTGGTGAGATAAAATCTCTTTTGTATGATGCTGGATTTCCTATAAGGGGACTTCACTACGATACTGAAAAGGTAAGGCAATCAGGATGGCTAATAGTAATGCAAATGTGATCATAATTTCCAATCTTTGATTTTAAAACACCTCTTAACCCAACTTCATCCATTGAAATATGACTGACAATAATGGCAGTTGAACTGTTAAATATCTTAACTACCTAATTCATTGATTGATTGATGCATTGAAGATAATTATGGTAGCAGCAAAAGCGTATACCGTAGTAAAGCACCCTTGGATTACTGCTTCTCCTACTCCTACTCTTCCACTGGCCGAAATGGCAGTTAGCCTACGCTTTACAGTCTACAAAATTCCTGTAACAAAAGTATATAAATTGTAATGAACAAACGTAGGCTATGATTTTTCAAAAGGTTTTTAGAAGGCTTTTTGTTGTTTGTCTTTATATTTTACCGCTTAATTGCCAAAAATGGATCTTACCCATAAGAAAAAACAAAAAGAAATTACTTCTACTTTGAAGTAACAATTTATTTACGCTTTTGATGTTAGTAGTGATCCTGGTCTGACAAACTATTCTTGGTGGTTTTTGCTCACATTTTTCTTAAAAAATCATTTAAAAATATCCATAGTTACAGCTCATGCAAGTATATTTCTTGTGTTTCAAGTTGTGTTTCAATCTGTGTATTAATTAAGCTTTGCTTACTCCATAGTGATTTACTATTTCTCTGTTTGCACTCACAGATCATTTTAAAACTATAAAATGATGTGAGCTTAAATAAAGCACTGCTTCAGATGGATGGAGTTTGCATCTATTTGTATCTATTCGTATCACATATTAGTTTCATAATGCTGCTACTGTTTTGCACCATAGGGTTCTTGTTCTCCTTAGGGTTACATGATGAAGTTAGATTCTTTCAGTCATGTACAGTTGGGCTCAGTATATCGGTACGTTTTTGTTGACTTCTGCTGTTATGTCTTATTTCTTTCAATATTAATTTCAATAATTTTACATGATGAATGACTGTTTTTGTTTTTGATGAGCTTCAGAGGACACCAGCAAGTTGACAATTGGGATGTTGTGAAAAACTATGGGGGAACATTGATTAGCGTTGATCAGTTAAGCAAAGGAACTAAGGTGTGAAAACGTTTTTAGAGCTAAAGGTTTGTAAATCTTGCCATTATTGTTTGTCTATTAATTTTTGGGTTATTTTTGTGGACCTTTTTAGAAAGTTGGAAGTACTATACATCAACAAATGGATTTATTTTCTATACCATTTCTATCATTGCTTGCTAATGTGGCGGAGGTATAACGTGTTTTGCTATTATATAATCAAAATAAATCAAAATGAATTCATTTCTGGTTCATTCTATGAATAGCAGAGTGTTTTCTATGTTATGACATGGAATTTCATTATTTTTGGAAGAGGGAAATATTGTCTATTCAATAATAATGCTGCCCTGGAATCCAATTTTATTTTCTGGATAGGTGTAACAAGGAGCATTGTTTTTGAATTAGCAAGTTTGGTGTTCTCATCTTGTTATTTTTCTTGCTATAGTATTTCATTTCCAATGAAATCATGTTTGATCCAGCATATGTCTACTACGATGTTGAGGTATTGTTTATTATTGGTGTTGCTATTACGAATCTTGTGGAGTAGTGTTCTTCTATACCGCCATTTTGTACTGTGTCTCATTTTATCTGGATCTTTTAAGATTCTCATAATCCTTTTTCAAGCATTTCATCAGTATTTCTTGTAAAAATTGAAACAAAATTTAAAGACAACCTATTTCTGCATGTTTTATCATTGATATTTCTTTTATAATACAGAAAGCAACACAGGATATTCACTTATCAGGACAGATGCATCAAGCCATAATTGATAATTTAGGTATAGTTTTCTTATTTTATTTTCGTTTATTTTAAAACTAGTAACTCAGGTAAAAATTTTTACCACATCTAAATTCGAAAATGATGTACTCAAATCCCGTGTCGAAAAAGGGTGACGAAAAATATGATCAAGGTGTGCAAACCCCGTGACGAAAATTTGAATCACCTGGAGATATTGCAATCATTCCCCCGTGACGATAAAAAAAGCTGATGTCACGACATAATTGTAAAAAAATGCATGGCCTAACGAAGAATATGACCACGAGTAAGAAGATTTTGACCGTAAAATTCAACAAAATTTATCACTCTCTAAAATAAAAGTGTGACACACACTCGCTATTATATATATAAGATTTTATAGTGCTCACAAATGTTGTTATGTTAAAACCACTAACCGAGAATTGTGTATGAAGTTTCATTTGCTACTGTACTATCAAATACTGCAACTGCCCTCAGTTTTGAGTGTCTTCCATAGATAATTTTGCGTCATTTTAAGGCTTCTACTAGTATTATTGAAACTGTCATTCAACTTAAGCATTCCTTGCACTCCATAGATATTCGTTGTTGAAAGAACTTAACCAGTTAAACGAAATTGCTTTGTTTGCTGTTGTAGATCTTTACTTGCCAAAGAAACCAGAGTTGGAAATGTACCTAAATAAATTGGTGTCATCTAATAAAAAGTTATTCATGATAACCAACAGCTCCTTCAAGTTTGTGTAGGTATCCCATTCGTGAAAGAAATTAATTTTTTTGGTAATTGTCAAAATTGTCAAAAACATGATCTTCGGACTGTATCATGGATGGCTTGGCAATTTCTTCTCGATGCTTAATCATTACTGAATGTGTTGATCTGAAACCTGGAAGCAGGATGAACTGGATAGCCATACAAATGCTTGAAAAATCTGTTTTAGTGGTTTCTGTGTGAAATTCCATGCAATTCTATTTGTTCTTTGGCTAAAAATGTATATAATGCAATCTCGTAAACACAAGCTTCTGATGTGATTCGGACTTCTACTGGCATCCAACTTTCACTTTAGGGACAAGGGAATGAAGCATCTGATTGGTCAAGACTGGCGTGACTTATTTGAAATAACAATTACCAATGCCAGGAAGCCAAGGTTTTTTACAGATGTGGAAAGGTAGTAGTTTTTAGGATTCCTACCACGAATATCTGTGTATAAGTAGATCTGCAGAAAGCTGTTTATCAAGTTAGATAATGAATTGAGGTTTGTCTTAGTCAGTAATGATGGTAATGATGGTTATGACTGGTTTTGCCGCAACACGTTTTTTCCATTTTAATGAGCACAAACCCTGTACCTCCATCAAAATACATTTTGAAATGAAAATCCAGTTTCAAAATTGTTTATTACAGGGCATCGCGTCCTTTTCGTTTGATCAATCCTAACACTGGCCATTATTCCTGGGGACAAGTGAATTCATTCGAAAGACATGGTATCTATGCTGAAGTGTGTAATTTTCTTAAATCTGTTACTTTCTTCATCAAAAGGAGTAAATTCTTGTGGTTTTACTTTTTATCTTTTAATGCCAAATTTCGTATTTATAAAAATAAAAGCTACTGTTTTTCCACTTGTGAGACCTTATTATAATGATTCTAATTTTAGGGCAATGTTCAAAGTTTTGCGCAGTTCACAGGTTATGAAGGTCCTAGCGTTATCTATTTTGGTGACCATGTTTACAGTGATTTGATGGTAAATGTCCATTTCGTGGTGCTTCGTTTTGTTGTGATTTTGAATTCTTAATGTATGGAAGGTCAGAGCTGCCACAATCAATTATGAGATTATTTGTAACACACCTCTGCCTTATGCGGTGGTTATTTTTTTATATGATCTGGACTTTCCTTCAATCCAAATTTAACAGTACACAATCAGTTATATGTTGGTAAAAAAATATAATCCATGCCTTATGTGACAAGTTACTATTATTGCAAATTTTGTGTTTTCACTTTAATTGATCGGACTTGAGAAAAAAATTGGAATTGTTATAGAAGATGTGGAAGCCGCTAAACATCAAGCACCAGAAGCAACTGGTGCAGCCCTAAACCCATACTGCCTGAGAAAAGGCCTGTTTGTTTTTCCTAAGATCTGCTACTAGATCTTTAGGTTAGTAAAATCTAAGAAGGTGGCTGGAAAACCAGTTAACTTTGTTTATCTTATTTGAAATAATATTGAAGTGGCTATTCAATCAATACAATAATGATATTTGTGTTGTTTATGAAAAGAAACGAGACTTCAGTTATTTTGCAGATACATGTAAACTACTGAGTTTAGACTCACTAATGTGGCTTATTAAATGTAGCATTGCTTTTTATCTTTATACGTTTGTACTGTTCCAATCTGTCTTTTCGGAACATCGAATCCATTGCTTCATCTCCCATACAATAGACTATTATTGTCACAATGCAGTGCCGTAGACACCGGGGGGGGGGGGGGGGGGGGGGGGGGGGGGGCGTTTTCTTCTCGAGTTGTCTGCATTTCCTTATTTCCTTTATATTTGTTTAATATTTCCCCCTTTTACTGCACATTTGAGGTGACACCCGCGACACAACGAAATAACGGGATAAATCAATGCAGCAAGTGTTGCATTATGGTGATTCAAAGGAATGATAACAACAATAAAGAGGAAAGATAACTTACTCGTTCTTCACATCCACAAAGATGCTGTTGATAAACTGCACTTAAAAGCTGTTGCGAATGAGTTCATCGACAAATACGACACAAGAAAAAACATCTTTGGACACTTCGCGCTATAAAGCATTTGCTACTATTTTTGTTTCAATATCCATCGTAGTACTTATCAAAAATGTAATGGGATATATGCAGAGTTTATAACAAAGATAGTCTTAGAAACTTGAAAATATACTAGAATTTCATGTCATTTTGGATATCCTATTGTTTAAAATTGTCTTTCGAAAATGCAGTTTTAGCTAATCTAGAGGGTATAAAATCCCAAAAATTTTCGCACCCCTCGGCCCCAACCATGGTGGGGCCTCCTTAGATACTAAACATCAGGGCCCCCCTAAAAAAAATTTCGTGTCTACGGCACTGCAATGAGCATGTTTTAACCTGAAATGAAAATTCAATGACATTGTATATTAAGGCGGATTTCCACTAGGCGAACTTTTTCGCGCGACGCGAACTTTTTCGCCGCTAAGCATGCGTAGTAGCATTATTGCGTAATGTTGAGAATCATTCTGCGATCGACTTCGACGAAAAAAAAAGTAGAATTCATTTCAACTTTTTCGCTTCGAAAATGTTCGCTAACCAATGAAAGCGTTATTAATTTGCTAGTTCAGCATTAAAGAAATAAATTTATTCACAATAATCAAAGTGGCAGCAGAACATGTGTCACAGTCACAAAGTTTTCTACAGCAATTACATGGAAATGAAAATTACATGCTTCTCAATGGATGGAGCAATGTATGCCAGTCATTCTTCATAAATTGATGGTGTCATTCGAAAATTTTTAAAAAAGTATTCCTGGTCATGTAGCATTAACTCTTTCACTAAAAGATGAAATTCACCTTTTTGCAATCTTTCTTGGTATATGTTACGGACCCAAATATGTTTTTTGCTTCGATGTTCTGTTATTGTGACAATATCTTAGAGTTATGATCTTTTTTAGAAGCAGTAGTTTCTTTACCTTCATGTTTATTTACAAACCAATTTGCATCAGTGCGCGCGCCAAAAGTGTGCGAACGTGTGGAAATCAAATTCTGTTTGTCGACGAAAATTTCGCATCGAAAAATGTCGCGTCGCGCGAAAAAGTTCGCCTAGTGGAAATCCGCCTTTAAGCAAAATAAAATGCAACTGCTCAAATTCTGTTTCGAAGCTAAACATAGTTCATTTTATTCTATTAGTTTCAAGTCAGATATAACATTTTAATGTAGGACCCAGTATTACGATATGGATGGCGAACTGGTGCCATCATCCCAGAGTTGGAGGTAAGAATGTTTTCATCTCCCCTGTCAATGGCATTTTCAGATTCTACTATATTTATGAAAATGTTTTTTGGTCTCGTGATGGCATGATTATGAACACCAATTTACACGGTTATGGTAAATCCAACAACTTGCTTTCATGTTTTCCGTGATTCTTGTTGATGGTGATGTCATCATCCCAATTTTTCTAACCTTTTTTCTAAAGTGATCACAATTTCACAAGCCTTTTCAATGTAACTTTGACATTTTAGCACTACTTAATAATGAAAAACATGTTCCATTCCAGCGAGAAATTCGAATTTGCAGTACGAAGGACTATGTTCATGATGTGCATTGGTTACTCTCACTAGAAGAGCTCATTACTTCGATTCAGGTTTAACCATTGTTTTTTTTTTTCACTTTTAAGAAACTAGGAGATCAGAGTAGCACATTAACGAAGTTTAAAAATTGGATTCAATTTTGTGTAGATAACTTTGTTGTGTATTTCAAATTCGCCAAAAAGAAAATCGAAAAGTTTTTATATCACGTAGTTATTTTATCAATCTGAGATAGTGTGTTTAAACTTAAAAATCTTTGCTTTGAATTATAAAATGAAAACCACTGATTTCTCATGAACAGCTATGACTTGCAAAAATGAATCCTGGCAAAATGCGGAGCTAATAGGATTCAATGTGAACAGTTCTCCATGAAAATAGTAATTTCAGCCAACATTGTCATCACTAAACTGATCTCACTATGTAATTAAGTAGGTTTGTGGTTCACGGCATCTAAATTTATCTTTGACACAGTTTCTTAAAAAGAAAGTATATTGGTATATCCCTGCTTTCACGAAACCCCATAACAGTTTCTTTTATGTAATTTCTTATCTAAAGATTCATAATGGTGGAGATGCAGCTAGCATTTTAAATAATTGGAAAATGGAAAGGAAGAAGTTACGGTTAGTCGTTTATTGTTTGGTTTATTTCTGAATCTTCCTTCTTTATCTTTTTCTTTTGACACAGGATGTAAGCTTTCATAAGGAGGATAAATTTGAGAAGGGTTTTTATTGCTAAAATGAACTTAACAAGTTTATCGAGTGTCAAAATTCTCAAAGATGTCTGAAATAATGACATGTCCAAGGTTTATTTTGAAAAAGTCCAACGGAGCAATTTATATCAATCAATCTCCAGAATACAACATCGAAGAATGTTTGTGAAAAGCATTATGCATCCTGTGTGGATTATACAGTTTGCAAGAAATCTATAGCAATCACAGTGGCAATGTTAGAAAGAAAAGAACAAAATCGAAATCTAAGAAATTTCCTATTTTCCTAAATAAATTACCACTGAAAACCTGTGTCTGAAGGTCTGAAAAAGTTACAGCAACATTTTCCGTCCAAAAGTTTTTGAACTCAATGTAGACTAGAATATCAGTTTATGCCAAGCCAATCTAATTCTTATTATTGCAATTTTTCAATTTAGGAAGAAATTGAAATCTAGATTCAATCCCTATTTCGGAAGTATGTTTCGTACATATCATAACCCTACCTCTTTCTCACGAAGAATGACCAGGTATGCTGATATCTACACATCGTCGTTGGAGAATCTGTTGGCCTACCCGCTCACGTTCCACTTTTTCCCGCGAAGAAATGCCTTACCCCATGAACAAGCCTACGGAAGCATAAAAGGAAAATGAGGAACAACATTTTTAGTTAACACACTGTTAACAGATCGGAAAATATTGAAATTAGCATCAAATGCAATAGTAATGGACAAATGCAGGTTTAACCATGAGCTTTTGTATTTGCCTTTCTTAGAAGCATAAACAAAAAGGAGTATTGTTATTCGATGTTCTTCAAAGAAGAACGGGTTGTAAAGAATTCGAGAATATGTTAGAGAAATTTTAAGTTGTATATCACGAAAACCTTTTATTTGTACAATAAGAAAATGCATTATTATTTATTACTGTTTTTGAGGCGTTTTCTGCACTTGAAACGTATATATTTATCATTTTCAAAACAGCTTCATATAGATTTTATGTCTAAATGTTTATGTGGTGTAGTGATGCAGTGGTGAAATAATCTTTCCCATAAGAGCAAATGAATACAATGGTTCTGTTCTAAGCCTAGGGTTTCTAAACATCATTGAAAATAACTTCAATGTCTATCGAATAAATACACTTCTTTTTCGTTGGTTTTGTATTTTACTGTTTTGATAAAACGTAAGGTTTTGCAAAGACTGCAGACTCAGTTCGTGTCCTGCGATTGAATATTTTTTTTGATTTGCTATCTTAACATATTTTTTTTGTTTTGCCCACTTCTAGGGGAGTGTTCCATTCTCTTTGGGTGCCATTGTTTTGAGAATAAAATAAACAAAACTTTCAGAGTTCGCTATTTAATCATGTTTGGTTAGACAATGTATAATACTTTAGTTTAAAGGTAAGCAAGCTTATGAATTCCAAAGTATCTCGGTCAGAATGCTGATATTTGAGAACTTTCATGTATCTTCTATTTACAGAACTGAATTTAAGAAAATTAGAATTGATGGCTAACAACAATGTTATTGTCATCACTGATTCCGATGACGAGCCTGATACGGACCAACAAAAACGCATAGCGAAAATGGAGCATTTAACAAGCCTTCTTCGGAAACAGAAATTTGTTCATCCAAGCAAAGATGAATTGAGTGTGTGGAGAGCTAAGCTCAATCCTTATGCATCTGGTCTGAATTTGGTCGATGTGAATGGGATAAGCAAGGATGTAGGTGATTCAGATCTTGCTCCTAAAATACCTTCATCATTGCAAGAGAAATCGGTTTCAGAAAGCTCACTGGATGCAACTGATAATCCATATTACTTGAAAAATTTCTTACTAGTAATTGATACTGTTCTTGGTGATTCGGCATGTGATAATATATTTCATGCTGATGATCGTAAACATTGCCAGAAATTCAAGGACATGTCAAAAGAAGCACAGTGCCTATATGCAAGGATTTACCAGAGGAAAAAGCAATGGTTTCAATGTTCCAAAATTGCCTATCCGAATATCTCGAATGACTTGGTTCCATATTTTACCGAGTTAATTAAAAATGGTAGCTGAACTTTTTTTGTTTACAAAATTTTGGCTTGGTAAAGTTTAAGTTGTGTAATGTTGAAAGGGCATGCTTTATTTATTTGATGTTTTGATTCACCAGGGTTCCTGATTGATAAGCCTAGAGTCACTGAAGTCAATGACGTAATATCGATGTTGGGTTTAAAAGAAATTCGCATGCTTGGGTCAGAGTTTCAACTGAGCACAAAAACAAACAGTCTTAGCAAAAAGGAGCTGGTGTCTCTCTTAGAGAAGCACTGTGTCAAACAAAAGACATTGCTCTACTTTGCAACCAATAAACAAGAGGGAATGAAAGCTCGCTTACTAAAAAGGTGACGAAACAATGCTTCCGTCCATGGAATTACATCAAAGCAATCTCCGCTACGCTTTGATGTTATAGTAATGTTTGTAAAATGAACAGTAAGGGTATCTTGGAAATGATAGTTTTTATTTGAATGTTATTAAGATCCAAGACAAAGAGGTGACCGCAGCGATGTCAATGGAAAGATCTATTTGAAAATTTATATCAACCCAATTCTTCTTTTTCCTTATTTATTTCAGAATTTGAGAAGAGTTGTGAGAGTTCGGATTTTGGCAAATTTTGATATTTGATAAAACGTTAACTGTTTCTTTGGCATTAGAATAAGTTAAAAAAATCATAAGCATGGACGTGGTCAGCCTCACTAGCAAAGTCTTTTGAGTTTGAGCTTACGAAATGTTAAGGTCTGTAAGATTCTCTTTGCAAAGTTGCTTTTGAAACACCAGTAAACTTTTTACTTGTTTTCTTGGACATATCGTTTTTTTTACCCACCTATATAGTTTTGTGTCGCATTTTGAAAACTATTAACGCCATTTTTTTATTTCTCAGAGCTTTATCTTACTTGGGAGAATGTGTGAAGATCAACGAGGACATCTGCTTTGTGTTCACTTGTATATTTACCTACTTCACCATGACAACATCACATTATGAAGACATGCAGTACAACACTGGAAAAAATGTTTTGTAAGTTGTATTCATTAAAATTGCACCTTTTCGTGGAGTCAGATCAGAACTTATGACATTGGTGACGTCGTATTCTCGGCTCCAGATTTCAAATCTTACAGGCTGACCATGGTAATTGGCTGTACCCACAATACGAAATGAAAACCTCTTCACTGCTATTCAACAGTAGAGATGATCTGGTTGCTTACACCAATGCATGTGTTCTAGAAAGACAACTTGATGAACTCATGGAAAAGAAGCAGTACGAGGAAGCCGCAAAGTTGTATGGTGACACACACGAATATTTTTTAAACGTCATGAAACGACTAACAAGTGAAAAGTCTTTGGAGGTACGTAACTATTTGTTTGGCGTGTCAGCACTACTGTCATTTTAGTTTTGTGTGCCAGCAGTACTTGAGTAATAAATCATAACTGACACTATAACGAGTGAGTCATACCGTGAGATATTTTTTGTTAAAAATCGACGTTTTTTGAAAATTGACATGAAAGTTTTTTCTTTATACAGTCGACGCTCGTTATCTCGAATACTCGCTATCTCGAACTCCGTTATCTCGAACTTTCACTATCTCCAGGGGCGGATCTAGGATTTTTTTCTACCAGGTCCGAATGTTCAAAATAAAATAGTGAATGCCTAAACCTCGCCCCCCACCATGGTTGGGGGGCAAAGAAAATTTTCGAGTCTGAATCGCCTAAAAACGCTATTTCGTGCTATTTCGAGGGTAAAAAAACGAAGTGGAAATTTCAATTTCTCTTGAATAAAAACAAACTACAAATCGTAATAATATAGATGGTTCGATGTTGTTTTATTTTCATTTTCACATTTTCCTCTTTATGCAAATGAAGAAAGCAGAACATTAGATTTCTCCACCACCAAACCTATAAAAGGAAAAATATTTTCATAGAAATAATGAACAATGGCATGGAAAACAGCACTGTTTCTGCCAATATGAGGCGTCATGAGCACAACTAGGTTAATGCAATAGTGTAATTACCAGTTGTGGACAGCACAATATTAAGATTGATAAATATTAACATCACATTGTCATTACACATAGCCACACTTAAATAAACAAGTCATATCCTCAGAGATGCTAATCATATTTGGCCTCTCACGTTTAAATGTCAGTTTTCAATATTTTACATAAAATGAAAAGGAAAATCATGATCAATTCATACAGATGAACTCCAAAATGGGGTACACTGTTAGACAATGTAAATTTAATTCTCATTCTTCTATTATCAAGTACAATTTGTTTCAATGTACAGTTTATGAATACACCATAACTAGTCTTTTACAGCCAGAATTAAGTTGATAGTTTGTAATAAGAATTAAAAAAAGCAAAATATCCAAGGAACCTTGCAAAAAATTTATGATGTGTAAATATGAGATCAATTTATATGATGCATATCCAATATGTATCTTAAGGCTAGGGTAATGGTAAATCGATCTTCTGAACTTATAGCATTAAGGTTAGTAACTCAAATAAAGTTTATGCTCCATAACCGCTTTCACAGATACCTCCATTGAATGCTTACTTATTTACCTGAGTTATTCTTAACAAAAATTAATAACTATATGGTTATGATTATGAAAGTTATCTGTGAACAACAAAATTTAACCTTCCAGAACAAACAATACACAAGGGAGACAAAAAGGTACATCCAAGGATAGAGAATATTATATAAACTAAGAAAACAAATCAAACCATGCATATTAAAAATATCTGTTTTGGGAAAACTATTATAATTTTTTGGTTTGAAAGCATAACAGTCATGTCAGTTGAAGAAATAATAATAACCATATTTGGTTTGAAATATGAAAAAGAATAACTTCAAATTTTTCAGCAGAACTACTACAAACACTGGAACATGAAGGTAATTTAGCAGGATTACAAGTTTTTAATGTAATGAATGTTACCAGAAGCTTAAACGTTTTTTCTAACTAAGATCAAAAATTAATCTGATGATGACCTCTGGAAATATAATGAAATGAAATAAAATACCTTTTCGATCTCAGAAAAATTATTTAAACTTTACCTAGCATTTTATTGTCGTATGCCTGAAACGATATGTTTACATGTTTCTTCATTGTCTACCTGAATTTTGAATTTTATCCCATTACACAAGTTTTTAGGGATACAAACACATATAACAAATAAAATTAAACAGAACAGGTTGTAATGTTTCCCCCCTAGTCTTAAGTGAAATACCATGAAGAATATACAGCAGTCTAATTTTCCCAGTTGATGTAGTTTAAGTTCTTGGAGTGAAAAGACTCTCCCATAGACATCTGCAGGAAAGAGCAGAAGAGAGACAGTCAGGTACAACACCCTGTATTATTTCAGTTAATATATTGAAGAAAGTCTCCAATCTAACAACATTAAACCAACCCAATATGAATACAACATGCCTAATAAACAGCTTTTTACATGCAACAACTTTACATATAATATACATTCATGAAAAGTTATGATCGTTAACAGATAAAGAACAGTCAAGAACGGTTCGAAAACTTCTAAAAGAATCTCACCTCTTGTTGATGTTGTTGCTTTTCAGAAAAAGTTTACTCGAAACAGGATATGTAACGCATTGTGATGAAATAAGAAGTAACTCCAAGCACAATAAAATTCTCACATCATCAAATAAATTGTCATCAACAAGAAAATCTGAAAAGTCAATTTACATCCTGTTGTATCCAAACTGAAATAATAAACAACCAGCCATCTTTAATTTTAGAAATGAAAAGAAACCACAAATTCCTTTATCAAAACAGATAAAAAAAATCAAATACATCATACATAAAATCAAATTATTCTATTCAAATTAAACAAATCCTTTACCTTAGCCATCAACCTCTGCTCAACTGGTAAAAATTTCGATGCACATTGTACATCAAAAAAAGACTTGTTTAAACTGGCAAAGTTCGCCAGATTTCCACAATCCTACATAATCAAAACATTGTGACTCATCTGTGCCGACAACTTTGTTATCAAATCTTCGTAAATCGCTTATATATAACAATCATTGCTATCAAACGCAGCTTTCACCTTCCAAACCTACTTCGATTAAGAATTCACTGCACGAGGGAGGGCGATAAGCTTGACCTATTTGCAAAAACTATAGTCTGGAAGACAAAGCACCAATCGGTCCAAAAACACACGGTCAAAAGTCACTTATCCAAAACTACAAGTGAAATTTTAACCGAGGCTTGATAGGTCAATTGTTTAGCAATCTATTGTTCTCAAGATTTTAAGCCAATGGAATGCGTTAAAATGCAGTGGCTTCGAAAACTCAAAGTGGGCAACATGGTCCTTAGCCTACTCGCTTATGTACGATTTCCAAAGTTTAATTCAGCCGGAAAAATCGTTTATTGATCTGAGACTATCGAAAAATGAGTGATCAAAAAGTATGGACTGTGTTTCATGACGTATCACTTCTCAAGGCTAATTCCCGTGAAGATTTGATCGGCACGGCGCGTGCAACAGCTAAGAACTAAATTGGGCTCGTTTAAAATTTTTGATTTGATTTGATTTTACCAGGTCGGTCGACCAATCTGACCACCCTTGGATCCGCCCCTGATCTCGAACCAATTATTTGGTCCCTTGAATTGTTTTTCACTCGTTATCTCGAACTTTTGTTCGAATCTTTGCAAAATATTCGAACGAAAAACATTCCATTTTAAAAGTTCGAACGAAAAACATTCCATTTTAAAAGTTCGGGATATAGAATGCTAAGAACAAGGTTTATTTTGGTATTGTCTTTCTGTCAATATGGCAGTAAAAAGAAAATTGGCTGTCAAAACATTAGCCGAAAAATGCCAAGCATTAAAAAACCTTGAAAAGGGCACCTCCATTAAAGAAGTCGCGGAAAAGTATGGCGTACCTAAGAACACTGTGTCTACTTGGCTTAAAAACAAAGAAAAACTTCTTGCTGCGTTGGAAATATCTTCAAACAAGCGAAAAAAAATAAGAGAAAGCAACTACACCGATGTAGATAATGTCGTATTTAAATGGTTTTTATCTCAACGAAGCAAGAGTATACCAATCGATACCAATTGATTTTGATTTTTTTTTCTCGATTTCAAAACTTTCACTATCTCGAACTTTCACATCACTTGCATCCGTTATCTCGAACACTCGGTATCTCGAACATTCGCTATGTCGAACTTTTTCGTCGGTCCCGTGAGAGTTCGAGATAACGAGCGTCGACTGTATATCTCTTTAGCGAATGAACCAAATTTATTGTACAATGCATCAAAATTAAGCGGCTCTCTTTACATTAAATATAGGTGTAAGAAACCTTGTAGTTTTCGAGAAGTGTCTTTTCTAACACATGGACATTTTTGGTGCACCATGTGGCCTACTGGTACTGGTACAGCATACACACCGCAGTAGTATGTTAATATCTTAGCAACACTTGTAAGATCAACTTAAATCATATAATGTTAATCATATGTGTTAGTACAGGTAATTTTCTACAAGATCATAGACAGTTCGGGTAGTTTTCTGTAATCTAATGTTCCGTTTCGAAATTTCGACATTAACAGAATGTCTGATAAGGCCATTTGCAGTTGAAAGTTCGTTCATGGTCACCCGCCGGATTCACGAATATTTTAACCCACTTTTTTTTTTTTATCAAGCCAATCAATCAATAAATTCTGTTCGCATAAAAGTCGTTCTGAAAGCTCACCACGCGAACATTGCCTGCCACGATAACCATGATACCAAACTAACGGTTGCCGATATTTTCCAAATAATCAATAATAAGCAGATCCCGGATTCAGTTTTTACAGTTGTTGTGTGACTGTGAACGAACTTTCAACTGCAAATGACCTAAAAGAGCTTTCTCTGTATAAACACCATGTTAATGCCTTCTTCTTCTATCTTATGCTAGTCCTGTTTCTATGCATGTTATTGTTTGGCCAATTTCCTAACCCTTTCAGTAATGATCGTTTATACCTTCTTTTATATATAGTAAGAGCAATTAAGATCTTGTAAACTAGACCATACATGTTGACTAGGCCATAATGCGGTGTTTAAACAGAATCTCGGGAAAAGCCGATTAACTTCGTAACTAAAAATCTTGATATACTCTTTAGAAGTGTATTGGATCGAGAGTAAAACTTCAGTGACGTGTCCAAAATAAAAAACATCTTGATTTTGCAACTAGGATTCCTCGCTGTCTTGTTTGAAACCATCTCGTTAAAAAATGAATTATATAGGATTCTCTACATATCTTCATGTCTCTTCAAGAATTGTGTTCAATATTGAGTGGACGTTGCACGAAGTATGAATTCAGACTCCATTTTTAGGCATACAGTAGCAAGCCATATTGGTTACGCTGTTTTTCGGAAGAGTGGATCGTCATTCGTTTATATATCAACTTTGTTGAGCTGCTTGAAAAGCAAAAGAGACATGCAGAAGCAGTTGTGTTGGTAGAACTTTTGCTGAGTCAGCAGGTCTTTTGTAAATCTTCGCGAGGAAAGTTATGGGAGCGTTCAGTGATCGATTATGAGAGACATGTCAAAGATGTTCACAAGGTATGTTATTTCTAGTCCTGGCTGATTCCTGTTTTTTTTTTCTGTCTGCATAATTGAATTGAAACTAACTTTTGGGGTTTGTTTTGTACCCTAGCCATAGAGGTGAAATATATTTTTTAAATATTTGATATGTTGAGAATTTATTGTTTAGTTTTTCTGTTATCTCTATGTTTGGCCCAATCACATTTCCAAAAATCTTTCGAAAATCCGCCTGATGTAATTTTGGGCTTTAATATTGAAATATTTGATGTGATCCTGAGATTTAACGTTTTCCATAGTTTTTTTATTAACCGTTTAGTCGAAAGAGTGCCTTCATAAATCTCTCAATGACGAATTCGTTCGAACAGGGCATCGTTACTACTTGCAACAGAAACTGAAAAAATGTTCTGATGTGGACAGCGCTTTATTGGAGAAATTGGAAGATATTCCTGATCCGATTCAAGTATATTTTATTTTATGATGAACATTATAATGAAGTTGTTGGAACAAAATCTTCTGTTTCGTTTTGTTTGGTGTTACAATCATCTATAATCAGTTTCAAAAAAATCTTTAATTTCGCGGTAAAAGCTTCCGCGTTTATTCGATCTTATTTTTCCAATGACATTAACTTTCGCGAAAATGACCCAAAAACATGAAAAACGCGAAAATTTCTGCCCGCGAAAGTACAGAACCTTTCTAGGTCATTGTACCTAACGCTCGTTTCTGTGATTGCCTTTTGCCTAATTTTTGTTTTTTATCCTCTAATTCCGTAGGAAACACTAAGTGCAGAGGTGTTCCTGAACACTTCCACAGTCAACAGAACGGTATTTCGCTCTCCTTTACATCCAGAAACCTGTACATACGTTCACGTGGAAGAATATGTGATCGATTATTACAACTTGAAAGGATTTTCACATGGTATCCATGGGGAAGTACTCACCATGACAACATTGTTCTTCCTTATCTTTTGGGATGAAGTGTTTATGTGTGTATCTGACGTGTTCTGCAGTAAATATCAAGTAGGTCGTCTACCAATGGCCTCCGTTCTTCCCCCCATCATCCATTCACTTATAGTTGTTCAATTATCATCCATTCATTCACACTCACTCAAAGTTTATTATTATTGTGCGCGCGTCGTTTATAAATGTCTCCAAAACAACATTAAACTATGACTGGGTCAATTTCGTCACAAACACTACCTAGTTGTTTCGTGAAATTTTACTTGAAGATCATTTTATCGGATCAGATTTAGGGTAGCGCGAATTCCAAAAAAAGTCTTATAACCACGGTCTAAGAACCACTGGTGGATCAAAAAAAAAATAAAAGGAAAGAGTGCTTGATACTTATCGACCCATTGCGTTTCTTGGGAAACCTTCCATCGTATATTCCTACCAATTTTTAAGTCTGTAAAATCTCTGAAAACCGGTTGAATCCGGTTTTATGCTGGATTTTAATGAAAAAAGAAACGAGGACTAAATTTTCTTTAGAACTCTCCGTTGGACATATATCGAGACGACTTTTACACCAATCGGAAAATACCTTTGACCAAAAAACTACATTTTCTACAAAACGCTTCCGAAGAGGTATGATAAATTGACATTAACATAATTCAGTTATCTCCCGAATACATCGTGTGCAACTTAAAATAATTGAAAGCTCCTCCAATATATATTTAACGGGTTTTCACGAACTGACGTTCTCACAGCTATTTACAGCAGTGATTAAAGTTATCTCAAATCAAGTGGTACTCCAGGATACAAAAATAAACATGCTAATGTGATTCCCTATGAACACCAATCTCGGCTATTTGATTACTCGAGCAACGACAGTAGAATGTATACATATTATTTGTTTCTAGGAATTACATTCGCTCGTGTCCTCCAACTGGAGCCTTCACCATGGCACAATATGTGTCTTGTGTAATTGGGAACTCTTCGAAGATGGAAAACATGCTGCCGTACGTAAAACCCTCCATGTATTAAAAGTCTGATTGGTCAGACAAACATATCGGAGAGCATTGTTTTCACTCGTCAAAAACGTAACAAAGTAGAAGTCAAGAAATTAGGATTTCCGCTCTGTTGTGTCACAGAAAATGCGCATGTATTAAGTAATTAAGTTGCTGAAACGCTTGCGAGAATTTCTGATTTACCCTAAGGCAATAAGTACGCTACTAACCGGCCGCACCATCGTTGCATTCTAATATCTCATCTATTCAGGACTTGTCAATTTGTATTCACCGTGATGTTTTGGTTGGCGTATGTGAATTATTTTGCAAGGACTTGCGTCACCGACGTGGTGGTTTTCCAGACTTGATTTTGTGGGATGTTGAAACCAAACGAACCAAGGTACCTGAGTTTTTTAGTGAACCTACGGCTAGTCTGTATTGTATTGCGTACTACGCAGATTCCATGACGTATAATACAGAGAGGATATTGTATTTCCATAGCAACTCCTGATTTATTATTAAGGATCAGGGAGATACCGAATCACTGAATTGGAATTTTCTAACAGATATGCCTTAATGATGAACGACATCTTCGAGTGTTTGGTGTTATCTTGAATGTTTTCGCGTTTCTGTATTTGACTGCGTTTTCCCGCGTTTTCATACCTCCTCACATTTTCGTCTTGTTTTTTCCCCTTTAGTTCATCGAAGTGAAAGGGCCTGGTGACAAATTGTCCGTGAAGCAAATCGTATGGTTAAGCATTCTGCAAAGTTTAGGAGCTGACGCTTATGCTTGCAACGTCAAAGGTAATCCTGCACTCTTCTTATGAGTCACGTGACTGCCAGTGAATTAAATCAAAACTATCAAATTACAAGGAGTGATTAAGTTATTATTTATTATTTCTGTTTGTTTATCATATGTGTTTGTTTATCATAGGTGTTGGTGGGAAACGAAAGTACGTTGAAAGTTCAGCTGTTAAAGCAAATAAAAAGAGATAGACCGAAAGTGAGCACACACACTCACAATACGTATGTCATGTTTTTCATCAAACGGAGTGGTGTTTGAATCTATTCTGGTAAAAACTTTTTACACGTTTCTTTTTTATAAGGAACCTTTGTGGTGGGGCTGAGGCTGAAGTTCCTTATTTTTTTTAAAGAGTTTGAGCCTCACAGTTCCTTAATTAGTTCCTTATTTTTTAAGCTATCTTTTTTTCCAAAAATTCTTTGTTTTTACACAGAAAATGTATAGACACTAATTTTTGAAATATAAAGTCACATACACTGACAACACCACAGACTTTATCCGTAAAGCTGATATAGACGACATTGATTTAATTCTTTGCAACTGACCATTGATAATTTGCGTTGTACATAATTTATAAACTTGCAAACTACTTCAGTTTGCAGCCTTTTTGGTATAGATTTTCTTGTGTTTTAGTTTTTATTAGTTTTATTGATATAAAAAAGAAAGTTCTTTAGTGTTTCTTATATTTGAACTCTCATTTCAGCCTGGTTAGTTCCTTAAGAATTCCTTATTTTTAGAGACTTTTTCAGCCTCAAGTTCCTTATAAAGGTGTTCCTTATATAAAAAAAAAACGTGTATACTGAGAAATCAAGTTCTGTCTTATTTGTTCTCACAATAAAGAGGCTTTTCTACGAAACATGTATCCAATTTTTTGCGCGTACTTTCGTGCTGTTCAGTTCCTCTCGTTTACCCCTTAGACTCTTTTTGAGGTTTGTTATGATACTTCGTATTACATGAGTATTAGATGACCCAGTTTAATAGGCTAGTTATAGTTTTCTTTGGCGTACCTCCAAGAGGTTGCTGCGTTTTGATATCGTTGCCTTAGTTACCATTCCATGCAGCAGATGAGGTTTGGGTTGTGCTTACTGAGGTGTAACAAATTTGAGAGAAACGTTCTCAGCATCATTTTTGCAATTCTAAAAGTGGCTTTCAAGTATTTCAAGGGAGGACTAACAATGCTTCCCACTCAGTAATCGAAGAGAGAAAATATAGATGTCTGTAAGGACAAACGGTGGAAATCAAACATAGTTGTCAAGACAACATAATCGTCAAGACGCTGACCATGAAAGGTAAGCTTTCAGAGGTGAAAAGGATGCATTTTTGCAAGAGACATTTGCATGCAGCTTGATTTATCAGAAAGGGAAGAATGTTAGTCTAATATTTCTCGACAAGTCTAAGTTGAAATTCCCCTGTGTTTTTGTTTCTAAGAACGATGCATTGCAAACGGCAGGCCTCGTTAACCCAACACAGATAAATACAGTTTTATCGCACACTAATTTATAATGAAAGCAAAAAAAGATGAGATGTTGCGAGTCCTCCTGTATAGATAAAAAACTGGACTCATTATACCACTACTACTACTATCACTTTATTTCTAGTTGACAATTTACAAGTTACAAATATTTAAAAAATATTTACAATATTAAAGTACATCATAAAATGTTTAAAAGACAATATATAAAAGCTTATGTAGCCATTCTGAAAAAATGCTAATTAAAGTCAACTTCCTGTAGTTTGTAAACAAGTTCTGATAAAAGTAAAATATCCGAAAGTAACCGATAAAATTAAATAAATTATGAAAATGAGTAATATCCAAACGTTATAGGAAACCAATATTCTGTATGTAGGTTTTGCACAAGCGACAAGGACAAGCGTCAGGAGTCCATTTTTTTATGTTATTTTTAAAAGACTGTAGTGAATCTAGTTGTTTGATAGGTAGTGGTACAGATTTATGATGACTGGAATTTTCAGATCAACATTCGCAGTGATTTTTCAACGAATTTGCCTACTTAGAAAATGCATTGAAACGATCAGAACTGGATAGATGTAGACATGTAAAGTATAAATTGAAAAACATTGTTATAACACTACATTCGACTGTACTAACAAACTGTCATCGTTATGGCGTATAAAGTTATCGTTAGAGCGTATAAAGTTTACAAACAAAAAAGTTAACAAATGGTTAAATAAAAGAGTGCACGCAAGGGATGAAGGGATCGTGTGGAATATTTCGCCTAGTGTAAACTTAGCTTAACGTTGCTAGTTATGCTGTAATGATGCTTGCTGTAGGAAAAAATATAGATATGAATACGGTACCTCGAATCATATTTTTCGTTAGAATTTCAAACACATAATTATGTATGTTCCTGATGTTTCTTTTAAAGGTCTGGTCTGCGTTTTATCGTTTTTGTTGTCGTCCATACTTGGCGATGTAAATACTGTTCAAGTGCCATTGCTAACCGCGAAAATAAAACGTTCGACGAGTAGAGAAAAGGTTCGACAACTGCAGATAATGTTACAAAGCCTTGCGAAAACTTATGTGAAGGAGGAGCCTACTGTTGATCCTGTAAAACGTGATGCGCATGTGCAACCCATGGAGAATGAAGATTTTCTTAATTTCCATGCAGTAATCGACAAAAAGCAGCCTATCGCGTTAGATAAATTAATCAGAAAAAGTCAAAATTCCAACAACGAGATCGATACTAGGTCAGTCTTCCGACGAACAAACTATTCACCTTGCCATAGAAAAAAACGGGGTGTGAGCGACCACATTGACAAAAGAAATGTCCACACACCTGTGGGTGAAGGGCTTCTGCCAGCTTACAGTATATACGACGAACTGTGTGAGGACGCACAGCCAGTGGAAGTGGTGAAAGTGAAGAAACTTGTTGTTGAAGATGGCGTCATAAGAGATCAAAACATTATCGAGAAAGCCATGTTACCATGATGCTTTGCGATTTAATTACCATGATGCTGTGCGATTTAATTACACCTCACTAGAATTTTTCTGTCATATGATTTTATAGCCTGTTAAGTTTGGCTACGTTTTAATGAGTTGATGCTTGGTAAATAATAAGCGTGTCAACACAGTTTGCTGATGATACTAAAAAAAAATTTGAAACCAGCAAAAATGTTTTGAAACCTCTTTGTGAAGTAATCATTCTCATCCGTTTGAAAAAATTTCAGGACCAGATTTGTTCAAGTCAGTCGTTTCTCTATCTTTTTATGATAAATTCATTATCGCACCACCATTTCATTCACTAGTGGAAAAAGAGCCCCAGGTGGCGTAAATTGGGATGAGGATTTTTGAGGATCTTTGAACCTCCAAGGAACCGGAGAACATTGCTTGCAACGCCGAATATTTAAGTTGTCTTGTAGGAGTGTAAGTTCAAAGGGTATGTTTGCACTTCTAGTAAAGGTCGAGATACTAGGAAAATACTGTATGTAACAAAGGTGACAACATACACTTGATCGTTTCAAGTAAATAAGTTGTCATTACATGGGGGTCTTTCCGTAATAATTGTTTTTTTTTCCGCCCGCCGCCTGGCAACTAGGCAGTTGAGTTACTACCGCCGGAGATCCGCATATTAATTGCTCTAACTTGCCTGGAGGCCAGTGTGTAACTTCAAGGAACTATACAATGCGTTGAGAATTTTTTTGTTAACCTTTGGCTGTCAATCATCTGATGATTTGAACTCACTTTTATGTAAGAGGAAAATGTTGCACTCGCATCACAGTCTTCTTCAGGTTTCCCTACACTACACAATTAAGTTCCCCGAAAATGTCTTCCCGCGAAACTTTCTTCCCTTAAGCTATATATATTGTGCAATTTAAATTGAAAAATGGTGATTTGGGACCTTATTTTAAACCCCAAATTCGGTATAAAAGCTACCGATTTGTCAAACCTATCCCCAAAATTCTGAAAACATACACCCTAAAGTTACAAAAAAATCCACACAATCCTTATTCGCAAGTGGTGAGTCGAATTTTCGTATCAGCCCATTGTGTCTATTTCTCAATTTCGATTTTTTGCAAGATTTTTGACCTTCTAACAAAGATAACTATTGATAGAGAGCTTTCAATCTGAACTTTTGAAGACAGTTTCTTTGCTATGTTCCAGATGTTTTGAATGAAACAGTCTTACATATTATCGAGTTGGAATTTCATATTTGAATGAGAATGTGCCACCCTTTCACTTTTTTTCTATTTTCAAGTTTGATTTGAGGGCAAACCGGGTTGCAACAGTTATCTTAGAAAAATATCTGATACGCTCAAAACATTCGTAAACTATCCAGGAAGACTCCCTCAAAATATGAAAAGATTTGCATGTATCAATAAGGAGATATTTTTGTTAAAAGATACCCCTTTTTATGGTCCAAAATTCCCCAATTACACCAGGGCGCAAAGCGCATGCATTGTAATTGAGATGAAAATGAATTGGGGTGAAAAAAGTCAAGTATTCGAAAATGAAACTTTATTCTTTGTAGAAAACCAGAGTTACAAGTCAACGTTGGCCTCGACCACGAGAGCATTACGAAAATTGCCTAAAATGATAAATGAAAAGTAAATAATTAGTATCAACGTGCACATCACTCGAAATTAGAGCTGGGAGGAGGGCGGGAAATTCACTAATAAACCACGCTTTGCGCCCTGGTGTAATTGGGGAATTTTATTTCATAAAATCTCCGTTCGGTTTAATAGTGAATTTGCTAACTCTATTTCGCAGAGCACTAGCATCCAGACCTTCATTTTCCGTATTTTTTAGCTGTGCTTAAATCAGTACTAGTGTCTCCATTGTAAAATTTTTGAAAAGTAGATTCTGATTTCCACCTGCCCCGAATCAGTATGTCTTTGAGGGACAACCCCTGTGAACCTGCCCTAGAACTGGAAGCAGATCTTAGAGAATCAGCCTTAAAAGTTCCAGTGTCAATAACTGAGGATTTCATCACAGTTAATATCCATCTGGCAACTGTGGCATTCGAAACTTTATCATGAGGATTAATGAAGCTTAAGAACAGCTCAGTTTGTCCTGTTACTCTCTATGACTTGGTACGGCTTAAGTAATCGGTCAATGTTTGGTAAATGCAAATTGCATTGTCGGATGGAAATTTAGGAAAAAATCAGTCTAGATAGAGTTTTCCCTTGTTTCCAGGTTTTGAACAACTTATGTAAATCGAACTCATAGCAATCTTCAGACTTGGTCATGAATCGGATGTCCAACATGTTGATTTCTGAAACTCTAGAAGCTGCTGATAAGCCAACAAGCACTGCTGTTTTAATTGTTAAGTCTTTATTAGAAAGTTTGTCATGAGGGAACCAAGTTCTCAAAGTTGATAAAACTTGATCTACATTCCATAAGAATGTGTACCTAGGTTGAGGTGGTCTTAAGCTAAAGGCACCCTTAAGTAAAGATATGACCCTGGGATGTTTTCTTATAGAAAATCCATCAACTGGTGAATAAAAAGCAGATATTTCCGATCTGTAACAATTAATCGTTCTATAAGCTAGACCTTGATTAAACAGTTCACTTAAAGAATTAAGTATGTCACTCAAAGGTCCCTGAAATGGATTAATTTCCCTTTTACAACACCAGCTGATCCACTTTCCCCAGGACGATTTGTAATTTGATAACGAGCCTGGTCTTCTGGCATTTGCAATGAGTTGGGAAGCTTGCTGTGAAATTCCCTCTGAAGAAAGAGCTTTCCCGAAACTTTCCTTGCCACTAAACGCATTGAATTGTTAACGGATGTTTCAAGCCTTCTGGATTCCGCAAAAGATCCTTTGGAGGTTGGGGAAGTAACAGAGGTTTGTTGATTGACATTTGAAGAGCGGTAGGATACCAAGTTGAATTATTAAAGTTGCCTGTTCCACTTGAACTTTTTTCAGCACCCGACCTATCAGAGAGAATGGAGGGAAAGCATGTGGATAGAGATTGAACCAGTTCTGTTGAAAAGCATCCGTTGCTTGAGTCTGAGGGTCTGGTTTCCATGACATGAAGCGGGGAGTCTGGTGAAAAAGTCGAGATGGAAAGAGATCCATATCGGGAACCCCGAATATTTTGCATATCATTTTAAAAGCCTTGGGAAGAAGTAACCATTCGCTTGAATCGTTGACATGCCTGGATTCCCAGTCTGCTATTACATTCTGGACCCCTGGGAGGTATTCTGCAGTAATTGTGATCTGATAAGATGTTAGATAATCCCATATTCCCACCCCCCATTTTCAATAGGTAGGTTATTGCTGTTATATTGTCCCCTTGCAGATGTATAGATAGCCCTTTCTTGAACTTGGTGAAAGTCATTATTGCGAACTTGATTACAATCAATTCCAAGACATTTATGTGCAGCTCTTTTTCCTGTAGTGACCAGCACCCCCAAATTCCAAATTGAAATTGAAATTCCTCTTCGGAGAGGAGATCCAGAGCATTTGTGTAATTTTGAATTGAGATATCTGATCTTACCTCTTTGAAAGTTGTTTCCTCCTCGACTACTATAACCACCAAAGTATCACAAGCGTCACTTCGGGCTGGAATACCAGAAGATTCCGATTCATATCAATTTCACTGACTTTCGACACGATACAATCAGGGGAAGCCATTATTAACCAAACCGAGTCAAGTGCGTCAGCAAGACATGAAAAACCAGTAAAATGTTTTTCAAGTATTTATGGTAAACATCACACTAGTGTTTGAGGTATCGATTGATTGCTGGACTTATAATCGTGTTGACAAGATAATTACAGATTAAAATATTTTCTTACCACGAAAATAAAAATGATGTCCTGTTTGTTTTGCAAGTAAAGTTAGAAGAGGAAAATGAAGGTCTGGGTGCTAGTGTTCTGCGAAATAGAGTTAGCAAATTCACTATTAAACCGAACGGAGATTTTATGAATTAAAATTTATTAATTACACACGTTGTTATACACGTTAATTATAATTTACTAGTGACGTCATAGGAATTTCCCTGAAAAAATGCATTTCTGTATGTTTTCATGTTAGTTACTAAACTTTAACAGCATTTTATGAAATTTCAATTTTTTTGACAAAAATTGTTTTTCCCTGCTACCAACAAGCTGGAAGTCCCTTTGGCGGCCAAACCCCCGGAAAAATTTCGTTATTTCGTTATTATTGCTAAGGAAACAATACCTATGAAATCGGGCTGCAAACTGAACAATTTTGATCAAGATCCACAATGAAATCACGGTGGGAACTATTCAGAAATTACATCACAGTAGTACTCAACTCGCTTTCAAAGCACAGGGATGTTTCAAAAAATTGGATTCAAAAATATTATCGCAGTTTTTGAAGGAAATTATCCAATCAAGTTTTATAATTTTTTTATATCCTGTAACAAAGTTCTACCGAGAAACGGAATAATATAACGAAAACCAAAAGAAACGCATAAATACAGAAGTGAGCAAAGTTAAATAAAATCAAATATACGAAACCCTAACAAAATCTAATGATGTCAGTTTTGTCTATCTTTATTCCAAGATGGACATACAGCAACGCTAAACCATTTAGTCTGTCCTCTGTCATAGTTGAACCTGAATAGCTTTTTAGTCGCCTCATGGCAGAAAAAAACCTCCCACATTCGTTGATGACGACGAGGTCATCGTATGTGGCAAGAATTCTTAATTTCAATATTGTAAAAAACACCATCAACACGAGTAAATGTTTTAAGGTGGTTTCAAGAGAGTCATGGGTTGATTCTGTGTCCTTTTCCTGCATCTTAACCCAAAACATTTCCCATACCTCCATAATTCCCCTCACTGAGGAGGAAGAAGGGTGTCATTCTTGGAGAGAAAGTGGCGGGGCGGTGGTGCAATAGGGAAAGGTTAGCAAAATTCGTGTAATTTTACATCGATCTCACTATTGGAAAAACGAAACTTTCCTCTAACTTTCCTCTTGTTGGTCCTCTTATTCCTACTACTGCAGGGTTCGTACAGTCAGGGAAAGTCAAGATGAAAATTGGCGTTTTTAATTAAGTCAGGGAATGTCAGGGAAGCTTAAAAGAAATATGTATAATATGCTTTATATATATATTTGTTTACTCATCATTAGCTAGAATGAATAAATAAAAAAGTATTTTCAAGATAGTTGTAGCTGGCTTCTAGATAAAACATTTGTAATTTGATTGCAACGTGCTCCGCACACTGTTTTGTCAGTATAGACCACTCAACTGCCTGTCAGGCAGGGCATTGTAACATCTAGTAGTCAGATTATATACTGTTGGTTGTGTGTTTCTGATCCTGCTTTTTTGGTCCCAATTGGTTTGAAATTAGATGAAATTCATTTTGTTTATTTTCGAGTATTGCATTTGCTATGATTGCTTCAAGAGTTGTCAGCCTAAAGTCAGGGGATTTTTGTCAGGGAAAATAGTATATATACTTTCCTGGCAGGTCAGGAAATTTCTTTAGGTTAAGGGCTGTACGAACCTTATCCTAAGAAGAGGGAGTGTGGTAATCAAAGTTTTGGTGGGAGCCAAATATTTGATATGTATTTCACTATTTTTTTCACTCGGAATCATCAGTCATGAGGGCACGATCCTTCTTTTTCTCTTTCTTCTGCTTTTGGTTGTTTGGGAATACTCTCACTCAAAGCCCACGATTAAACTTCCCCTCTACATTTTTTGTAACATTATATATATACATGATTTTTCTTACCTTTGTGAATTATATCTGTTTAATTAATGGAAGAAGGATGCTTTTTTGTTGTTGTTTTTGCACTGCTCTTCTTTATACAAGAAATTAACACTTAATAATTTGCTTGTACTGTAACCCCTGCAGTTACTTTCATTGAAAAAATAAAGTTACTTTCATTGATAAGGATTTCATTGATGTCACAGCCGCATCACCAAACAAATTAGATCTAAATTTTTTGTTATCCTATTACCGGTGTTGGAGAAAATGTCTAGTTTTCGAGATATATATATATATCCTCGAAATGTCACGTTCATTTGGAGATGCAATGCAATGGTTCTAGGAAGAATACTTGTTTTCTAACTAAAATTTGAATATGTATATAGTTTTTTGTAAGTTTGCAAAACGTATTTATTTCCAAGTGATAGTTCTGTCAATTTCAAATGTTTGTAAAGTGTTTTCAATTTCTAAGTGGCAATGGAGTTGGTGGCTTTTTGTATGAAAAACATAAGTAAGGGGTCGTAATACACACTTTTTTTATAAGAACAATTTTATAAGAACACGAGCCTCAGATTTGCCCAAAAAATAAGAACAAAATAAGAACAAGGTGAGGCTCAAATCAATGTTTCAAAAATTAAGAACATCTTAAGCCTGAATTTTCTTGTAAAATAAGAACAACTCATGATGCGAATTCTCTCACTGGCAAATGGTTTAGAAGTTTATTGCTTTTTCACCTTCAATAAAAAATGTGCAAAATATAAATGATGGTGCGACTTGTGGCCTGCTCACTCATTATTGGTTCATTACCGAACAGCAACCATACTTTTGACCAGTTAATTTTAAAAAAGTTTTTATTTTTATTTTACTGGAAGTGCCATAGAACAAAACGAGGCTGAAATTTGAAACTGTGTTCTTAAAGCTAAGAACAAAATAAGAAAAATTCAGGCTGAGAAAGCCTCATAAAATAAGAACAGCCAGCCTCAGGTCAGATTTTACTGGTTCTTATAAAAAAAAGTGTGTAAATGGAAATGGGTATGCAAATTTTTGGAAAATTCAAAATGCATTTATATATCTGTTACATTATATCTGTTACTGCAATCTTTTCATAGATAGTAAATTAGTTTTATAACATTATATATAACATTATATACTGAACGTTATAACATTGATGATCAAAATATGTAACTTCACGATAAAAATGTTGTAAATGTAGTAGTGTTCTATGGTTTATCATGATGACTTTTACAGTTGCATTATTATCTTTTTAGAAACATTTTAACTAACATACCTCCTTTTATATTATGTTCTTTCAAAAACTCTGCTAAGTTTTCTCTTACCACTCAAATGAAAGTCGGAACAGTATCCACTAAAATTTTGTTCTTTCTTTCAGCGTATTAACATGAATAACGAAAGCAATATCCAGATCACAGGATCCACAAATTCTGATTACATACCTCGATGTTCAAATGATACTGACAATGAATCCAAAGTTTCAGCAAACCTGGACACAGGTTGCAAACAAGATAACGCAGAGATAACACAAAATCAAAATGTTGATAAGGAAGAAAATCTCGAAAAAGAGAAAGAAAAAGAGTCACCTAAAAAACAGACTGAGCAAAAAACGAAAATTGATGTTCTTTTGAAAGCGGCTGGTGATGCACCAATCATGAAAAAGAAAAAATGGAATGTTGATGCCAATAAGCCAATTGCCTATCTAACAGAATTTATACGAAAGTATATAAAGTGTGAACCTTCGGAATCATTGTTTCTATATGTAAACCAAACATTTGTGCCACCACCAGATCAAATTCTAAGCAACTTGTTTGAGTGCTTTGGAACAGATGGCAAACTCGTTTTACACTATTGTAAGTCGCAGGCCTGGGGATGAGGAAGTTGTCATCCATGTTACACCAAGAACCTAATTAGGTATTGGGGCTCAAGAATCTTCTGAATTGATTTTGTTTATTTGAGATCGGCTGACTGCTCTTGTATGTATGTGGATATGGACATTCTTGTTTCTATGTCCAACATGTTTATAAGAAGTTTATTTTAGAGGCTCTATGAGGCTTAGTGAACTGTTCTATGAAATTGTATATTTTTTGTAATATTATTCCTTTATACATTTCAATAGGAAAAGCACAATTGAAGATTGAGGAAATGAAAACTGAATACTGTCTAGTAGTCAATAAAAAAGAGAACTGTAATGCATAGCTCATTTTTAGCATGATAATCCTCATTTTTCTTACAAACACTATCCTCATAAAAAAGGAACCATATGATTGTTATTGATTTAACACAAAGATCTTGTTATACTTAATGGTTTTTTAAAGTAAAAGTTTAGAATTTCAGTAAATTGTTGTAATGTTCATGATAAAAATTCTTTGTTTTCTACTATGTTCATGTTGATTCTCAATAATGGTGGATTTATTGAGGAACATAAAAATAACACTTGGTAAATAAACAGTACTATCAGTGAATCCTTCGCATCATACATTAGGAACGAAACTTTCGGCGGTCCCTTTTTTGTATTTCGGACGGAAAATCTTACTAAACTTTGTCCGAAAGTTTTTCCTGCCGAAACTTTTCGTTGTTAATGTATGCTACATGGTGGATCAGCGAGTCTCCTTCGCCTTATGGCACATAAGATCTGACTTCGTTATGCTGCGATATCCATCTAGAAAGATTTTGTGATTTTAAGTTGTTTGTTTGTTTGGTGACAGGGACTGCGGAGCAAAATTTTGTTTGTGGAGGGGCTGCCTATTAGGGCTAAGAAAATTTTGCGAAATTTATTGGACTAGAATGGCGAAAACTTATGCAAAATCAAAAATTACCATTTGCCATTAACCTTAGTCACCCTGCTCCGTGGTCCCTGGGTGATGCTTATTAAACTGGCTGTACTGCATGAAGTCGTTAAAAACACCTAATGCTTCTCAACGTTAAGCATTTTCTACTTATTAGACTGGATATTTTCCAAAACGTCTGAAGTTTTCACTCATGAAATTTCGATAAACCCGATTTTAGCTTCTGTTCCTCGTTAATAATTGAAATGTAAATCCACACACAACCAGAGGTAACCGAACAGATCATCGCTTGTTTGGTGATGAGCAGACGAACAACTGCGAAAATACAATGTGGTCCGCTCATGAGCTTTTCCAGTCATTCGCTATATACAGTTCGTCTTATGCGGGATTTCCACTTATGCATTTTGACACGCGTATCGTATGAAATGCTAACATTTGATTGTATAGACTGGTTGATCTTCATACATGTCGGTACGACAAGAGAAAAGTTAAAATGAATTTAACTTTTTCAATGCAGTACGCGGATCAAACTGTTTTAATCACAAGAATAATTATCTTAAGAACACCAATCAATGATTCGTGGTACATGCTGATACGCGTAGTAACATTCGTAAGTGGAAATCCTGTTTCATTTGACTTCATCTCTACATCATAGTAGAAAAAACTTGTTATATTTGTTGGGCCGTTGAACGTTATTTTACTAAAGGTTTAATAGACTCAAACTGTCTTATGAAACAACTGCCGGCGAAATGCTCAGATGGACAACAATAGAAAAGAAATCTACAGATATATAGATGTAATGGAGGCCTTTTCCATTCTTTGTTGTTTTAGAATAGTAAATAGTAAAAGTAGTTAGATGAGTTTTTCCACTTGCAGCCATTGTATTGGTTTTTGAATGGCGTTGGTGTACACAACTATAGCATGTGAATATTCAATTCCAGGTAGGTTGTTTTTAAACCCTTTTCCCTGTAATAAAATTTAGATTTTTACAACAGATTTCATTATTATGACTTGTTTGTAAACGTGTCTGTGTTGATTAAGGAATATGTAGTTGATTGCGAATATCACTACTAGTGAAAAAGGAGGGTTTGCTTGCAAAAAAATACAAAAGAAAGTCTTCAGTGAGAATCCCCATTTTTTACACTCGTATTATGAATAACTTAGATTATTTGTTTTTATGGTGACTTCGTGCATTCTTATTAAAGTTTCTTCGTTCAATAAGCAGCCAGTTTTCAAAGTAGTTTCACATTTACAGTATCACATGGTCTTTTCTTCTCAGGCAGTTGTTTCTTCTTGCGACGTTGATGCATTGCGATCTGTTACAGAGTCATTCTTCTCCATGTCATAGCTTTTACTCATAGAAATTCTTCGTTTTACTAACTGTTTTCTCATGTTAGTTAGATCTTGTCGAACCTGCGATAAATAAATCAAAAAATACATTATAAATTTTCATGAAAAACAACTAAGGCACACGTCTATAACGACAAATTTTGCAAAGTAATTGAGTAAGCATAATTGAGGATAACATTAATTGAACGAAAATACTTAGAAATTCATTAACTTAACCCGACGACCTGTAATTGTTAGTTGTGTTTTCTACCAGTTCCAGAGTGTTACTAAGTGCAGTTGTTGTAGGAAGAACAAACATGATTTTTAAATTAGCTGTTGAAAACGAAACTATATATAATTGGATGAATAGCAAAAGTATCGTCGTGGACGAAAAAGCAGGTTGAAGAAAGAAATCAGAATCAAATTTTGTAGTTTAAAAATTATCAGACCAGACTTTTTAACTTCAATAGATAGAGAAACAATAAAATAACTTGGTGTGGAAACCTTTAGAACTGCCCGACCTTAAGAAGCCTTTTAAGAGAAAGCAGTAAAACTATTTGAAGAGTGAGATCTCTAATCTATATACTATTTATATACTCTCACAAAAGCATGATTTTGACCTTTCGATACACTTAGACAACAAATTGTGTTGATGAATCTTCAACCCCTATGTTTCTTCAGCTCTTTCATGATTTCTGTGTTATCACTATATATATTGTACAATTGAAAAAAAAATTGAAAAAAACATCAAGTGCAGCCCACGAAATTCAAAGAAATTCAGAACGGCATGGTCTTAAATGGGATCGGCATTGCGGCACAATAGATTTTTTTTTTCAATTAATAAGTGAAAATTTACTCTATTTTGACTAAACGCAGCAACCATTCGCAAGACGCTGTCTACATAAAGCGCGGCACTCAAATTTGTTTCACTTCTTCATATCATTGAGCAAGTACAGAAATATTGACCTATCAGAAACATTTTCACTGGGGAACATCGTGTCTGCAATTGAGTAGACACCGGTCGTTAGTCAAGATAAATCATATCTTAAAGGGAGCTGGAAACTAAGATACTTTTTAATTTCATTGAATAACACGAAAACGAGTCCTGCTGGTACCACTTATGTTTTCATATTCTTTCGTTAGGTGAACTACTCAATTCGTACAACGAAAAAAATTTCAAAATTACCTTAGCAACGCTGGCCGTTCTCCCTAGCAACAACAAAGAGGAAAGTGATATCGAGCGCTAGCGCGATCTCGCGCTTCATAATGGCAAGACTGAGTCGCACGCCTAAACTACAAAATAACCCTTTTGCGCGTGCGATTAATCACACAACTGGTAATGTTTTTTATTGACAAGACTGAAAACCCTTGCGCAATGATTTCTTCGAAATTCATTTCGTTTTTATTACTTCACAATCAAAGTCAGAAAAATTCCTTAAGAATGAAACTACAAAGAAATATAGAAATGCTGTGAATGTCAGCAAATCAAAGAAAAAACAAAATGTCGGAAGAAATGTTAGTCTGGGCCGGCATGAGGCTGCCGAAGCTATGGTTACCTTGGTCGGTTTTTAGGTCGGCTTTGCCGAATGCCGACCTGAATTTTGTGGGCTGTATTATAGTACCATTATTACCTGTGGATCCAGAAAACTGTGAAACAACACCAGAAGGAAAGTCTGAAATCAATGAGTCATAAGAAGGTTTTCAGGAATGATGAAACATACTTTGTGATTTATCTTATAGTTAGTTTATCTATATCAGCCTATATAAGTCCTTACCGTCAGTCCATTAGCTGTAACATAGATATATCCTAAATACACAGGTTCGTATTCGATAAACAAACCAATCAGATACGACAAACCAAGTAAAGGAACCAATGAAACAAATGCTTTAGTCGATGGTCTATGTAAAATAAATGCAATATCTTCAAAGTTTTGTTAGCTCAGCTTAGTAGCATATATCAGAGTTTTATGCCACAAGCAATTTGATGAAAGCATAAAGCTAATAATCTACTGCTACTTTAATCGGATTAATCTTTGTGAGATTAATTTTCGCGATTTTTTGGTCTTTTTCGCGAAAGTTTGTATCGCGAAAACACGTAAAATGGTTGGGTCGCGAAAATTAGTCCACACAAAATTTCTCAAAGTACCCGTTCGCGGAAGTAAATCCATTTTTTTTCCTTGTTTAATTTCTTTTTGTTCGTTAATTGGATCAAGAAATGACAAAATAAACACAAGTTAATTGAATATTTTCCCTTAAAGGCTTGTGTTCACTGCAGGTATTTTTGACCTATCGCGAAATAAAATCGCAAAATAACTTCGGGACTTTTTGGTGGACACAAAATCTGACCTATTTTTTTGTGATATGGAATGAAAAATTTTCATTCCATATCGCGCTATTTTTTTGCGAAAAAACCTAAATAATTTCAGGTCAAAGAATACCGACAGCGTGCTTCATTAAATCTATTGTTTTACGTAGTTTTTGAAAAATATCATTTTTTGAAAAGCAATTTGTATACTGATGTAGAGTGAAGTTTTTTTGAAAAATGGGTAGAAATAAACTGGATCTGATCTGGCTGACATTTTTACGTCCCATTCGGAAAGAAAATGATAAGGAGATTTGACTTTCACCCGATGCCAAAAACCTGAGAGTCAGCGCAAGTCTTTCGGACGAAGTTATTGCTTTCCGAAAATTGGTGTCCTTTTTTACAATGCTTGGTTCTACAAGGCTTAGAAGATGCTCAAATCTTTCAAGAGACATGCGCAGAAATGTATGGAAAATATGTAATTTGTGTATATTCATGTATTGGTGAAGACTCAATAAAAAAACATATAAAATTGTCTACCTGAAATATGACTCTATGTCATGCAGTCGAAGAGATTTTAACAGAGTTGAGTAAGCACCTCTTTCTTGAAATATCTTTCGAAACCATATTTTTTTCACTTTTTTTCGTTGTTTACGTTTTTCAGTGACAAGGTACAACAACAACAACATTTCATCATCCTCGTCACAAGTTTCATCTAACGAATTATCTCGCAAGAGATCCATTTTAAAAAGAAAGTTTTCATAAACATTTTATTTATTTTCTTCAGTGAACACAAAGCATAAAAAAGTAATGCGACAGACTTGATGGCGCTTCCCAAAATCCTATTGCGAAATTATTTCACGATAGGACATTTTTGTCAGTGAACACCAGCCTTAAGACGCATTCACATTTAAGTAGATTCCACTTAAGCTGTTAAGTGATTTTTCTTACGGAGCCTTAAGTTACGGACCTTACGGCACACTTAAGATAAAATGCTCCGTAAGAGAGTGTTCACATGTAAGTAAAAAGAGTGGTGTTTTATGTAGTTTCTTTTTCAAGGATGGCTGAAAGACGTTTTCGTTCATTGGCATTGATTTCAATGAAAAGAAGAAGGCGGAGACGACGAAAAATTCTACAAAATAAAAGAATCTGGGTTAAAAATTGTCGAAGTGACCTTTGGGCATACAAAACAATATTTTTGATGGCGAAAAAACATGATAGGCTTTCTTTTTTGAGTAAGAAAAAATTGTCATAGAGAACAGGATAATTTTGGACAAAAAGCGTAAAGTCCTCTTCATTGACCGCCATTTTTGAATTTGAACAAAAATCAAATAATTTCCGCACAAAAGTATCAACAGAAAATGTTTTCAAAAATTTCGAACAAATTTTGTCGATTCGAACGCCATGACGTAATTTTTTTCTTAAGTACAAAGTTTTGATCTGTAAGACTTCACGGCTTAAGTAGGTATGTGCTCACGTTAAAGTAAATTTTACTTAACGTAAGAAGCTTACGGATCCTTAAACAGCAAAGAATGAATGGATTTTGGGCCCGTAAGAGTAAAATTTACTTAAATGTGAATGCGGCTTAGAAGTGCTACATCACTAAATTACATGTAATCTAATCTAAAATCATGACATTTTCTTCTTGTTTTTGGTCAGCGCGGAAAGCAGCTGATCTTTCATTAGCGTGTGTCCGTACTTCCGTCCCAGAGTTTTGTCCACAGTTCTAGCCTGGATTCCTTATAGAAATCTGATACAGCTTAAAAATAAGGGTGGAATAGAGGCTATTTGCTAATCGCGGCTTAATTCAGATTTTTCAGATAATTTATAATTACAGCTATTTTATCAGGGTGAGTGCGGCCTCAAATTAAAACACGAGTTACAGTTTGCCCATCACACAGGTATCGTTTTTTGGAGATGAAAGCTGAAAGGAAGGGTTATTTTTCACCAGAGAAGTAAAGGAATTCGTAATATCAACGTATATCATCATTAAATTTGTTATTATAATACTGTTGAGTTAGCGAGCGCTGATTTTGTGTTTTGTGCCACATTAGTCAGACCTGGAGATAGAGAGAGCTCTGCTGCTGCCTCTCCAAAAAAGGAACTGTGTATTATCGGATATGTATATGTTATTTTTTATGTATTCATACAAATGTGTCCCTCAATATAGGCAAGTTTTAAATGTCACTATAAATAAAAATTAAATAATTATTATGCACACAAAAATAAAATGTGTAGTTGTAGAAATCTATCTATAGTATAGTCATCAAAAATAATCAGACAACATCTTGAAGTTTATAAAACATAGGTAAACGTTTATCGCCTAACATACTACTTATTGATTTAATTAGAATTTGAACTTGGAATACAAAGTAATGCTAATTTATTATTGTTACATCACTTCTCTAACTGTTTTGAACTTGATTGAATTACTTTTGTCATACACAGCAACTTAAATCGTTGGTTTTAAGTACGGCTAAGGTACGGCTTGAGTACAGCTAGCTTTCGGTAAGCAGTGTGTGGTACACATAATCTAAAATGACTCTAACAATGATATTCTGTGTTTTTTGTAATGTAATGTTGTAATTAAAGCAAAAGAGCAAAATAAGCATGTTTGTAAACTCTACATACATCACTTTATAGAATGAATATTGTCTATTAAATAAATACCTATGTGGAGTCATTGTATGTCTCTTCACTTACTTATAGTCTTGTCTTTTTTTTTTTTAATTTTTTTTTTTTTTCGTCACTTATATATATATTTTTTGTTCAAGGCTGACAATTTTGGTACATCGTTTTGTCATATATTCTTGTTCCCCATTTGATTTTAAAGTAATATTCATTGCAAAAATTTTGTACATGTGTTTGGTTTTTAAAATAATGACCTTAATGATTTACTGGTCCTGTTGCTCCATGAATGCGTAACTCAGAGACAAGACGATTTGAGAGCAAAATATTTGGCACAGTTACCATTCACAACATAGACAAGAAAATATCTCGAAATGAGATAATTTTGAGGTGGTCACTATCACTGGTGTGCGCCTCTTACAAAAACTAGCTCTTAAAAAATAACCAGCAGTTGTTTTGCATGCTTTTTTTTTTTTTCAGTGACAAATATATGAATGGTGCATTACCACTCATACAAGCACATGGTATTTTTTAAATATCATCAGTTATTTTTAGTCATTCCTTTGCAAAATTCATCTTTGTAATGTATGTGAGAAATTTGCTTTTTAACTCTTTGTAATCATTAGAATAAAGATCTGCATGAAGTTTTGTGAAGTATACTCTAAGCTTTTTTAAGAAATTGGTAACTTCTTCTGATTTTAATGCAAACGTGTTTTCATTCACAATCAAATTTTATTCAATTTACTTCAATGACAATTGTATTTGTTTCATTTGTAAAGATGTCCTTAGATAACATAGATAAAACTGTACACAAAGTCAAATGAAACACTGATAAGTGTTTGATATGCTTTGTATCTTAAAAGAAAACATTTCAAAAGCATTTAAACATTAAAACATTTTATTGAATTAATATGGACACAATTTTGAGACGAGACCTGTTTGGTTTTAACATTGAATGTCTTATTACCACTATTACTTCATTTATCACTCATGAATTCCTATTTTGACCTTCCTGGTACAAAAATGTGATTTTTCCATTTTGCTTCACAGTCAAGCATTTTTCAACTTTGGCAAAAGCGCTGACCTTCAGGCCTCCTGGCCTCTTGTTTATTTTGTGAAGGCACTGTTTTGCATCCTTCAAGAAACATTTTTCTTATGTCCATGGGTTTTAGCTTCATTTTTTTCTTGGTTGCTATGACATTTTTAGAGCGACAATTTGAAAATGGAGTATGAGCAGAAAGAAAAGAGAAATGAGGATGGGTTGTTGATTTCTATAATTACGTCACTTCTGCTGATATGGTAAGAAGTAATCAACAATGAATGGGGTGCAACATGGGTTGCTGACGCTATTCCTCTAGGTTTAAAAGAACTGCCAAGGCGAGCGAGCAATGTGTTAGCAATCTAATAGTCGATGAAACAGAAGGCTTCCGTTAACTTTTATCTGAAAAGTCTATTTTTCAATTATAAACCTTTTGACCGCGAAAATAAATCCATAAGATACTATTCGAAACAATCATTCGCGAAAATTAATCCACGCGAAATTTTTCAAAGTGCTTATTTGCGAAAATAAATCCAAAAAATTTCGCGAGTTAATTGAAGAGTTTTTGAAGTCGCGAAGATTAATCTCTCAAAAATTAATCCGATGAAAGTAGTATTTGAAAGTAGTATTTTTCTGTTAAGATGAACTATTTGATAAATAAGGTAATTTATAATTTGTTCAGTATATCTTGTTTATCAATAAAACATATCATTCTCAAATTTGATACGGTTTAGAAGAAATCGTACCGTGATTGTTTTGATTGTTGCAGTTGAGAAGAGGTCTTTCTTAATTTCACCAATGCACTCAAAATGATGATCATCAATATCACGTTGATCTTGAAGAGGAAATAGAAAATGTTGTGTCTGAGCTCCAGAAAATGCATAAAAATGTTTCGAAAGGAGCTTTTTATCCTTCGTTTAGAGTTTATGACGTAACCATCTGTCGGCTGTAATTTTAGCCTGTCGCAAAGACAACTCATCATTTAAGGTTCCCTGAGTCAGACAAAAATCGATGAGACTTCGTCGGAGATTGGGAACCTTACAATTACCATCATTACTTTCTTACGTTCGCTGAGAAATGTTCTTACCGTTAGGAAAAATGCCATTGGTCCTTTTACAATCCAAAGACTTCCTTTCAATGATAAGCAACTGTAAAAATTAAAGTGTACTGGTCAATGACCTCAAACCATATGACGAAGAAATATATTAAGGTGAAATTTTCATACTCTGGAGTTTCTTTGAATCCTTCCCATTTGATTGCCAAAACTATCGATGTTATTAAAAGGGGGATTCCTATGATACAGAGCGTTTATATACCTCTAATGAAAGAAGTCAACAACTCCCAGAATACAGTCACTATAAAATTCTTTAAAATATTTTAAAGCTTTCAATATTTTCAGTTGTCTAAATATAATTCAATCCAGATTCATCATACTTCAATTGTTGAAACCTTCGCGAACAGAAACTTTCGCCTCATTCAGCCTCATTCGCGAAAGTTTATGTTCGCGAAAACTTCTGACGGGGCTTATTCGCGAAAGTTTATGTACGCGAAAAAGAATCGTTTTCTTTCAATTCGCGAAAGTTTTTATAACCAGAAAAGAATTATTGAACTTGACCAAAGGAAGATTTTTTAACTAACCCACAATAGACCAGTTTCAATTTTATTATGATAGTACTTATTCCCGAAAGTTTCTGTTCGCGAAAGTTTCTTCACCTAAAGTACCATATTTAATACATTTGTTGATACAATTGTGGCTGGAGCAATTGCCAGATGCTTGAGAATGGCAATTTTTAAAATTGAAAATACATATTTGTGGTTAAACACCCCTTTTTGACCTACTTAATAATCTTACCATAACCCCACATAATTATTTCTTTCAACCGTTCGTGTTTAGGCTTGAAGACCAGTACCAAAATAAGTGTGATATTGATGCCTTCGAACATCATCCATGTTAAAGAGGCTACCGATCCATAGTATGTCAGTATTGATATTGTAATGCACCATGCCTTCAAAAAAAATTCAGTACAATCACAACGCAATGAAATAACGTTAAACAATGACAACTTCGATAGCAACTAAAACCATCATAAATGTTTGTGATTACTTGACCAAATATAATTTCTTAATACTGCCTTTGGTAGCAGTGGTGACTCAATATAAGACTTGCGAAATATCGTTAATTCCATGAGATATAAGCCAGTTGCCAGTTCAGCAATTCATTACGTGATTATAAATAACGATCTATTAAGGGGCTGTTTATATGGAAGCCGAGCCAGCCCGTTTGCAGGGCTAGCCCTTTAGCCGAGATCTCGCCTTCATGGTAATTTAAAAGTAATTAAGAATTTTGTTTATATGAACAGGAGGGCTGGCCCGCTTGCCGAGATCTCGGCTATTTTACCCGAGATCTCGGCAAGCGGGCTGAAAAAAATCCCATGTAAACAGTCTCAGGTGAGCCAGCCCGGCAAACGGGCTAGCCTCGTTACAAATACACAGATTTTGATTGGGTTAAAATTTTCAAATCTTTCTTTCTGACGCTTAAATTTTACCGCTTGGTTTGCATGAAAAAGAGGTCAGCCCGTTTGCAGGGCCAGCCCGCTTCAAATAAACAGAAAAAATTTCCAGCCCGGCTAGAGGGCTAGCCCTGCAAACGGGCTGGCTCGGCTTCCATATAAACAACCCCTAAGTAACCTGACATCTAAACATATTATTATATGAACATTCCTACTGATTTATCGAACTGAACGTTTCCATAATCAACGGGAGTTTTCGTTTTCCTCAGGACAATGCGTTTTTCTACTGGCCACTATAAAATGTACACTTAGACAGTCTCCGTACAAATGTCTCTTAAACTTGCATCTTTAAACTGCTGTAGGTGTTGATGCACTCGTTCAAAATATGTGTAATTTTGTGTATTGATACACAATTTCTTCGTTCACTGCATGGTAAAACAGAAGGTTCCAGCATATTTTTAGGAAATATTACAAAGAAAATTTAAATATGATGTATGTACATGAGCAGATGATTTATTAGTCAGCGGCTTTAGCGCGCTGAGTATTAAAATCGTCGTCGTTGTTTTTTTTTTTTTTTTTGCGGACAGTTTGAACCGTCTCCATAATATAAGTTTCCCTCCCCCCGTAATAATCGGAAAAGGTGTTTATAATACAAAGCACTTATAACCACTGATCACCTCTACAAAAATTTAACGTTATCTCCATAAGATTGCGAATGTATTTCTTTATGCAGCGTGCTCCATGCAACAGCGCTGTCCTATTGAAGGAAGAAACTCTGTAGTAAGTTTAGTATTGAACTTGTATTGAACTTGAACTTATATTGATGTATCAGACATACCAACCGATATTAATGAAAATGATTCCCTTGATTTTAGTGATATTATTGATTATTTGTTGAGAGATATTGAAGACCCTATTTCGGTTTGCCTTGAAACTGATCAGGAAAGTGAAATTGACTTTGAAATTGGAGATGAATTAGAGACAACTGAAGATCCCCTTAATGTTTACAGACTTAGTGCTGATGAGACTACCTTCATGTCATTTATTCCAACTGATGATGAAATTGACAAGGAAATCCTGAACTTAGCTCCAGGTGAAGGGTCAACACCTTTATCTATTCTTAGTGATGAAAATTGTGAGGAACTTGCTCACCCACATTTATTTCCCACTGGTAAATTTGGATATAATATCAAACGAGATGTCATTTTAAGCCCATCAAAGTATTTCAATCAAAGATTGTTGAATTGCACACAAAAGTTTGCCTCTGATCCAGACTACTTATTTTTCGCTAATTCTGTTTTACAGCAATTGAATTTACAAAATCAAATTAATATTGCAATGAAAAAAGTATCTTGTGAAAATCTTACAGCTGGAACACTTAGTCAAAATTTTAATGAAACAGTTAAGCAATTTATTCACTTCTAACAAAAGATTAAAGAATGATTCTGCTAGATCTGCTGCAAGAATATCATTCCATTCGGCACCATTACCGTGTTTTTCGTCCATTGAACGCTGTAATAACTGCTTACGATCTTTCGAAACTTCGAAAGCCCCATTTACATGAACAGGAAGATTGCTGTTCTGAGGAAGTGGTAAAAAGCAAAACATGAAACGCTTTGACAAGTCAACCAACGGTTTAAACATGCCACCCGCATCCTCGAACTGTAACGCCACTCCACCGCATGGATTATAGCCTACATTGCTCATGGCACACTTATACGAATTCATGCCACCGTTACACGAACTTGTCATCCACTTGATTACTTTCTTAATCCTTGGATCGTTTTTCACTGTTAATTTCTGATGTATTTGAATCTTCGGCACTTCAGTCAAAGAACCACTTTTCAATTCTTCTATAAAAGCACTGGAACTCTTCAAAAGGCTGTCCTGTTGAAACGAAATGTTGTCAATATCTTTCGACGATGAAAACAGCAAGTTCATTTTTTCTGGAGATGCACCATCTTGCAAATGGTAACACTCAAAACCTTTAACGTGTTGCGTGAAAAGCAATAAGTGATCTAATCTTTCCTGGATTTTTTCTAACAACATCCGCATCTCTCGATTACTATAAGCAAGATCTTTGATTTCACTGGATCTAGCTGTGGTTATGTCTCTTAAGGGCAGTCTGAATAATGTACCGTTGAAAATTTCAACATCATCGGAACTAAAGTCTAATCTTGCTCCAAAAACTTTATGATAAACTTTGAACTGGTCATTGAAATGAATTAAATCTTTTTTAGATTTGGATAATGTTATTTTGAGACCAGGTCTTGTTTTATCCTTGATAGCGTCGCCTAAGAAGGTGGTATGTGGATCAAAAATCACCATAGCATTACCATTCACAAAACTTGGCACATCAGTAAGATATACTAAATCCAAGACCAAATTTTCCAATTTTTGTACAATCATGTTCTTTAGTACCAGCATTGAGTTTCGTTATGTTATTAAAATCTTCTTGTGAGAACTGAGCATCGTTGTAAACCAGGCTTCATTTTTTGGTTTTGTTATTGACTATATGCAGACTTCATTTTGTTGTTTATAATAAAAAAATTCAAAAACGTCATTATTTGTTATTTATTTTGATAAGGAAATGGTTTAACCATGCCAGTTTGTTGTAACCTACGCTTTTTTACGCTTTTTTGTGTGGCACAGCCGCTGACTTACAGCCTTTACGGCTGTTTTATTATTAGTCATATCCAAGTAATAGATTTACCCTGTAACTCTTGTACATGTCTGGTATAATCCAGCCTGGTATTCTTTGAAGCACGTTAGTCAACAAGAACATCATCATTAAGTTCTTATGAATGATAATCTTTCTTGTGTTTCTGATTCTGAAAGTAAAAAACAAAGGAGATGGATAGGTGTTGAACTTTAAAGCGTCAAAGTCTATTGTACAACCAATTAAGCATGCAATGATAAAGATCGACAGCGTTTTAGTTTTGTATCGTCTACTGAAGGGCACAGCTGCCAACAGAATGCTCGGTCAGAATTTAATTTAAGACTTACTTCAGAACTTGGAAGAGGATTAATCCGAACAGCAGACAGATGATAGAAAAGCAACCAATAATGTTCTCCACATTCACAATGATTTTGCCATGGTGTTCCTCAAAAGTCTCAGCAGTTATTCGCTGATAAACTTGAAATTGTGGGATGTTCTAGGTATAGTAACTAAAAACTGTACTTTTCTGGTAAAATCTGCACACAAGTAAGAAAATGATAGAGTACTCTTTTATTGGACCCTGTTAGTTAGACAATGTGGAGCAGAAGTTCTTATGGTGTGGAACATTTATTCGAATATTGTTTGAAAAAACGCCATAGTAATACAATCCGGAAATCGATATCAAAAGCTTCATCGCGTGTTAATCTGCTACGAAAAATGAGATTTATGCTAGATCCAAAAACCAGTTATACCATCTACAAAACGATGATTCTCCCTTTCTTAACGTACTGTTCCTTTGTAACGATTAGTGTAATCCCAGAATACTTGAAGGACAAGATCGCCAGTTTGGAACAACGTGCGCAGGAAATTGTAGGACATGAGTTTGTGATACCCAAGTCAAACACAATTATTCGTAAGAAAGCCGTAAATTATGTTCATCGGTGCCTAACTAATGATGTATGCTCAAATTTCAAAAACTATTTTCAACTATGCACTGGACGAAATACACGAAACAATGGAAACCTTATACGACTACCACGAGTAAAATTAGAAGCAGAACGGAACTCGTTTTACTTTCAAGGGGCTTTGATATACAACAGTCTCCCTTCTGAGATAAGAGCTGAAAAGGATTATGAAAAATTTAAGGATCTTATAAAAAATTTATAAATTTTCTGTGTGTATAATAATCACCTATTAGTAACTTTTCTTTTCTTTTTTTTTTTTTTTTTTTTTTTTTTTGACATTCGTTTTCGCCTCTTTTCTTTAATTGTTGATTGTTTTCTTTAATGTGGTTATATCATTTTCTTTTCTCATTTCAGAGCTTTCATTTTTTTGGCTAACTCGTCTATACGTCTCTTAATATTTTAAATCCTTTACGTCATTTTTGCACAGGACTTCCAGAATAACAGTATTTGTATATATTGTATATATGTATTTATAACTGAGGAACCATCCTGTAATAAATATTCGTAATAATAATAATAATAATAATGCTACCTAATCAGACAAAATTACAATTTATTTACCTGTTGATATCCTGTTATATTTCCAAAGGTTTCTGAATGCATACGCTGTGATGCCTAAGTTTTAAAATAATAGGCTGATTTGTGTGGTCATATATAGCAGTCAACCTGCACATCATGCGCTTGTGAAAGAAACACAATTTACGATGGAGAGGTATGGCAAAGACTTCTTGATCGGACGATTAAGAATTCACATTCCATCAGGTACTTAAAAAATTACAAGGATAATTTCTTTTTTATGAATAGCACTAATAAAATTACTATAAAATATTCCTTACATCGGTTAAATATAGTCAAAACTGTTACTTACGGCTGTTAAAATTTCATCTAGTACATTCACTGGTGTTCTACTTGGTTTTAATGCCTTGAACACAAAAGTTTCAAAAGTGATTATGGTGTGGTTTGTTGAAATCCTATGAAAAAATGTATTTATTGTTATTATCATTACTTTTTTTTAAAATTTTGCCACCAATTATATCATATCAGGGATGTGTGAGGGAGATGGATAGTGAACGAGTATAAGTCTATTATTACGAACCTTGTTGTCTACCTTATCGGCCCTTTTTACGCCGGCCCTAATTTTACGCCGGCCCTTTTTACGCCGGCCCTTATTCCGCCACCCCAAGATTTTGCCTTAACGCCACTTAGGGCCGTTATTTACGCCTCAAAAGTAAAAAAGAAAAAAAAAAATTTTTCAGCACTATTTTTCACTTTTTCTGTTCAATTTTTAACTTATACTACAAATGTCTTCTAATATATATGATCTAATACATCGTAAGACTTAATCTATTACAGCTATTTCGTCCTCTTTTTCATTAATGCTTCATTATTTTCTCTAATTCTCTCATCGTCATCTGATTCTACCTCTATTTCTGCTTCAACTTCCCCTTCATCTGACTCCTCATTGTCTCCAAAGAGTTCTTTCACATCTAAAGTTTGTTTCATTTTTTCAAATCCAAATTTCAACTTTAAAAAATAACGCCGATTTTTTTGAAAAATTTCCATTTTTTTGGCCCTTTTTACGCCGGCCCTTTTTACGCCAGCCTTTTTAACGCCGCGCACCAAAATTAACGCCACATTAGGGCCGGCGTAAAAAGGGCCGATAAGGTATCTAATTTTCCTCACCCATTTTAAAACAATAAAATTTTTTCCTTATTAAACCATTTAGATTGGATTTTATTGTTTGAATTGGACGAATGAAATTATTTGTAGTTTTTCGTCCTCAACGCACAAGCCAGAATACCTTTCAGTTATATTCAATATGGCAACCAGTAATATGTGTTTTGATGATGAGGAATTGAAGTTATAAGATGTCGATTTTGACGAAAATATTGAGGTTTTAGTCGATACTGCGATTATGTCAGATGACAAAGAAATAGTTCTGGCTGATTTTGACGCGGATGTAGATGATTTGGATAAGGACTTAACTTTACAAATTCCCACTGTTGTTTTTGTTGGGGATGATGATGGATGTATTAAAATTTGTTGATTCAGTCCATGAAAGTATCGAAGTTAATCAGTCATCTGCATTCAGTTACTCTTGTAAAAGATACTGGAAGAATTATAAGAATCTTTTTTTTACAAGAGGCACTTAGAAAAGTGTGATAAACAGTTGATAAAGAAGAATTTCACATGCATAATGAACTTTGCTCACAATTTGCAGATACATTGAGTCAACATCAACTTGGTGTTATTGAAGATTTCAGTACATAAAAAGAGCTGATGTTTTCGAAATTTCACAAAATTAGAATATGAACTCCTGGAAAGATATATAATTCATTCCATGCATGAAAGTACTGAGCTTGAGCTTGTATTCCTATTTCAGTTTATTTGGGACTTTTCGAGTAATGTTAAAGGAAAGAAACAAGTATTTAGTTAAAGATTGTTTTGTGGAAGCAAGTCATTAAAAGTTGACACTAGTAGAAGAAAAACTCTACATTATGTTTCTGGGCACATTCCATATTTACGAAGAGTGGAAAACATTGTACAGACAATTCTAACTACATCAATGATGCTGAAAGATGCAAATGAAAATCTACGTGACGTTATTTTTAAGAATCTTGAACAGAACGTTGTCAAAATCAAACAAGCTGAAAACAAGACACTAAAATTAAAAGTTGACAACAAAGCTATGCATGCCATGAGAAAGTCAATCTCAAAGTGAACTTGCAGCAAAAAGATTTAGACAGTTTTGTATAACACATACTTTTTTTGTTTTTATTATATATGCCAGTTTGCAAATATATAATCAAACAGGACGACAAATCTTTAAAATTAATTTAACATTTTACTTTTAGCACTGAAGATGATATAATATATCGAAAAGCTTTTGCTTAATTTTAAAGATTTGTCGTCTTGTTTTATCATATACTTCTTTCCTTACTAAAGTTTGGGCTTAACTAATTATTATTGAATCAAAGGTAAATTATTCTACACTTTTTGAAAATTTTTTACTTTGCTTTTTCTTTTTTCTTTTTTTAAACAATTATTTTGGATGTAGAACTGTTGTATGGACCTAGAAATTTCACTTTGAAGTTTATCTTACCTTTCAATGAAGTATTGGCATCACAATTCGAGCCTTTCTCGGGAAAATGTTCCTTGTCAAGAAATCTAGTTATCTAGGAAGGTCAATAACGTTTAGTTCAAAATCCTTAGAAACAAGTGCCAGTGTTCATATTGTCCACCTTCCAAAATCATTTAATATGGCTTTATGTCAGATGTTTCAGAGAGAAATGTTCATTTTGCCTTATTAAATGTAAAACAATTAAATGTCTTTAATCTCTCATCTTGTAGTGACCTGGAACAAGATCTTGACCAGTTTCAAGGGATAACTGGCCAGAAAATGGAATATTAGGAAAAAGCATTGCACGATTTGAAGAGAAAAAACAGTTAGTTCTACATAATACAGCGGGATATATTATTCTTTAAATTATATGCCTTGAGGATGCTAAAAACCCTATCAAACCTTACTCCCCCGCTTGAGTCCTAAAATCGACCTAGCTCATGGGCTAGTCAAGTTCCTCCTCGAATAACAAACAAATGCGAAAAATTAGTTTATAATGCATAACTTGGATCTCTTTAGAACATTATCTTGTCAGAATTATATCATTATTGAAAAGTTAATGAAACAAAAATCTAAGAATAAGATTGGTATAATGTCTGTTAGATGGAATCTGTTGGACGGAGTGAATGCAACGAATTTATCAAGTAAATATATTCAAGATTACAATAGCTAAAACTTGATTTATTTACTATCAGTTAATTTGGATGGTATTTGAGATCTTGATAAAAATAAAATAAAAATATTTTTAAATGTATAAAGCTTCCAACTAGCTTTACAAACTTAACTCAATTTTATGATGAAATTTATGGATAACAGAGTTAGAACATCAAACCGTTGCCGACACAGTAGCGACACAAAAAAAACAACAATAGCTTTTTTAAATATTCAAGTCGTTCACTATCCATCTCCCTCACACATCCCTGGTCATATTACAGTTTTTATCTTATGTTGCAGGTCCTTCATTTATAGCAGAATTTTTGGTAAAAAAAACATCTTATTTAGTCTGGAAAAAGGACAGGAAATTACAAATCGAGGCAGGTAGTACTAACAAAGTGGAGCAGCTAAAAATTACAAAGTGGTGCAAAATAATTACAAAGTGGGGCATAACAGCAAACCTTCCAAATTTTGACCGAACTTTGCCAGAAATCTGAATGCCGCAACATGTTTTAAGTAAAGACTGCATGAGATTGTATAACACAACTGCCACATGACATAAATGACACAACAAACTTTGTTATTGTCTGTTGATTACAATTTCGTTAAGCTTTGTTCTTTTCAAACACTATTAGCATGGAGAGGTTTTTTGTACCCAGTGATGTATTATGTCTTTTAAATATGGATTCATATCAATAATATATTACACTGCAAATTTTCCAAAGGTTCTTGCGATCGTATTTTTATACATATATAATTGTTTAGATGCATTTTCTATCAAGGTGTTGTGAATACGTCTTATCATCACAAGTTTGTTTTCTTGACATTACATATCCCAAACTAAATCATTGCGCTTTCTTCAAGTGGATCTTAGGTGAAAAAACCTGTGACAGTTTTAAACAATGTCATCTTTTCCAATGGGAACTTAACACTAGTCTGTCCTACACAATGACAATGCACTACAGTGTCTTAGTTTTTGGTCTTTTTCGTGATGTAATTATTGTAGGAAATGGAAAAGTAGAAGGATTCCATCGATATAAAATATATAAAAGTGAATTGGATATTTTCTTCAAAACTGGGAAGCCAACGTTTTGAAACACACTGTATGACTAATAATTTGATACATACTGGAATTCACCAAAGTAATCCTTCCTTTAATTTACTCAACTTAATCGCAACCACTTTTCAATTCACTATAACATTTAGGAGCCAGAGAAACAGTGTTATTAAATGTAATCTTTCACCAATATCTTGCGCATGATGTTTATACTCTCAGTATACAACAGTATGTGGGCACACTCAATTTATTTATTATTATCATTATTGTTATTATTATTATTATTTACGAATGTTTACCCAGGACAGCCTCTTCAGTTCCTTAAGATACTATTATCAATGAGGGTCCTGCGAAGGAGGTCCTGAAGTAAAGGTCATGAAGTAAAGTGATTTGTGCAATATTGACAGCAGTTCCGGTTGTTTAGTTTTTTATTATATTCAAATTTTAGATGAAATGGGTATAGGTGTAGTGGTCATCGTACTTGCCATCCGATTGGGAGGTCCAGTTTCGGTACCCAGTAATATTTGGATTAAAATAGTAGATATAAAAGTATGAGTATGATTAAAATAAGAAAATACACTTACGTGATGTTAGGAAGTTTCGCTTCTAACTCTTTTACTTTTTGTTGGATGAATGGCTTTAACATTTTCTATGTAAATACAATTCAATTAAATATAGCCGAAAGTGTATTGCTTTTTAGTTTTGCGTGCTATTATTGCTGTGATCAGTCACAGAATAGGCGTTTTCATTTGATATTAGCTACATTTTTATTCCTAACCTACAATTTGTTTTTGTTTGCTTTTCCTTAGCTGTGTCGCACCCAATTATCTCTTATAGCGGTTTTAAAGCTTTTATATACTATAAATATTTTATATCTATATATAATTGTATTTTTATCTTAGGCAGAATAACCATATTGTACTTTATGGAAGCCAAATATGTTAAAAAAAAAAAAAAAAAAAAAATTGAGTAATAAATTTAAAAATCTCATAATGGCATCCTGGTCAAATCTTCATAAATTCCCCATCGCGATTACATGATGAAATTTTCATCCCACCTAACCGAGATCTCGGTTATCAAAATATCATGTTGCTAATTTATGTAAGATCCTTGTAGTACTGTTGCTTAACTTTTCAGAAAATTTACTAGTGTTGCTTATAAAAAAACGCGTAGTTTGTCAAAAGTACCGTTTCCGCTTTTAAAGGCAAGTTTAGTTTTGTCCCGTCCCGCCTAAACGGGATGAAAATTTTGCATATAACACCGAGTTTAAATTCATCTCGGCAAGGCTGATGAAATTTCACCCCGGCTAACCGGGATCATGTAATCAGCCCCTAAGATTGTAATGTCTTTTTCTTCAAGAATGTAATTGAATATTGTCAGGATAAAACTTACAGTCCTTGTGTTTTCACAGTTATTTTCTCGCAACACTGTCCTTGCGCTCTAACCAAAAAGAAATGATATTAACTTTTTAAACACCAAAATTATATACACACGTTTCTGCGTGCACAACTGGAAACTGATAGTAATGGTAATAATGTAGTATAATTATGGAGAGCAAGATGAAGCAAACAAACTCAAATGTTTTTATCCTCGTTGACGACCACCAAAGTGATTTCTGACATCAACCGTTTGTGACTTATAAAAACATTGCTTATACAGAAATTTACCATTTCACTGAAATATTTCCTTACCCAAAATAGGTCCAATTCTATTGGCTGTGGAAGATTGCTTGGGATTTCGCGAAATAGCGCATTCATGAATTCATACAAAAAATTATTGTCAATGCCAATCATAGGTAATAGATGAAATGTAACGTTTTTCAGTAACTCCTGATCTTGTTTATATCTTTCGTATATCTTAAAAAAAGTATTAAAACAAAATATCAAACATATGCCTTGCGCTGATTGAGATAGCTCTTTTCATCCCATTTGCTATAGATATCTTGGAATCAGTATCCAGAAAAATAATCATGATTTTCTTAAGGATAGTCTCTAACCTATTTGCTCAAAAAAACGCAAAACATTTTTTCTGGAGTTTCTGGAGTCAAAAATTTAAATTTAGTAGCACTTTTTCAAAAAAACGCGTTTTTGTGTTCTAATCAATATTTTGGAAATGAATATCTTTTGTTCAAAATATGTGATCTTTTTTGCGAAGATTCAATAAACGTTGCTGATCATTATTCGTATTTTTCTTTCAATCATGCGTCATTCGCTAATTTCTATTCAGATATTATGTAAACACGTTTGATCTTTGAAAAAACTTAATCGTCAATATCTCGACAATGGTTTTTTCGCTATTATCCTGACTTTGCCGAGCTCAAAGTCCCCTACACATCAATCCATGTCGATCGAATGACGTTTATTCAAACCAATCAGAAAATTTGCCTCACTTTTGTCTAATTATTAGTAACGGCTGAGAAATTTATGAATAAGCGAGACAGACCATGCATAAATACGGGCGTAAGTATATGAACAATGATTAAACGATGATTGTGAAAGATCTATCGGTTTTGATGAAAAAGTGAGGCAAAGTTTTGTTAGCGATATGATGAGGATCGCGTACATATAAGTTCCATAAGAAATGGATGAGGTTCAGGGGATTTGGAGCTCGAATAGCGCGGGAAAAGTCAAATGAGTTTTTTATTAAAATTAATGTGATAGATCGATAGAGAATTTATTTAGCTTTCAGAAAATGTATACTCTTATAGGGGAAAAAATGAAAGTATCTGAGATATTTCATAAAAACTGAACACGTCAGAATCAATCAAACTTTTTGAGATAAACTAGTTTATGTACTTGCTGAATGCAAATATGGACTATACCTTCAGAAGCTGATGACGAGCATCTAGGTCAATACAACCACAGATGTCATCATGGTTGAACTCTGTTTCTCCTTTTTCGTTCATGATACACTTGTTGTGGATTATTCCTTCAAGTGGAAGCAGAATATTTTAAAATATATGGTAGCAAGTGTTGTTATTAGTGAGTAACTATTGATAAAGAAAATTTTTCTATTGGCAATTGACACTTTTCATGATGTATCGTGGAAAGGAAATTATGTTGGTTTTTTTCATAGTACCTGTGTAGTTTTTATATGAAAACCTGTCACAACTTCTGATGAAGGTGTGATTCACGGCTGTGTAAGATCTTATGAACTGCTGTGAGGCGTCCCTGCGACAATAATCTAAAGACGAGGACTAGAACTAATTGCTGAACTGATAAAAGCAGTGAATTTTTTTTGGGTTTATTGATTTCTTACAAGTTGAACAATTTTGTTCATCTGACTGATCATCACAATCTATCTGAGTATCACAAACTCGATCGCTCCAAATATATTCGCCACTTCTACATTGATGCACTGCAGAGTTGAATTTCTTCAGAAAATCCTGCAAATCTAAATGTATGGCAGCAGTAATATTTCATTATTGAAAGAGGCGATGATGACAATATTCACTTAAGCAAAACCTACCCGGGCATGAAAAACAATCGCCTTTAAACGTTAATTTGCGGCACCAAGGCTTTATCATAACTGTGTAGGTCAATCGGCGTTTATAGCATGAGAAGTAGCAACCATTCTTTAGCCATGATATTGGTGATTCTGGACATACCAAATCAAGTGATTGTGAGCATACTTAAAATAAGTTTTAAAAGTGTTAATTAATTTCTTTTCTTTTTTGTTATCATGTTTCACTTTATCATTTTTGACAAATTGTGAAGAAATGGTCGTTATGAAAATTAATTTCATCGTGCAATATAGTCAAGTGATAAGTTCTTTATTTATTTATTTATTTATTTTTTCAATCCAGTTATGCGCACTCGAATATGCTAATGTTTTGTCGCATTAGCAAAAGGTAGCCTCAGAATTGTAAAATCTGTGCAGCGATGGTGTAGTGGCTAGTACTGCTGCAACTTGTGTTAGTGTTGGATTCCAGTCATGTCGTGTTTTCATGTTCCACTCCGATGGGCTTTAAAAGCAGCGTATCAGCCCATTAGGAGCCATCGATTGACTGCACACCGGTCTTCGTGTAAGTTAGAGTAATGCTATACGTATCTCCGCCGGTAATTACACTAGTTACAAGTCAGCCTCAGCGCAATTAAATGCATTGTACAGATTGAAAAATCAACTGTCCTTCAAAGCGAAGCAACTACTAGTAAATAACTTTGTATACAGCAACTTTAACTATTGTCCGCTAATATGGCATTTTTCATCTGCAAAATCGCTATTAAAAGTGAATAAAATACATAAACGTGCCATGTGTTTTCTAAACTACCAAGACAACCAAACAGCTTCAAACTTAAAGTATATTTATCAAAATGAAAATTTTATGACAGTTATACGATTACAATATCTTTGTAAAGAGGTTTTTGGATTTCTGCGAAAGCAAGAAATACCTTAAAACCGGCTCTGTTCTTCTTCTTCTTCTTCTTACTGTCCAAACCTAGCGGTTTTTTGAAATCTCGTGCGAATGTTTACACGAAACCAAAGTCACGCATTTCAGTCGAAGAAATTCACAACAAAGAACCAACCAAAAGGATCCCAAAGGATCTTCAGTCGGTATAATTAAAGAAGATGCACGTTTCCAAAACTGAAAATGAAGAATAAAATCTCTAGCAGTAATTTATTATTATCTTGTAATGATTCAATGGTGACTTTTCGTATCGTTTTGTAAACAGAGAATGAAAAAGGTATATATGCTTTTTTTGTTTTTGAAATGTCTGGGATTTTATCTGAAAAAAGTTCATTGTTTGTTTCATGTGTGGGCTGTAATGCTTTTTAAGCTCTGGATACGTACAGCTCAGCTTAAGTTCCACCAAATGTCTGTCTACTCAGCATCACTTTAGCTATTTTAAGGTTATTTGCTTTGTATAATGCTTTGAAATGCAGTATTGTTTTTTGTTGGTGATCAGTAGTTTTTAGGTTACCAATGTCTCTAATTATGAACAGTCTTCCTAATTTTAATAAATATATAATTCGAAACACTTCACATTCTGTATATAAAAAAAATTTCAACTTTCAGTTATATATGTATATAATATCTGGATCATGTATTTTTCATGATCAAAATTTTTGTTTACTTTCTTGTTTGTGATACACTTTACATTTTTCTGTGCCTCCAAAATAAAGTAAATATTTTCTTTCGGATGTAAATAAATTTAATGGTGGAATATACAGTTTAAAGTTTTTTAGTGTCAACAAAGTTTTTGTAGTGTCAATTAAGCTTTCATGAAGCTCTGAGGAGTACGTACACTTATAATAATATAATAATTCTTCTGTAGTGTGATTATTCTTTTCTAACTAAAAAGTTGTACAAAGTCAAAAAGCTATGTGTTTGTATTAGGGAAAAATGTCTCAATGTTTAAGCCTTTCTAGATACAAAAGATTTTTGTTTATTTCCTGCTTGTGCTGTATACTTTTTAAGCTCTGGATTCGTACAGCTCAGCTCTGTTTTTTCCTTAGCTCCAATGTTGTTGTCTACTCTGCACCACTCTTGATTGATGATTTTCTAGCTATATTATACTGCCAATGCCCCTAATTACGAATGATCTTCCTAATCACACAAATTGAAATGTTCTGTGTATAAATTCAAAATACTTTATACAATTAGTAACACTACAAAATTTTTGGTATAAATTTATAGAGCATATACTTTTAACGATCAAGATTTTTGATTACGTATTGCAGCATTGGGAATTCTGTTTTATGTATATAATTAAGAAGATTGGAAGTACATATCATATCAAGTTTTAACATGATGTTATGCTGTAAAGATCATTCAACCTTTTTTTCGAATTTCTTAAAGAATTTTTATAAACTTTCTTCTATTTTGCTAGATTAAATTAGGTCAGGTGCAGTTGATCATTATGTCACACTTTTCTTTTATATGTAATTTGTGTATTGTTTATATGTGTAATTTTATATAAGAGTACTTTTTACATTTTTCACTCTCATTCAACATTCAAGAGTCAACATAATTTTCACTGGTAGCACATTTTTGGCCAGCTGTTTGAACTTTCAATAACAAAACTCATTTTACTTTGTGTGTTACAATTCCCACCTGCTGTATGCAGTCTACACTGAGCAGCATTCAATGTTGTACTGTATTGTATTGTATTGTATTGTATTGTTCAATCATTCAAAATCATTCAAGTTTCAAGAATGTTATTGTTAGTCTTCCATCTTTCATACTTCAGCTGATTTTGCAGAAATCTTTCTGCCCGTAAGGGCATCTTGTTAAATGTCTAATTGGCATTAGCCCAAAGTATATGGAAAACATATTTAATGTGAAAAGATCCACAAGATGCAATCGTAAAAAGAATGAAAATAACTTGGTTGTACCTAAGGTGAAAACATCTACATTTGGAACAAAAAGCATTAGGTCTTTAGCCCCAAAAGTCTGGAATAACTTACCATACCACATAAAATCATTGACAAATATCTCCGAATTCAAAAAGCAGATAAAACAATGGGATGAGAAATTATGTCATTGTATACAATGCAAATTTTGAAGGCATACTTGTGTAACCTAATGTTCAATATATGTAATATATATTTATTTTTTTGTAGTTGTTCTTGTTTTTTGCTTTTTGTTTTGTATTGTTTTTTCATTATATATTTTTTTAATTTATATATTTATTCAGGTCACGGCAAAGCCGAGAACTGTTTAATTACGGCTGTGGTGGCGCGAGGCGAGGCGAAATTTTGGGAAAAAGTAGATCCCGACTGTATTTCTTACTATTATTACTTTTTTCTTCCAAATTCTCAAAATGTTTGGTCTGTAAATTATACGTACATTGTTTTCTTAAAATTCCGGCGTACTGCTACTGGCATTTGGATCGTTGAAAACAAGTGCGGACTCGAACAAATTGTGAATGTTATAATATATATAAAGTGAATTCGAAACAACTGTAATTATGGTACTCTACTGCAATTTCATCATAACTCATTAGACGTTTAAGCAAACATAATAATCATGTATTGAAGATCTCTTCTCAAATCGACAAATCGACTCACAAAACACTGTTTTTTTGTACTATATAAAAAGTATATATAACTATACAAGACTTCTCTAATAAGAGTGCTTGCAGGAAAAAGCCAAACCTTATCTCACTTCCACAGTTTCCACCCTCACCCCCACTTTATTATCAACCCCCCCCCCCCCCCCCCCCATTTTATGTAATTTTGGGAAAATTCCCTCTGTGGTGCATTTTACAATTTTTTCCGCGGAGTACCCACCACCTGCTTATTCGGAAAAAAACTACGAAAAACCACAAGAACAATCCAAAAACCACGAGAAAAACAAACAACTACGAGAAGAAACCATAACTTGTGTGATTACGATTACGATTTCGAATTCGAATACAAAACGAGAAAACTGTTACATAGAACTAGAGGTTCCTTGAGTGTTAAAACTATTTTAACAATACTTTTGCTATTTTGTCTTTCTAATACACGTTTTTTTTTTTTAAGAAACACGAGTTTAGGAAACATGAGGCTCAAAATGGCAAAATCTTAAGAAACACGTAAGAAACATTGTCAGGCTGAGATTAAGAAACACAACTGATATATTTTTGAAAGAATGCTAATATAACAGGAAGTTACTCTTCCATATAGAAAAAAAAAGAAAACAAATATATACAATGGTTAAAACTATATATATATATACACATAAATATGGTTGTAAACCTCTTTTTAACATCTTATATGTCTATTCTTAGCTTAGTTATGTAATATGCGCCATGTTTCTAGACGTTTTTCTAACTAAAATTTAAGAAACATCTAAGAAACATTTCAGGCTCAAATCATGAAAATCTTAAGAAACATTGAGGCTGCCTGGGAAAACGTGTTTCTTAAAAAAAAAAACGTGTATCGCTACACATTGTAACAGTTTTTACACAGTATCAATATATATATATACATATATAATGTTATTTTCTAAAGTAACACAGGGTCTATTCCATCAAGGCAATTTTGAACGTTTTGGATCAACTGCTGGGAAGCAATGTACGTGTTGTGCACTTTTTTCTATTGGGTTTTCTTTAGCCAAAAATTTGGGAACATGGGATTCTACAGTGATGTTGATTTTGTTGTAGATAATGGGGATCTGATTTACAAAAAATTAAATACCGCATTCGCTCTAATTAGCGCCTGTCTCCAATGCGCCCCCCTCTCTTATAAGACCCCCCCCCCCACCCCTCTAATCAAAAATATTTTTATAAGCGCCCCTCTGCAATAAGAGTGATTTTAAATATTAACTCAGAAATTAATAAGCACCCGGACGGTAATTAGAAATTTGAACAAAAATTGAAAATTCTGTATATACCGTAATGCTTCGATTAGACGCCCGGGGCGTTTATTAAATTTTTTGAATTTTTAGGGGGGGCGTCTATTCGAGGGGGGGCGTTTAAAAGAGGGGGGCGTCTATTGAATTTTTGTGAAACTCTTCTTTTTCGTAAATATAAATTGTATAATCATGTCTACAAAGAAGTGTTGGATGCTACGATTGGAGAAATACTTGAAGCTGCCCAAGATAAGCGAGAGGAAGAAGCAAGAGAGTATGATAAATATGCTGTTGGCTTGTACAAAAAAAATCTTCTCGTTGGACACATCCCCATAGAAATTTCAAGTTTATGCATTCATTTTATTAATCAAGATCTCGAGAACAAGATAAAAGCAGTAATAACTGGCAAACGTCAACGGGAAATCGGACTTGTTGTTCCTGCAAAACTTATCTTTACGACGAAAAATAAACGTTATTCTGAAGTTTTAGAAAAGGAAATTTTGAAAAGAAAGACAAAGTTTGCAACTGTTAGTTTAAAATTTAGAAAGAAAGGCGTCTATCGCAAATTTCCATATTTTCATACAAAATGAAAACATTGAAGCTGAAACAATGCAATGTAGTAGTTCTACATGCCTTAATTAGTGTGTCTCTAATAAACGCCTCTTTCAAGAGAGGGGCGTCTATTCGAGGGAAGCGTCTAATAGAGGGGGGTGTTTATTTAAAAATCTCCTGAAAAAGGGGGGCGTCTATTCGAGGGGGGCGTTTAAAAGAAGGGGGGCGTTTAATCGAAGCATTACGGTAATAGAAACGGAAGACTATATTTTTGTGATGTCTAAATGTAAGTTATAAGTACAAAATCTTATTTCGTTGCCATGAAAAATACAGTTGTTAGTATTCTTTTATGATAAAAAGAAATGCCTCGTTCACAGCTAGCATGACCATTTCAAAATTTTTTTGTAAGCGCCCCTCTCCAATTAGCGCCTCTCTCTAATACGCGCCCTTCTAATTTCCAAAAATATTTTATAAGCGCCCAGGCGCTTATTAGAGAGAATACGGTATCGACAAATATTTAGTATTTACAGACCTTCCATCTGAAATTGAGATAATGAATCTCATCTTTACTGTGGAGTTTTTATATGGGTTTTACAGTTGTTTTATGCTTAAAGAAACTTTGAATCACTAGTTTATTTTACAGCTTTGACAAGATACAGTATGTTTTGTTAATTTTATTTTTCTGTTAATCCAATATACATTGTTTATTCTTGCTTCATATTTTGTTTTGCTTTGTTGTTGTTTTATTTAAAGTTTATAAAGGTTTTTGTCCGTGCAGCTTCGCTTAGTTTTTTTTCTAATCATCTTGTTAAGTTATCTTCCGTTCAGCATTTAAGGAATATAAAAATTTAAAACTGAATTTTTTCTCTTTGTCTTCATATAGACATATATAGTTCATATATAGTTTTGGCGCAAAAAGATGCACCAAAATAAAACTGCACCAAATTTACAGTGAGCTGATTAAACGTTTTGTTTATTAACTCTGAACTTTATCATTTTGTAATTACCTTATGTGAAGAAGTTTTGGCGCAAAAAATTGCACCAAATTTACAGTGAGCTGTACCAAATATATAAATCTTTTCTTCGAAAAACATAAAAATAGTCTAAAATTAGTGTAATTTTTGACCAAGAAGTCCAACTTGCGCCAAATTTAAAATAATCTTGGCTCTGCAAAATCAAACCAAAATTTCTTCATTTAGGTATTTTGCCAAACTCATATTTTCATTTGGGCAGTTTCTCTATTTGAGCCTTAAATTGAAATTAATTTCACTTTAAAAATATAGAATGAAAAGTTTAGAAAGGGTCGTTTACTTTTAGCATTTTGCATGGAATTTTTACTCCATATTTTAAGGTTAATGCTACTAATTTTAGATAATATGTGTGGTTCCTTAGTATTTAATCCTAAATTTCAGATGTAAATATTTGCTGCTAGTTATTGTATCATACTTATATAACCATTTCATTTGTTTAGTTGTCTCTTGTCTGCTTATACCCCTTGTTGACATCTTTTGTCCAATTTTTGAAACTAATGACCTTTCATAACTACCGTTCTACTTAACTTTTTTGACTGAAGTTTTTATATTAAGCCTGCATAAAAAATTTTCAAATTCAAAAATTTTCGAACAGCAAATTACCAATACCGACAAATAAAAAAAACCATCAAAATACATGCTAATGGTCTTATTTTGAAAGGTCGGCGTAATAATTTCAGAGACCTCTAACGCCCGCCCTAATACCGCCACTCAAAAAATAATGCCATTTAAGGCCGGTGTAATAAGGATCGATAAGGTAAATACACCTTTCCCGTAATTGATTGCGCAATACTTTTTACCATACTCCGCCTCGTTTTCGCAAAGGTTGATATGGTAACAGAATGGCACGGGACTCATTTCAGTAATGAGCAATTAGTGTTATGATTGTGATAGTGTTAATGATTGAGCACGGGAGATTCGGTTGTCATGGTATAGCATATTGAAAACGAGGTAGAGCATGATAAAAATATTGCGCAATCAATTACGGGAAAGGTGTATTAAAGTTCTGAAACATTTGTAAGTTTCAAATACCGTATTCTCTCTAATAAGCGCCCGGGCGGTTATAAAATTTTTTTAGAAATTAGGGGGGCGCTTATTAGAGAGGGGCGCCAATTGGAGAGGGGCGCTTATAAAAAAATTTTAAAATGGTCATGCTAGCTGTGAACGAGGCATTGCTTTTTATCATAAAAGAGTAAAAACAACTGTATTTTTCATGGCAACGAAATAAGATTTTGTACTTATAACTTAAATTTAGACATCACAAAAACATAGCCTTCCGTTTCTATAACAGAATATTCGTGTTTAGTTCAAAGTTCTAATTACCGTCCGGGCGCTTATAAATTTCTGAGTAATGTCTAGTCACTCTATAAGCGCCCGGGCGCTTATTGGAGAGGGGCGCTTATAAAAATATTTTTGACTAGAAGGGGGCGCTTATTAGAGAGGGGCGCTAGTTAGAGAGAAAACGGTATGCAGATTTTACCTTTTGGGAATGCATAGTTCAACGAATTAAGAGTTGTCAATTTATATAAGCGTTCACCCTTCAAGATTGAACATTTTAAAGCATGACCCAGCATGGGTTTACCTAACCATGGGTTTACCTAACCTACTTTTCCGCGAGTGAGAAGAAAAAGAATAAGCGTATTTTTCGACGCAATTCCAACACATAAATTTGTTATTATATCACATTTTATTTTAAAATTTCAAATTAAAATATCTACAAATAACCCTTAGTTTTCACGCTCCTCGGCCTGTCTCAGATGTCTACAAACTCTAGAAATGTAGAGTAAAAGTATATAATACAGTTAAAATGAAAAAACATAGCAAAATAAAAAACACCTATTCTTCAGGCAATAAATAACAGTAAAGCTTAAAGTCGTGACCTGTTGCAGCCATGCGGCTTGTTCATTTTTGTTTAGTCGGTATGGATTAGTTCTTTAATGTATAAAAAACTACACTTTGTAACACCTACTTTAAATAAATATACAAACAAACAAACAAACTTTCGCAAATGAGCATCAAAGAAACCAAATTTTTTAAATTTCTATGATTTTTCTTTTTTTGTTTAAAGAAAAAGTAAAAAGCTATAACTAATTTTCTTTACCTACCCACTCAGCATCGGTTTCGTCATCGGTTTCTCCAACTTCACCAAAGTACTGCTGAAGTTTGCTACCACATAGCAAACATAGCATTTTTTATGCGTGAAAAAACTTTCACGTTTTTGAAATTATCTGTGATATCGCGTGAAAAAACTTTCGCGTTTAGCTGTTTTGAAATTTAAAGGCATAAACTTTCGCGCAAATGGACCAAAAACGCGAAAAAAAAGTTTCTGCCCGCAAAAATCTTTGCCCTTAAAGTATTAAACAATAAAAGAACAAACGATTCACAGCCCAAAAGAAATAAGGCAATTTTTCTTTTAAGGATTTGTTTGAAAATCGAAAACCGCGAAATTTAATTCCGTGAAACATGTTGAAATTGGTCAATTGCGAAATTATACACAGCGAAAGTCGGTCATTTTTACCTTTTTACCAGATTTCTTAAGGAAAGAATTTTTGTGGTAAGACATTTGTTGCAGAATTTAATTTGACCAACTGTAAAAAATGTCTTACCACAAAAATTCTTTCCTTAAGAAATTTCAAAGTGATATTCGAACAGTTTCATGCAATAAAAAATAATACAATTTTATTTGAAATTTCTGATGGTTAATCTGATCATGTTGAATAAACTCACCATTTTGAACTACATCAAGAGATGCCAATTCATTACAATCTTTCACACCATGGCAAAAACGTAAATATGAATAATGACGAAATTTGCATGCAATTTCGTTTAAAAAACAAGCACATTGTAGACAGATAGCTGTATCATACATGTTGATAAATTTGAAATCGCCATGCTTGAAATGTATTCCTCGAAATGTACATCCTAAAATGAGCGTACACATTCAATTTCAAATAGACCAAGGTTTCTGAAAGTGTTGAAATGCAATTATAATCAGAATAATCCTGATAAATAAAATCATTCATAAAATGTACGTTTGACTTTTATTTGGCTGGATTTTTTAATATAACATTCTTGTCTTAAAAAAACCCAACCAAATAAAAGTAAAAAATCGTTCACCCTGTTGTGCGCAGTTATGTAATTTTTACGCAGATATGTAATTTCTGCCCAGTTATGTAATTATTTTGCGCAGATATGTAATTTTTGAGCTGCGCAGTTACCTTATCGGACAAAACTTAGTCGGACAAAATTTTAGTCGGTCGAAAATATTAGTCGGACAAAATTTTAGTCACCTCCAAATATTTTAGTCACTTTTGTCCGACTAATAATATTGTCCGACTAAAATTTTGGTCCTTTTCTAAAATTTCATAACTTACTTAATTTTCGATAAGGATTATGAAAAAGCGTGTGGGAGTGCGCCGATTACTCTAAGTTCTAGGTATGTATAGGAAAACGAGGGGAAAGGCATATTTAATAAAAACAGTTTTGCCGACGTGAGAATCATATGTCCAACAAAATCATCATACCACGACGGTACAATTTTGCCGTCGGAAAAAAATCCTAATTAAAAGGATTGTAGTATAATTTTATTTTTCAATTTCAATATTCCTGATCAGTGTAAAAATCTATTTTGGTTCCTGCATTGGCTTCAGGTGTTTCTTCCATTATGGCTGTCTTCTTCATTTTCTTTTGAACTACCTCGCTATCACTTTCATCGGAAGTTTCTGTTATTACCGGTGCTTTTCTCTTTTTCCTGTGGATTCCTTCCTGGAATAAGCGAGGCTATTAGAAAGGTCCAATCTGTTTACGAAAAGGTCGAAAATAAACAATGAACATCATGAAGACGAACGTGAATATAATTTATCAAAACACTTTACCACTTTAGAAATTGTTTATTTATGACTAAGTCATGTAAAAATATTGTATTCGTTGGTGAGCAAAAAGAAAAATCATAAAGAAATTAGAAATATTTAAAATTTTGTAATTAAACTGATAAGAAGAAAAATTCTGAAAAAAATGATTTGGACCAAATATTTAGTCGGACATAATAATTAGTCGGACAAAATTTTAGTCGGACAAAATTATTAGTCGGACAAAATTTTAGTCACTTCCAAAAAATTTAGTCACTTTTGTCCGACTAAGTTTTGTCCGATAAGGTATGTAATCCAGTGCTGCGCAGATATGTAAAATACGGACTTTTTTATGGTTAAATGTTCGTTTGATAAGAACTCAGTTTTGAAGGTTTTGATTGCAAATTTGAGGGCCATTTTTCCAAAATTTGTGTCAAAAGGGTATTTTAGGCCCAATTTGGTCCAAATTTACAGAATGGTCCGTTTCTTTTGAAAATTTACACGAAGGACAATTCCAAGATTCTGATTTCAGAAATGAGTTAGACAGATCTCTTATTTTTCTTTCTTTTCTTCATTTTTTTCGTTTATGAACAAGTATCCTAAAAAAAATCTGAAAAACCCTAACACTTTTATGAACTAACAAAGCAAAACATAACATTCTAGAGTAAAATCGACGTTTGATGCGTTATAGGCGCACTATTCCACTTCACACTCCTACAAATTTTTATTGGTCTTTGCACACTTTCCAAAAACAAGTGCAAAACTGCACCGATTACTCTGCCACATACGATGATTTTATTAACAGAGACAACTTGCTCATGCCAAGTGACTTGGCAAGTATAAGTTCATCATGTCAGGATTATCTGGAACTTGCTTATTTGAAAGTAAATGTTAATAAGAACTGACATATACTTTTAGAGGAGATTTCTATTCCGCAAAAAAAGTATTGCGCAACATAATGATGAGAAACAATGGCCTGAATTGATAAAGTTTAAAAAGTTACCTGGTTAAGACCTTCGAGGGTTTTAACTTATTATGGCTCATTAACCTCATAAAAGTATATTTCTATTGCGCATGCGCGATTTTTGGTTTTATTATATGGCCACCTGATAGCCTTTGAAAAGTTACCTGGTGAAGACATTCATGTGTTTTGCCTAATTATGACTGATTTTACGTTACTAACATGCTGTGAATGCGCATGCGCAAATTCCAGGCTTATTACACAGGCACCTGATAGCGTCTTTTTACTGCGCATGCGCGATTTTGGTTTTAATTATGCGGCCACCTGATAGCCCCTGAAAGGTTACCTGGTTAAAACCTTCAAGTGTTTGGCCTAATTATGGCTCATTCCAAACTTAAAGGTATTTACTACATTTGTCGTAGGTTTACTACATTTGACGGAGTTACTACATTTGACGGTGTAACAACATGAACACGCTCATTTTCCGCCGTGAAAGTAATCGAAATTCTTACAAAAGAGTTTTTTATCTTAAAATTCTTAATCTTTACACAAAATATAGATTATCATGTCATTCATAAAAGATTTTATGATCAATCGCAAATGCAGTGGTAGTTGAGTGAAAAAATCTAGAAAAAATAGTTGTATAAAAAGTCCGCATTTTACATATCTGCGCAGCACTCGATTACATAACTGCGCAGCTCAAAAATTGCATATCTGCGCAAAATAATTACATAACTGCGCAGAATAATTACATATCTGCGCAAAAATTACATAACTGCGCACAACACAGCCTAAGTTTCCCTTTAAGCAGAATTGTTAAAAACTGGTTTGTTTATTCAATCTCGTTGATATAATTTATGATTTTTCGCTGTTTTTTTATAACTTAAATTATCCCCAAATAGTAAAAAACCATTCAGAATAGATTTAGAAGTGATTTTGAGAAAACTGAACCGTATAACTTAGAAAATTTTAAATGTTTCACCACCCATACCTTCATGATAAAGCTTGATGTAATTTTTACTTGTGTAGTTTTTAAATGGTAAAGTTGGGTTTGGTATTCCTTCAATCATGTATCCAGCATCACAAGTTATGCCCCTTTCCCTACAATAGCAGTCCATGCGGACAGAATATTCCGGGTAAATCTTCCAAGATCTAAGCCATGTTCTGTTTACATTGTCGTCTTGACATTCAACACATTTATATAAATTGAAGTGGGGGTCGATTTCTTCATTACAAAGTCGACAATAGGATATTGTGAATTGAAAACCAAGAAAATGTGATGACATTGTAGTATATTCACATGATGTCCAGCCGGCAAAGCAATGGCAAACCATACAGGGTTTGGGCCACCAGATTTCCCCATCGTATCTGAATATTCCTTCGTGATCAATACAATGGGAGCAGGGTCCTTGGACGACTGACTTGCAATCGGAACATAATTCTGTTTGGTTGTGCGTTGTGGCGTTGTAATCATACTTGTAGCATATGGTTTTTTGATTGATGCACGTGCATGATAGGCAAGGTGAAATCCACTTCATACGATTCGGTTTCATCATTGTTAGTTGGGAACTGTTTAAGTTAATAATGGCTACTGGACAACCTATTTACGAAGAAAGGAAGTTTAATAGTTTTTTTTGTTGCCTTCTTAGCAGTTAAAGTTTATTATGCATCCCACCTGTAGAGAAGTTGCTTTTTAGCTGATCATCTCCAACTGTAAATCGGATCAGTATCACAACATGCAATGTATTCCAAAAAGTAAAAGATATCATGTTGTTCGAATCTAACGAAATCAAAAACAAAGTTATTTCTGAAATCAGTGCTTTGTGTTTCTCAATGTTTCCTAACTCTCCCCACAGCGAGCCTAAGCGATCGAGGAGCCATAGTAGCTTCACGAGATAGGCGAAAGTAAGTTTTCGATTTTATTCATCATCATCATAATAATAATAATCTTCTTCCAACTTTTCGTGTTGCTGTTACAGGGTAGTATTCGATTCTTAACCGCTTCCTTTTTGAGTGGGAAAATACGAAAGGTATTTTAAGAATTTTAGAAATAAAAACTCACTTTTGAAATGAGTCGTGATTCAATCTACAAACACATTTTGGCTAGTTTTTGGATTTCTGCCAAAGCAAGAAATACCTTCTGCTGTCCAAACCTATGAGCTTTTTGAAATTTCGTGTGTGTCTTTACATCTTCATATTGTGTATGAAACTCTCTTGCAGTTAGCAAAATTCATCGAAGTCATTCATAGTTAATCTTTTTAAAAGCCATATTTTTAAATGCTTGAGGTCTAGCTTAGGTAGGTAGATACGTAGTTAGTTTAAAACATAGTATTTCTGATGAATTTTTCGGTTTTACTTTGTTTCTTATGTTTTTTTTCTTTTCGCTCTTACATAGTTTCTTTTTAAAAAACTGTCAAAAAAGGGGAATCCATGGTTACGATTCGCACCTTACGCATATTTCTTTTCTTTGTATTTTATAGCTTCTGGCGTTTTTTAGTTAAGCCCTAATTATACTTTTTTTAAAGGTAAATTGCCATCATCCCTGCAGATGAACAAAGATTAACTTTAGATCTATTTTTGTTTTATACATTTTTGTATGTATCAGTTATGCTTTCATGGATTCCTAGGGAGTGTGTGATCAAAAACGTGAATTGTAGAAGTCATTCAATCTTCAAATTTCAAGAATGTCACTAGTCTTTCAGCTTTCATGCTTCAGCTGGTTTCGCAAAAATCGTTATGCCTGCTAGGGCATCTTGCTTTGTTTTGAATCAAAGTTGGAAACAAAGGTTTCTATTGGTTTTTCCACTTTGATTAGAATCAATTGTCTATCTAGCCCTACACTCAATATACCTTTCAAAAATCTCTTTAAATAAAATCTAGCACAGGCGATAATATACCTTTGAAAAATCTCTTTAAATAAAATCTAGCACAGCCGATACGCTATCGAGTTTCTTGAAATTACTGTTATCGAATTCTGTGTCGTCGAAATTAACTTTTTTGTTATCTTGTGGTTTGATTGACAATATTTGTGTGTTTTCATTACTTGTAAAATTTTGAATTAAAGAGAAACCTGATTGGTTGAGCTGCAAATTTGAGAAAGTTGCTTGGTAACGGCGCTTTTCAAACATTTTATCAGTTGAAACTTTCAATGCTGAAAAAGCTGGCCATGCATCCTTAGATTTGTCGATTTATAAAAATTATGTCGTTGTCTGTAGTACGTTTATCCTATTTGGGCATGTCAAATACACTAAACGGATTTTTTGAATCAATCTTTGATGAAACTTATTAAATATCCTCCTGACACTGTCATTTGTTTTGATCATGAAAACTTCATACAAAATGACACACCTGTCGAAATATATCTAGCGGCGGATCCAGATGGTAGTCGCACTCTCCTACAAAATTTGCGACTGCCCTCTAGATCCACTGTTGATATCTTTGTTTTATCTTAGACACGAACATTATTTAGAACGGAAAATTTGGAACCATTCTCAGAAGTATTGACTCTGTGCCCAAAAACGCAGAATCAAAAGTTATCTGGTATAAATATTTTAATTAATACAGAATTAAAATAAAACTTACTAAAAGATATTTATTCTCAGTGAACGCCCTAATTCTACTCCAAAAGGCATAAAGAAATCGCGGAAACGAGTTGAGAGGTTTGTAAATTGCTTCCTACACAGTCAGCATCTGTCTGCATCTACCACAATTTCATTTCAAAATGTAATTTATACTTGGATGATTTTTCCATTTAGATGAATAACAGTTAGCCAATTTTGAAAAGTTTTTCTATAAATTATTTATAAATGAATGAAAGGAAAATTAATTACCTAAAAACCAGATTTGGATTGCCTTTATTCTTACATTCACAGCTGGTTGATTTCCATTATTTTTTATTATAAAAACGTAAAGAGCAAAAGCAAATTTTCTATTAATTCATACTGGGGAATAGTAAACATGACCGATAAAAAGTATTGAAATAATGAATAACATGAATTTGCTGAATTGGAAAACCTACGTGTTTTAAAATGTTGTCCATCTGCATATCTAGATGGCAAGTTGCTTAGCTTTAGTTTCAACTAAAGAAACACATTATTTTGGACTGAAGGCTATGAACTAGTGAGAAGTTATAAATGTGGTCATAATGTTTAAACACCTGCCTTCAAAAGGAGAGTAATACAACGAATATCTTGTGAAAATACCAATCAACATGTATTTTTTGAAAACGCATCTATTGAAAAGGATATTATCAAGCAACATTTTCAAGCTGAATGCGTGTCTGTTGTCTTTTAATTGTAATTCTTTAATAGAATTTAATTAGTAGTGAAGATAAAATGATAATAAACATTAATCGCGCATTAATTCTTCCTAAGCGTTCATTTGGTATGTCTCAAATGTCACATTTTTAAAAATGTGGATCCGTGGCCAAGTGGTTAAGGCGCTGAGCTTAGAACTCAGAGGTTGCTAGGTCGACGTCGCGGCATGAGGCTTTCGGTGGTGAAAATTACCTTGCGGATTCCCTGTAGGTGTTTCATAGAAAGGCAGGATCCTCGCTGATAACAGTTCATAGAGAATTGAATTGAGGCTATCCTGGGTAAATATTTTCAATAAATGATAGAGTTAAGTCGAAACTTCGAACATTGCAAAGCTGAGTCTGTAAATTATTGAAATCATCACGGGCATCTCATTGTTTCAGTAAATCAATTGAAATTTGCAACATTAGTAGCCCTTAGTTTATTTTCCAAAAAAATCTATAAAAACAGCAAAGACTCAGTTACTTGGTAATCTAGTGACCAAAAACACAAAATCAAAATCTGGTCTGTAATTGGCTTCAAAGTTGAGGAAAAGATTGGCCTGGGGTCAGTTCCGACACTGTTTGATGTTAATAGGTAAATTGTTGCGGATTTAGATTTTTACACCAGATTTCATTTCAAATCATGAATAACCTTAGATAATTTGTTTTTGTGGTGGCTTCGTGTTATTGAAGTTTCTTCGTTCAATAAGCAGCCTGTTTTCAAAGTAGTTTCACATTTATAGTATCATATGGTCTTTTCTTCTCAGGCAGCTGTTTCTTCTTGCAACGTTGATGCATTGCGATCTGTTACAGAGTTATTCTTCTCCATGTCATAGTTTTTACTCATAGATATTCTTCGTTTTACTAACTGTTTTCTCATGTTAGTTAGATCTTGTCGAACCTACGATAAATAAATCAAAAAATACATTATAAATTTTCATGAAAAACAACTAGGTACATGTATATAACGACAAATTTTGCAAAGTAATTGAGTAAGCATGATTGAAGACTAAAAAGAACGAAAATACTTCATTAACTTAACCCGAAGAACTGTACTTTAGAGTTATGTTTTATGTTGTTCCGGATGGTCACTAAGTGAAATTGTTGTAGGAAGAACATGCATGATTTTTACATTTGATGTTGAAAACGAAACTACTTTAGGTGCAGAAACTTTCTCAAACTTTAATTTCGCTCTTTCATTATTTGCGTAAGGAATCGTTAAGGAATTTCGAAAGTTGCTCGGTGTTTGAGTAGTGCTTTATGTTCGTTAAAGAAACCTTTAACGTTTTTATTATTTTCGCAAAAAAAAAACTTGGCGCAAATGGCGTTTTATAACCTTTTTCGCGAACATGAGCTTTTGTAATTCAGCCAAGTTGGAAGTTTTCGCGTATCGCGAAATTCGAGAAACTTTATGTTCGCAAATGTTCCTGCTTAAAACTTTGTGTGCGAATAAGCAGGTTTTTAAAAAAATCACCATCAAATTTTATCGTTTCAAAAACATCACACCAGCTTTTTGTAACTTCAATAAATAGAGAAACAATAAGGGAACTTGGTGTGGAAACTTTGAGAACTGCCCAACATGAAAAAGAAACTTTAAAAAGAAACATCAAGTCTTCTATTTGAAGAGATCGCAATAATTTACATATACTCTCACAGAAGCAAGATTATGACCTTTCGATAATGATTTTAACGCCACTGGCACACTTAGACAATGTAATAACACCAGGTATGTTTATGAACCTTTATAGCTCTTTGGCTTTTCCATGTTTTCTGTGCGATAACTATATATGATACCATTAAAACAACATCCAGTTCTTACCTGTGGATCCAGAAAACTGTGAAACAACACCAGAAGAAAAGTCTGAAAGCAATTACAACAATGCTTTCTGTAATCATAAAAGATAACTTATAGTTTATAGTTTATTTATAGTTTAAATTACAGGAAGTCCTTACCGTCAGTCCATTAGTTATAACATAGATATACCCTAAATACACAGGTTCGTATTCGATAAACAAACCAATCAGATACGACAAACCAAGTAAAGGAACCAATGAAACAAATGCTTTAATTGATGGTCTGTGTAGAAGAAAAACAGCCTTATAATTTCTTCAAAGCGATTTTAGCTCAATTTAGCAGCATACATCAAAGATGTGTACCACGACAAATTGGATGGAAGTTTTAAGTACAATTAACTAACGTTCTACCTGATAAACGAGCTAATTCGTAATTTGCTTAATATAATATCTTGTTTATCAGGAAAATATATCATTCTCAAATTTGATACGGTTTAGAAGAAATAGTACCGTGATTGTTTTGATTGTTGCAGTTGGGAAGAGGTCTTTCTTAATTTCACCAATGGACTCAAAATGATGATCATCAATATCACGTTTGTCTTGAAGAAGAAACAGAAAATAATGTTGTGTTTGAGCTCCAGAAAATGCATAAAAATATTTCAAAAGGAGTCGTTTTATCCTACGTTTCTGCTATCCAACGAAGACCCTTCCTTTGCCTGTTGAGTGAAACCAAGAGACTCTTCACTTAAAGTTTATTACTTAGCTATCTTACAGCTGAAATTTTAGCCTGTCAGAAAGACAGCCCATCGCTTAAGGTTCCCTGAATCAGACATAAATTGATGTGACTTCGATGTACAATGAAAACCTACCAATTACAATCTTTGGCTCTTTATTGTTGTAGGGGAGTTTTCTTACCGTAAGAAAGAACGCCATTGGTCCCTTTACGATCCAAAGACTTCCTTTCAGTGATAAACAACTGTGAAAATTAAAGTGAATAGAAATGTCAATGATCTCAAACTGGGTGAAGAATAGATGTATTATAGGCGAATGATTCATACTTTAGAGTTTCCTTGAATGCTTCCCATTTGATTGCCATAACCATCGATGTTATTAGAACGGGTATTCCTATGATACAGAGAGTTGCATTCCTCAGATGAAAAGAGCCAACAATGCAAGCATTAGAAACTTCTTTCATCCGCATTATTCTAGAGCTGCTAATATTTCAGCTGTTTAATAATATATATCGTTTGAGATTCATCATACCATATTTAACACTTTGAGAATGAGCAACTTTTAAAATTGAAAATACATCTTTCTCCAATTTGTGGTTAAACACCCCCTTTTTGACCTTTTTGACCTCCTACATCAGGCCTCGTTTTCAATATCAAACTTGCTTTTAACACTCTGAAGTAAGGATAAAATTAAGAAAATCTTACAAACGATGCTTACTTAAGAAGAAATGGGAATTGAATGGTATCTAAAGGATTAAGTAACATTTGTTCCACATTAAACGATGCCTAATAGATTAACTTGTTCTTGAAAGCTCTTTGGAACAGTGGAATTACAAAGAAAATCATCAAATCTTACCATAACCACATATAATTATTTCTTTCAAACGCTCTTTTTTACGTTTGAAGACCAATACCAAAATGAGTGTGACATTGATGCCTTCTACCATCATCCACGTTAACGAGGCTAACGATCCATAGTATGTCAATATTGATATTGTAATGCACCATCCCTTCAAAATATATTAATTCGAATCACAACAAATTGAAACAACCTGAAACAATTGCAACTTCGATGGCAACAATACCTATGATAAATATTTACTGATTACTTGGCCTAAGAATATTTCCTAATTCTGCAATTGGTACGAGGGCGTAGTAAATATAATAACTTCCAAATTTCAATGAAATATCAACTGAAGTTGGAACACACCTCCCAGGCAACAAAAAAATTCGTCTAAGAGACGTCTATTAGACGGTAGAAAAGATCTCTGATTTGTCTGTTTTCTTAAAACAGATTTTCAGACACTCCATAATGGTCGATCTAGAATAATGTTTGATGAAATTAATCGATAGTGTATCATGGCCTTCACAAAATAACCACGTAGTTTACGAAATTTAATCATTAGAAGTTAAACATTAATAGTTTACTTATTATTTTTGTAAGTAGTACGAACAAGAACGTTTGGAAGGAACATTTTTGAAACAGCTTACAAATGATTTTGTTTCAGATACAATAACCAGGGTGTGATTAATACGACTTCATAAATACCGAAGTAAAAGCAGCTTCAAAAAACTAAGCATCAAATATTACCTCATAACTCTTGTTATAATGAAAAGGAATTTTTTGTCCTCATTGTTTGACTGAGGTAACGCAGATAGTAGATCCAATTAAATGTTTTACCCCGTCAGGAAATTGAATATTACATATTCGAAAATCGAATATCCTTGGTAGAAGAAAATCAGCTAGCTCGGCAATTTGACAAATTCATGCATAAATGATGTTCCGTATTATATGAAGCGAGTCAACCCCTAATGCGGGTTAGCTCCCTTTTTTTCCAACCCAGATTGCGTTGATTTGACTCGCCTCATGTATTATATTTTTTAAAACAATCGAAAATCATCGTTATAACTGTAGCAAATGTTTATTCACTATTGTTTAGTTCTTCCTTCTTTAAACCAATCAGATCGTTTTTTTCGAATGCAACGTACACAAGTTAACATATTTTGGATCACTTGATTCCTATGAAGCACGTAAGTACCGTGTATTTGAATCCACCGTCCATTAAATATCATAATATTTGAAAATATCTACTCCAAAAGCATTTGGTTACGCTTTGTATCCACTGTTTTTAAAATTTTGGCGCTTTCACGACCCGGGACCGTCCCGAGTTGAATTTTTGTCATATAATATGCAAAACTTTATCAGTTTCAATCCTGCATGACGGAACAGAAACGAGTCAACCCACCTTATAGTGAGGCTCAAGGTAAAAGCCAACAAAATACGCATTTTTAAAAACGAATTTTAGACCTTTAAAAGATTAGATTTTCTAAGATATCTTAAAGAGCTCTTAAAAGCGATTAAGAATGGATGTCGTTCTAAAGACGTAATATGGACTTGATTTAGACGTCTAAAAGACGTCTTGTGCCGACTGGGTTGTTCGTTGCGTACTCGAGACTATTTGTAATCACGATCAATTAAATAACGTGATATTTTGAACATATTAAGAAGATTTCCACGACTTTTATCGAACGGAGCATTTCTATAATAAACGATAGCTTTGGGTTTCACTGCTGTCCACCACACTTCTACATTCTTAGTTTCATGCAGCTGTTAAAAAGTTCTGAAATTTTGTGTTCACAGACCAATCCTTAAGTTTCAGCATATTTTCAGCATATTTTCTCCAATGAATTTTGGACTCTAAAAAACATAGTGCATCAGAAACACATGAAACAATTTAAATATGATGTATGTACATGAGCAGTGTATATGATTTATTATCATTTTACTTTAGTCATATCCAAGTAATAGATTTACCCTGTAACTCTTGCACATGTCTGGTATAATCCAGCCTGGTATTCTTTCAAACACGTTAGTCAACAAGAACATCATCATTAAGTTCTTATGAATGATAATCTTTCTTGTGTTTCTGATTCTGAAAATAAAAACCATATGGAAATTGAATATCCCATTAATTGTGCAGTAATAAACATTGACAACATGCACAGTGCCCAATAAGAACTGAATTTAAGACTTACTTCAGAACTTGGAAGAGGATTAATCCGAACAGCAGACAGATGATAGAAAAGCAACCAATAATGTTCTCTACATTCACAATGATTTTGCCATGGTATTCTTCAAAAGTCTCAGTTATTCGTTTTACTTGAAATTCTGAGTTCTAAATATAGCAACTTGTAACTAGTAATTATGTTTTTCTAATAGAATCTGAACCGAGTACAAAAATAAAACGGTAAATTGACCCTGCTAGATAATGTTGAGCTGAAATTCATATGGTGTCTTACCTTGATTCAAATGTTGCTTGAAGAAGCAGCATTGTAATGCATTATGATTACGTTTTGCCTTACTTCTAATACTATCTTATCAGACGAAGTTACAATTTATTTACCTGTCGATCTGCTGTTGCATTCCCAAAGGTTTCTGAATGATTACGCTGAGATGCCTAGGTTTTAAAAGAGCTGACTGACTTGCTTGGACATATGTAGTAGTTACACCCTACACACTTATATGAGAAATACTGTAGATGATGGAGAAATATGGCAAATGTTGCATGATCATTATAAATTCACATTCTGTCAGGTAGTTTGAAAATTATTATAGGGGTAATTCGTTGTTATGATAAGAGATCAAAAGTACTTATAATAAACTAAATCCAATTTCTTTCAAATATTCCTGACATTTCTGAAATATATCCAAATGTGTCACTTACGTTAAGAAATATTTCATCAAGTGCATGCTCTGATGTTGTTATTAATGACTTATACACAAGTACTGGAAGAGATACTGCAGTATCATTATAGGTATCACCTTCCCTAAAAATATATTAACCGAACACAAGAACCACCCTGTCAAATAGGCAAGGTAGAAGAAAACAGAGTATAAATCATATGAAAATAATGCACCTACGTGATATTAAGTTCTTCTAACTCTTTTACTTTATATTGGATGAATGGCCTTAGCAATTTCTAGACAGATACAATTCAATGGACACATATTACCGAAGTCTGATGTATTTCTTTTTCAATTCTGCATGTTATTATTACTATATCAGGCGTTTTCATTTCTTATTATGATTCTTATTGCTAACCTACTATTGAGTTTTAAATTACCAGAGTCTGAAATCAAAGAAATTGTTGATATTTCATATCAAATAGCAATGAAAATTAAGAGCAACCAAATGTCAACGTTATACATTTTTAAAAATAATGTTACTTCTCATATAGTAAGGATAAAATAGGAACAACTTAAGACGAAAGAGGATTGAAAAATCAGAAACGCCAGGTCTCAGGTTGAATGCGATTGTTTTCTCATTCAACTGTGTAATTAAAGATTGTCAAGATAAAACTCACAGTCCTTGCGTTTTCACAACTATTTTCTCGCAACACTGTCTTTGCGCTCTAAGAATTGAAAATGACATTGACTTGAAACGTTCAAATTATATACACTATTTTTTTTTACTTTGCCCGTGCACAACAGGAAATCATTGATCTTTCAAATGATGGTAACTGGAGTTTAATTATATAAAGCAAAATTAAATGAGGTTATGAATTCCCGAGTTACAACACCAAGTTACGAAACCGAGTTGCGCATTTTGACGTCATAAACTGAGTTAGTAACTAATTCGAAAAGTTTTCTTTGTATTATTTTTTTCGAGTTACTAACTTGGAAATTTTTAAATTTTAATTTTTCTCGAGTTATTAACTCGGAAAAAATAATACAAGGAAAAGTTTTCGAGTAACTCGAGAAAAACAAAAAATTGACAATTTTCGAATTACTAACTCGGTTTACCACGTCATAATGCGTAACTCAGTTTTGTAACTCGGTCTTCTAACTTGGGAATTCCGCACCTCAAATTAAATACAATGTAAATAAACTTAAATGTTTTCCTCCTCGTTAACGGGAAGCAAAGTGATCTTTGCACTTATCTTCAACTACGTACGGCTTATATTAAAATATCGATTATACATAAAGAGCATAGCTCCTATAAACATTTCCTTACCCAAACTAGGAGCCATTTTATTAACACCGGAGGATTGTTTGGGATTTCCTGAAACAGCATATTCATGAATTCATACAAAAACCTATTGTCAATGTAGAGCATATACATTAGGTGGAATGTAACGTTTTTCAATAACTCTTGATCTTGTTTACTTCTTTCGTAAATCTGAAACAAATAAACAAAGTATAAATAAAATGTTATGGGGTAGTTGAAATGGACTTTTTCATATCCCATTGTGCTTAATATTCTTAAAATAAAAAAAGCATTTAGTCAAACAAGGTTACATCTTCATGATCGATAAAGACCTTTGAGTTGAACTAACTTTTGTACTTGCTGAATGTGAATAAGGACTATACCTTCAGAAGCTGATGACGAGCATCTAAGTCAATACAGCTACAGATGTCATCATAGCTGAACTCTGTTTCTCCTTCTTCGTTCATGATACACTTGCTGTGGATTATTCCTTCAGAAAGAAGCGGGATTTTTCTTATAGTAAGATAACAAAATATGTGGTAACCAGGTTTGTTATAAGTGTGTAACTATTGATAAAGAAAGCTTTTTTATTGGCATATTGGACACTCATCAAGATTAATCGTGCAAAGGTTTTTATGTTTGTATACATGATGGTACCTGTGTAGTTTTTATATGGAAACCTCTCACAACTTGTGATGAAGGTGTGATTAACGGCTGTGTAAAGTCGTACGAACTTTAAAGGCGAGATATCCGCGCGACAATAATCTAAATACGAGAACTAGGACGAGTACTGAACTCATAAAAGCAGTAAAGTGTTTTTTGAGTTTTTTTGATTTCTTACAAGTTGAACAATTTTGTTCATCTGACTGATCAGCACAATCTATCTGAGTATCACAAACTCGATCGCTCAAGGTATACTCGCCACTTCTACATTGATGCAATGTAGAGTTGTATTTCTTCATATATCTCTGCAACTCTAAATCGAAATGGAATTATATTGCAGCAGATTTTGATGTGGAAAGTGACACAAAGTTTAAGAAGTATCGCACCTGTAGAGTAGTTGCTTTTAAGCTGATTATCACCCACTGCAAATTGGATTAGTATCACAACATGCCAAAGTCTTACAAAAAATTGACGTTCTCATGTCGTTTCAATCTAAGAGAAACAAAGATAAAGTAATATCAAAATATTGTGCTTTTTGTTTCTCAATTTAACTCTAACTTCTTGAGATACTGTTGAAAACAACTTTAGGTAAAATCTTAAACGATTGATGCACGATCAATTTTAGTAAATCGAATTTCATTGTACTTGACTTTTTGATGCTATGGTTTCGTTTAAAATAAATTTTTTGTTTTGATCGCTTATAAAATTGTAAATCCAAGAGAAACCTTGAAACATTGATTTTGCTGCAAATTTAAAGAAAATAACTGGTAATGTTGGTTTTCCTAAATTTCTCTCCGTTAAAAACATGTCCAACTTTGAATGTCGAAATCTACATGTCCAATATAATGATTTGAATCGAGAAATCTGATATTGTAACGTTAAATTTGTGTGTGTAGTTATGTACTTTGAATTAGCTGTCTTTAGTACTTTTAAATATTTATATATTTTGGATACGCGAAACACACAAAACAAATTGTGGAATGAATCTTTGATGAAATTAGTAAAGTATTATGGTGCCCTTTCTGTTGAAGTAACACATCTTCCGAAATATGTTTGATTATTATTTTTATTTTACTTCAATCCTGCAAATTAATGCTATCTGGAACGGTTAAGCAACTAGGAAATATTGATTTTGTGACCAGCAGAGCGGAATTTTACTTTATCCAATTAAACATTTTTGTGCTTTCCATAACTTGGAAAGAGACTTTGACTAGAACATATTGACTATAACATAAAGAAGGTTTACTCTATTACCTCTACCGAAGATGCCATGAAAAACAAGCCAATGTATTCGCAAATAAGTCCTTGGACTAACACATAAACTTTAGTTTCCATGATAGTTTGTAAAAGAGGAAACTGCAGATTGCTATTGCCATGAACCTTCCTTTTTCATGTTAAAAGCTGGTATTTTTAATTATTTTTACAAGTTTAAGCACCATTGCTATCTATCTTCTAGTGTTGCAGTATTTTGACTTTTGATCTTTTTTTATATATTTTGTCCATGATAATTCATTTACATTGATGTACTATCTTTCACACAGGTAACACACTGACAGCAGTTTTTCAAAACTGAAGTGTCTCCACTCACCTGTATCAATATTTTGAATAAGTAAACTGGTAAGTACTAAATTAGATTATATTGAAAAAACTTACTCCAATTGATATTTATTCCAAATCAATATAGTAGTCTTCCTCAAAGAAAATGTGGAAACAACTTGAGAGGTCTGTAAATTGCTTCCTTTTCTCTCAGACAGTCAGCATCTGTTTACATCGATCACAATTTGTTTTCAAATTTTAATTTATGTTTGTATGTTGTTCCATTTAGATGCTAAAAAGACTTAAAATATAACTTGAAAGATCTTATTAAATTATTGATATCTAAAGGAAAGGAAAGCTAGATTACTTAAAACAAGACTTGAAATGCTTTTATTCTTGCTTTTATAGATATTTGATTTTCATTCTTTCTTACAATGACACCGCAAAAAGACACAAACGAATTTCCTATTTGTTTTTGGCAGCTGAAAGTAAACATGATGTTTCATTTAACGATTCATTTTTATTTTTTTTACTTTTATGATTATTTATCCAGTACGTCCTCTTCGGTTCCTTAAAGTACCGTTATCAATGACGGTCCTCCGAATGAGGTCCTAGATCATTTAAAGCTCTCATTTGGCAACAAAACTAGATATCACGCCCACTTTCTTGTTGAGTAGAGAAAAGTGGTTCACACTCTTCTGGTCACTGGTGCAACTCGGTAGGGTATTGGACCACTTGAACACAAAGGGAGCATTCGACCACAAGGCCACGAAAGCCTTTCATCAACGATCAAAGTCGCTGATAATAAAATATTGATACCATGACGAAATAAGGAGATGGTAACTTAACTTAAATGGATTCCCAGGCAACATGTCTTGAAAATGCTGTTCATTTGTGCACATTTGGATGGCAGGATGTTATAATTTGAAGTAAAGAATCACAATATTTCATAGACAGGAATGTAAACTCTAGGGATTTTTTAGTTCATTGACATTTGCCTTCTTATCTAATCTTGCTTTAATCAGTATCTTTTACAGCATGGTAGAATAGGGGATTATGGAAATGAAATTACCAATGTCTTGCATGTAATAATTTCTGACGCTATTCAGAAGTTCATGCAATTAGGCTATGTTTTTAGTCGACCATTAGAAGTTTAATAAGACCACTGTTTCATTTTTCAAATATGCAAATATACAATTATACAAGGCGAAAGATCTCGAAAAGGCCTTTCTGATGATGTAAAAATTATTTTGAAATTTGAGATATTCATTTAAAAAAAACAGTTTTAAAATTTTCGTTTCCCACATACTGAAACACAAAACACAAAGCATCTTTCACAGCACAAAATGATATTAAGTTTGTGTTGATCTTTACTGATATCACAACGATTAAATCATATAATTCATCTGATATACACGGTCAATCTTCCTAATTACGAACGGATTTAAAACAAAGATTTTACTCATGAAACTCCGTGATCCAAAACTTACCTAAATCAGCACATGTACACCCGAAAGCAGTAGTTAGTATTAAGGATGTTACTGACAGAATAATTTGTCATTAAGGAAGGTCATTCTATAATTAGGGAACATAAAAGTTAAAAACAGAACAACAACAAAACGTTAGTCATTAAAAAATCGCTTATACTGGGCTAAATGATCAACATATTTACTTGATTTGGCTAATAAAACTGCATTCCTAAGAACTTTACAAATAAATAAGTTTCAACAGTTGTAGAAAAATCAAACATAATTGATGCAGAGCAGACCGATATTGTTGATGAGTTAGGAAGGGAACTGAGCTGTACGTATTCGGAACTTAAAAGCATTACAGCCCACACATGATACAAACGAAAATCTTTTGTAATTAGAAGGGCTTAAATGCCATTAGACATTTTCCCCTAAAAACAAAAGCATAACTTTCTCACCAATGATGTGTGTTTCACACTCAGTTTACAAAACATGGAGAACTTCCTTTTATTAAGGGCTCAGCGTACGCTTTACTCACATATGCATTGTATAACGTTTTCCGTTATTTCTTTTTACGGTAGCAGCGAAAGCGAATACCGTATTAAAACACCCTTGGACTACTACTACTACTCCTCCTTTAAATGCACTGTTTGTAAACCCTTCGTGCTTATATTAGTCAAGCACTTAAGAATAATGTCCTTTACGGGATTTTCCACACAAAAATTTGATTCTCATAATCTTACTTTGGGGGAGGAGAAAGTATTTGACAAAGTTCTTTTGTTACAATAAGTAACGTAAACTTAATCAGGTAGGTATAATTGAGCAAAGAAGACTCAGGAGACTCAGCTCTTATTGTAGGAATAAATTCGTACAATACACGTAATACTTACTCGAAGTTATCTTTTCTCTTTTTGAGGATTTTTGCAATTACTCGTTTAGCAGCATCTGTAAAGAAAGAAAAAAAAAGCTAATCATGTCTGTTATCCAAGTACTTACTTTATCATGTAACGGCATTTTTAAAATACGTTTTTCGGAATGAGAAACATTTTGAAATTGAATGTTCTTGATATTGTAAAAAATTACAGAAAATCCTTATCGTACGTAACACCCAATATTTAACAGCATGTAAAGAAATTAATAATTTGTGGGACAAAGAAAGAAATCATCAAATCAAAGGTTTGTCTCTTATTATCTTACCATTGATTCTTCTGTCATTTATGGCTTCTTTGAAAGGCTTCCTATCATTAAAACTGGTTTTATCACGCACACAATCTTCTAATGTAGGCAATAGTGGCAAACATACGCCTTTCAGGAAAAACAAGTGTTTTAATAATGTTGTAATTTATCGTAATTCTCCTAGTATAGTTTTTTAAATACTAAGTAAATATAGTGCTTAGTAAATTGGAATAAATAAAAACAATTACAAGAAAATCTAAATGTGCCTATTTAAAGCACAACTAGAAGCCATTAGGCTTGAACAATTTCCGCATCAGCCCTTGAGAAAATTTTTTTAGGCTTATTTTAAAGATTTATCCATTCTTTTCTTGTTGGAAATAGTTGTGTTATGGGAATAGGTCTATCACAATTACCAAAATATGACTTATTGAATAAAATGATATTTGATAGAAGTGAACCAAAATCATTTGAAAAAGAAGCTGCATGATTGATATGTATATTAGTATATTTCTACTAAGACTGCATTTCACCGCTTTTGCTGAAGTTTATAAAATACACGAATGCGCACATAAAGACAAATGACACAACAAAACTTTGGAAGGGTCTGTTTATTACCATCCTGTTAAGCTTTGTTCTTTTCAAGCAGTATTATCATGGAGAGGTTTTGTATACCCAGTGATGTATTGTCTTTTAAATATGGATTCATGTCAAAAACGTATTACACTCCAAATTTTAACAGGTTTTTGCGATTATATACATTTCTATCCACATATATATTGCTTTGATAAATTTTCTATCAATGTGTTATGAATAGGTCTTACATAAACATTAGCCAACCAAAATCTCACTGTTCTCATCATCATCTAAAGTTTAATGACTCTATCCCAAACTAAGTCAATGTGCTTCCATCAAGTGGTTCGTAGTGAAAAAATCTTGATAATTTTCAACAGTGTTGTCATCTGTTCCAATAGGAATATAACACTAATCTGTCCCAACAGTCATAATATGACCGAGTATTGCACAATGACTAATAATTTGATACACACTGGAATTCCCCAAGGAAATCCCTTCTCTTTAATTTACTCAACTTAATCGCAACCACTTTTCAATTCATTATAACATATCGGAACCAAGAAAGCATTTTTTTGGACATAATCGTTCAGCAATATCTCGCACATGTTTATACTTTCCTTGTCAATTTATTAACAAAGTGAATTGATTTGTGCTATGACAGTTCCAGTTGTTTACTTTTTTCTCAATATATTCAAATTTCAGTGTAACATTTCTTTCAAATGAAATTAGTACGTTTCATGCATTTATTGGTTAGATGTATTTATCAGTAATCTCGATACTACATACATTTCTTTGCTTGTGATCTGATGTTAAAAGTTTTCAGCACAGTTTTGTTTATTATGAAGCTTTCTTCTTCGTCTTTATCAATTTTGATTAGACAGTTTCATAATATCAGAATAGATTAACCTGCAGGTGCCAAGCTGTTGTTTGACTGACATTCTGCAATAGTAATATATATTGAAATATAATTGCACTAAACACTTCCTAATACCTGGACATTTCTCTCCTAAGATGCAACATTCAGATTTTTTTTCTGTTCATTCAACAGCTTAATCTTTTTGACTTTCAAAATTCCATTTTCTTGTAACATCTAACTACTCGTTTTTCTTCTTCTTCTAATAGTTTTATTCGCGAATAAGACATCTTCGTCACTAGAAGCTTTTACATGTTACTTAAATTAAGAAATACGATAGCGATTTATTTACAAGAGAACTTATTTATTTGTAAGAAGATATTTGCTGCGTTATAATTCTTAAGTTAATTACAGATGATAAAGATCAATATTTTCGTCTGACAAATCGTCACCGTCAGATAATATGGTGAAAACCTTGTGAAATGTGTCTGGGTTAGTGAGGGTAAGGGTGCGGCATTTGCCTCATTTCTTCAAATACTTTTATAAGTGTTTTCACCGTACTGATGTAATGGTAACGATTAGTCAGATGAACATACTCATATTAGCAAATTCAAATTCAATGCAAATTCCCAATTTCTTCTCGTCTTCACAAGTCTAGAAAAGTTGATAATAAAAAGTTCTGAATTATCGCTGCTACCCAAAACGAATGATTGGATTGGATAAAATACCGAAAACCAATTATTGGATTGGATAAAAAACAAATGAAACACAATATTGATTGCTTTGATTCAAAGAAAAATTTCATGTAAGTTGCACTACAGAGGCTTTGTAAAATGTAATACATTACATATTATGAAATGTTTTACTTTGAGAAATCCCCCAACATTCCTTTTTGTAACTTCTAACTGGATGTTTACCAAATAAATTCCTTGTTATGGTGAGTTTTTTCAACAATTTGTTTTGGGATCTACGAGGATATTGAAAATATTGAATATTGAAATTGAAATAATGATTTGTGATACAGATATTCCTTTGATAAAACCAGTAAGTATTTTAAAAATAAAAAGTTTAAAAACATCTTTAAGAGTATCCACACGTTGAAGGTAAGCTCATCATAGCAGATCTGCGATTACACATATGCAATAAGTTTGTTCTAATAAGGCTTTAATGAATACAATTGTATTGAATTGAATTGAATTTACCTTTTCAATAATTCCATCAATTACATTCATTGCCTTGTTCCGAACTATGCTAACTGTTACGTAATTTAACATGCCTTTTCCCAATGGGCACGCGACGTTATTTCAACGTTGAATTTTGGTTGAATTATGGTCGGTCGGTCGACAACCTATAATCAACCTTGGTTCAACGTTGTAAAAATTACGTTGATTCGACAAACGTTTTTTCAACGTTGGTTCAACGTTGTTTTGGCAACGTTAGATGAACGGAATAATTACCAACACTTAATCAACGTTGAAATTGCAACGTTGATGTAACGTTTGAAAACCAACGTTGAAACAACATTGTATCTTTTAACGTTATTTCAACGGATGCAAATACAACGTTGAACCAACGTTGCGGAAATGACGTTTCATCAACGTTGTTATGTTCACCGTTGAAACAACGTCTGAAAACTAACATTGATACAACATTTGCAAATCAACGTTGAACCAACATTGGATCGATAACGTTATTTCAACGGAAGAAATTTCAACGTTGAACCAACGTTTAAAAAGTGAGGTTGATGCAGCGTTTGTAAATCAACGTTGATACAACATTGGATCAATAACGTTATTTCATCAGATGGAAATACAACGTTGAATCAACGTTTTAAGAATTATGTCACATCAGTGCTGTCAATGTCTTAAACTCTGTTTAAGTAGAGCAGAAGTTAAACTAAACGAAAGTGTGGAAGAAAGGTGAATGGTCCCATTTGATTTAGTTTTTACGAAGAGTATTGTTAAGTGTGTTGAATATTGACTGATATATCACTATACAAAAAAAAAAATTAAACAGAGATTATGATATTCAGTAAAAATTTAACGACCTCTTTCCTATTAAAACAATAAAGATACGGCTGTTAACATTTGTCTTAACTGATCGTTAAGAAACTTATTTTTTTGATTTTCTCATTGAACAGTGATAACCTAAGAGAGTAAATCAGATGATACAGAGAGCATCTTAAGGGAGTCATTTTGCTTTTGAAGAGAAAAGAACAAAACTAACGCTGGCCGTTATTTCAGTTACTTTATTTTTTATCTGATACCATCACTCGTGTTTTTAACATTCTTTTTTAAGATTTCCATGGAATGGATAATCTTATTCATTTCGGCGGCGTATCTATTTCTCTATCTATCTATCTATCAGGGTAATGCTCTAGCCTGTGATTTTCATATCTCCGCTGTGATGATAATGTAAAATGTTGACAGGCTAAAGCTGAACCGAAAGCATGTAAAAACAATATGGTGGCGCGTGGAAGGTCGTGCTTGTGTTTTGTGCTTGGTACTTTTATCTGGAAATGTTGGAAAAGTTTACGTACAGATCATTTCATAATTAAAGAACTGCATGTGACTTGTAAAGAGACAGGACTATCGTTTGTATAACAAAATATACGTGATTTACAGTCGAATTTTGAGAATTTTATATACAGGTTGTTGATAATAATAACAAGAGAAGGAAGAATATCATAACATTGATATTATACTGTGTATGAAGACTCATTTATCTGATGCCGAATCTCAAGATTTGTATTTAATCGATGGTTATGAATTGTATACATTGACATATGAAACAAATAAATTGGGAAGACAAGATATTGAATGAAAATATCATGGATTAAGATATTTTCACAAAAGAGAATTCCCATCCTAGTCTTCTTACATGCTGCATGTATTGCTTGGCTGACAACAAAATATCTGTCAAAAGGCTTCAATAATGATTTTAATTATGTTGTGCAGTCTTTGAAAAAAGAAACGATGTAATCTTGAAGAGAGTTTGTGTCAGTACCTATGATGATCCAGACATTATTTAAAAACAGTAAATTGATACACTTTGAAGCAGTTACGAGATGTCGATTGGTTTACAGTCTACAAAACAATAAACATTAACAAGACCATACCAAATTCATGAGATCATTTTTAATAACTATGCCCTGGTAATAGAAAAGAAACTTAAGTGATGTCCTTGCCCATGGCTGAATACCGTCTTCGTGTCTAATTACGGACAGCATTTGTAATTACGGACATCAAAATGTAAACAAACATTCTTGTCACGAAAATAGACATGCATTCTTGCCAAGTTCACCACGTATAACTGAATAAAATGTTTTATGAAACAGAGCAATCCAATAGAGAGCAATTAACACTAACACTTGAAGAATAATAGACCGTGAAAATCATAATGGCCTATATTTCAATACTCAGTAAAAAGTGTCCTCCCCCACTGTGATTGACGTACAAAAACTTTATTTATTTGACTTGTTTTATGATAATTAACTTTCTAAAAGCATGATCTAAAAACATTTTCATTCCTCTCAATTCATTTTTAAACATAAATTTTCGACCTGTCGATATTTCATGACGGAGGTGGCCATTATCATTTTTTATCCGTAAATATGGCTACCATAGTACACACGGAGCTCATAAAAATACGCATGATTCTCAAGAGGGCACAGTCTATTTCAAATCTTTAAAGTTTAGAAAAATAAATTCTAAATGGCATATCGGTAATTTTCTCTAGCGTTCAAATAAATTTAATTATCTCTCTCTGAAGTTTGTTTTATTACAGTTTGGTTGACAGTACGTGATGTGCCGTGTTTCTAATTTACAGACGGTTGGAATTATGTTTTGATCATGTCCGTAATTACCAAGGCTGTCCGTAATTAGACACAAAGACGGTAAGTCATTTAAAAGCAAAATGAACAATCACGATGCAGTATATTAAGGAAAGCCAACAGAGTAAAGGTCACACCTATCCTGCCTTATTCTGTTTGTTGCAAATAAAGCAAACCTCTGTGGCTGTGTGAAAACTGCTCTGTATTTTAGACCACGGAAGAACATAAGGATCAAAAAGTTATTACGTAATTGCCCAGTGAATTTGAAATTTTACTTCTGTCGACTTATTGAATAGTTCTTGACGATTTTTATTTTTTTAATTTTTATGTATATAAGCAATTTTACATTGTATATATTTATTTTCACTCTGCAAATTTGTTATTGTACTTAACAGGACTTATATATATGGAAAGAGAGAGAAAGCAGCATACATACATAATGAAGTGTATAATCCCTTAGAAAAAAGTTTATTTTTGACAATGAAAAGTAATCACAACAACATCTTTTATCAAATTAAAATTACAAGCATGTCATGCTTAAGTTACGGAAATCTTTTAACCACTTAGTTGTTTCTTGTTTAATGAATCAAACAATCGTGTTTTCATAATTCTTTTTAATGAATCAAAAGATCTGAAGTTTATCTAGAAATGCCTCAACAACGATCGTCACTTATATTCGGTTCCTCGGTTTTTTGATCTTGATTTTTAAAATTATTTTCAGTTTATATACACATGTATATATATGTTAATGTTTTATGTTTTTTTGTTTTGTAAGGAACGCGTTTATAAGGAACCTGAGGCTGAAAATGGCTTAAAAATAATGAATTGCTCAGGAAGTTACTAGGCTGAAGAATGAAAAAACAGCAACAATTTTCTTTTTCTGAAATGTACTAAATTCTTGTGTGATGATAATAATAGAAACGTGTCACGCCAAATGAAAAAACACAGTTAAAAAGCAAGGAACTTAATAAGAACCTTTGAAGCTGAGAACTCCAGCCCTAAAGCAAGTGATCAGGTTTCTTATGAAAAAAGAAAACGTGTATGAAAGTCATTGTATATATTTATTATATATTTGTTAAGAAACATGCTAAAACGGAATTTGCTGTTATGTTTTGTCTCTAATGTAAAATGAAGTTCTCTTTCAAGCTGATCGAAATCATGTTTTAAACCAATATTAAGTCAAGGTTACACATCAAACGTTGAATCAACATCAGTATGTCAACGTTGAAACTGCCATGGTGAAATAACGTTGTCTCTGCTTTCAAATTCAATCATAATCCAACGTTGGTTCCGACGTTGGGAAGTGACGTTGCATCAACGTCTGCTCATCAACATTAACACAACGTTGAATATAAAACGTTGAATCAACGTTGGTATTTTAACGTTGTAACTTAGTCTGTGAAATAACGTTGTCTCACCTTTCAAATTCAATCATAATTCAACGTTGTTCCGACGTTTTGGTGTGACGTTGATTCAACGTTGAACCAACGTTCGCGTGCCCACTGGGTTCTCTTTGAAAACAGCGCAATCATCTTTGATATTCTGTTTGAAAACAAGACCATATAAAGTTAGACCATACGAGTTTCGACATTACCCTTAATATGCAGATGTATAAACTCAGCGTATCACAAAGTCTGACAAATTATCGTCATGTAGTAAGGTTTTGTTCAAAGTATCTGAAAGTCGAAATCAGGTTTGTATACTACTCCGATCAATAAACTACCCATGAAATGCCCTGGGACGTCACACTTTGGGGAAATATGTAACTGCATTTGTGAAAATCTTGTTATTACAGGGACCTTACGATACTATGGCGGCAATGAAGACGACGACGTATAAAATGTTAAAAGAACAAAGACAAATATCTTCATTGTTTGGTAAATATAGGGTAAATTCCAAAGGATCTCATCAACATATAAAATTTGTACATAAAAGAGTTAGGAAGGAGAACAGTGAGAGAGAGTAAAACAGAAGTAGAGTACAGTATGGATTTTGATTAAATGCAGAAGATATTACTTAAATGTTGAAGTGAGGACTGGTCCCAACAGTCATTAAAGAAAACGCCACGAGGATCCACATACGAAAATCTATATTTACATTTTGGAATTTTTAAAACAATCACCATAGGCGTATTCAAGGTCAGTCACAAAAAGTGGAGGAGTTCAACATTACGATATTTCTTTTCAGTCTTAAGTATCGACTAGGTTACTTGCACGCTTTCCTTTTCTACTTTAAATGACTAAACCCTCCTCCACAAATTTTGACTGACCTCTGGCTACGCCTCAATAACAATAACAAACAAACAATCAGATCAGTGTAAAAATTAATAATTTGTACAGTAGGTATTTCCTGACTCAGCAAGTTTGTCAGTTTAGCACATTGCTAAGTGAGGAATTTTAAGTGGATAAATTTCTACTTTGGTAAGTGTACAAATTAATAAGTTAGGAAATACTTATTACAAAGTTTAAATGTTATATTAATAAAACGTTACATGATGAATGTGGCAGATAGAGATCACCGTTATTGCCAGCACTGTTATGAGGTTTCTCCCTCTTGTCTGCCAGTCCCTCTTTTCTTGTTGTAATACAGAAAGCTGATCAGTGCACCCTTGAAACTTCGCAAAACAATTGCAACAAGGAGCACGACGGCGTTGTAGATGTCTTTAGCCATGTTGGATTGTTCTCCAACAATTTGTATGAACTGAAATACTTCTATAATTCCAAGCAGAAGGATCATCTTCAAAGCCACTTTTCCACTCGCATATCGTTTTTTCTCTTTCATTTTCATAACGCTTGTGTTATTTCTGTTTGTCATGTGGATTTTGAAAATGGATTTGGAGACCAGGACAAAAGAGATAATCAAAGAAAGTACTGATGGTAAATGAAATGTAACCAGTTTCATGTGGTAATCCTCAAGCCAACAAAACACTGTGGTGTCGTAAATAACGGAGACAGATAAACCAAATGTAAACACCAGTACATTACAGATGATAAACAAGAACGGAAAAAAGACAGCAATGAGACCATGTTTGATGAATTTCCTTTTGATGTCTTTTACTGCTTCGGCTGTCGTCTTTCCATGAATAGCGCAATAAAACTGATAAGCATTGACCAGAACAAAGCAAAATACAATCAATGTCAACCAGTGCAACAGAAAGGCCAAAGCGATACAAAGATACCTTGGGATGTGTGTATATCTTTGTAAAATTGCGGATAAGATATAGACAGCGTCGCTGAAAAGAATGCTACTGCACAGACCTGCGATGTCCAGTTTTGGTAAAGTTATCATCGTTTCGTCGCACTTAAACTTCATCAAAAGTGCAAGAAGACTTGAAATACTTAACGAGAATCCTACCAAACTCACATAAAAATTTAATTCTTTAAAAACTTTTTTCCAATATGGTGTCTTGATGGTTTCTTTGCAAACCGCAAAGCCGTCTCCATGAGGTACATATTGGTTGATACGGACGCTGTTTTCAAGCTGTGGACTTTCAATTGTCCAATCTCTTTTGATAATGTAATCTTTTAAATATTCCAGTTGACATGAAGAATCCATGTAAAATTCATTACAGTTGAAGGCATGATAATTCGTCCCTTTTTCATCAATCGTAATGAAGACGTTATGTAGTGAAGAGTTCATAGAAGACGGGGATACTTCACACGTGCTGAAGTTGAACAACGATGTCATATTAACGGGTAGGGCACAAAACTTGTCATTAGGAAAAACATGAGCTGGATTGAAACCGTGCCTAGTTGTTTTCAACTGTTCTTTACTACCGGACATGATACCAACTTCTTGAATGGTGTTTCCAATTATATCATCGGCAGTTATGTTACGAATGAATGCATCAAGCTCTAAGGGTTGAACATCTACCGTGAATATATCATCAATGAATTCTACTAAATTTAATTCTTTTTGTTTCATCCACGACGTTATGAATGTGTTGTTAGACCGAGGGAGCTTTACCTTGATATAGAGTAACATCTTATCTCGTTCGAGACATTTTAGCGCATCAATGGAGAAATTACCAATTGTTGAATGATTGTTACCTTTAGAAGTGATTTCCGTTTTTACACAAATAGAGCCCTTGCTTTTGTAACCATAGTTACAAAATTGCCTTGTGCATTTTTTTGCCAGTATATCTTCCAGTTCAGATTTTGAGCATGGTTGATAAGAAGGTTTATTCAAATCTATTAAAACAGAATATTCAAAAACTAGAATACTTCCTTGAGTAGTAGATGCATTAACTGTTCTGCAGGCTAGATCATCGCTACAATGAAGATTTCTTTTATCTCCCACTGGTCCATAGTAGGAAAAGCATAACAGAGATCGACATTCTGGAGATGGATAAAAAAAGTTCCTTAACTGGATTTCTTTCATCCTCCAAATATCATTTTCGAGTTTGATTCTACATTTCTTATCTTTCTGCTGCAATAGAGCAAGCGCCTCTGTGAGATTGTTTTTCCCACCACACACCAACGAAATATTAAGGTGTGTGTAGCGTTGGACTGAATTGCATATCGCACAGTGAGAACTTCTGTATAAAAGTCCATGTTTATCCATTACTGGGACAAGGGGAGTGGAAACGTAGTTGCTCTCGTTGCATTTGATTGCATTAAGTGAAGTGTCATTTTGAAATTGACATGTCGTGATTAGGCGCACTACTTCTACATTCGTCGGCAGAACTTTCTGTTTCGCAAGATAGTTTAAGGGGAGGATGTTTGCTAAAACAGTTCTCTGATATCTCGATATAAATTCGGTATCCTTTTGTGCCAGCTCTTTAATATATAAGGAGATGTTTTTACTATGATATGTTTTCCAGAATTGATCCACGCAACAGGTTTTACGAACAAAACAATCTTTGTCACAAAAACAATGTTTACCATCAGGGACTTTCTCGCACAAATAATGGTCTGCCTGTTGGTGTAGCAAATAGCCATCCCACGGGAATGGTTTATATGGCTGTTGTGTGGTAGACCCAAGTATACATGAAATGACTCCACATAAAACCAAAATTTTCATAAAATTATCCATGTTGCTTTTCTCCAATGTTTATTCTGTCGAAAAACTTATCTAGCTCATAATATTTTCTCTGCTCTAATTAATACCATGTGTCGATTCTTTCTGTTTGCTATTTTGAATCCTTTTTCCATCAAAACCGCAGCTGAAAATATCTATTTTCAAAGAACATCAACAAGTAACATCAACGCGACAACCAATTCATATACTAACATATTTATATATTGGATTAATAATGTTTTTTGAACTGTTTAAACAACGCGTTTATGCCCAGTTAGCAACTTTGGCCTTGTTTTAAGAACAGATGAAAACATTATTGCTGAATCAAGCATAACAAGAAAGTGCAAAGAAATTGATCGCTTTGATGCGTTCGTGGGAGGTGGGAGGGTGGAAAAGGTGGAAAAATCTTTCACTTTCTGTAATTTTGGTTCTAATGGCCCCTTCATTCACAGGACCCTCATTTGTAATAGTTCTACCGAGCAGATAAGGCTTAGACATTTGAGAATACCAATTCTTTTCAGTTGAAACATAATTTATTTATTTAAATCTTTCAATATTAGTGCAGGTGTCTTTTCAATGCTCTATCTATGTTTTAGTCTATGTTCAATGTCGGTTATATCTCATAATAAGAATAAACATATTACAAGCACCAGGGAAACGTATGTTAAACTCGAAAGAAATTCCATGATAAAGAAACCTCACCTCGTAAAACAAATGTTGTTTTGTTTTTTTTGCTGTGGTCTAAATTTAGGAATCTAAGAATGACCATTGAAGTTCAGGTCTATTCATAGACTTTCTGAACTATTCAAAAACAACAAAAACCTGGCAGAACATGTAGTTCTGGCTTCTTAAAAGACGTATATCATGTTACAAGATTTTTGTTCTTGACCAACAAAATATTCGACGTCATGAAACCGTAATTTACATTACATGTTTTAAATCGCTTAATTCTGATGTCTCTTGAGAAGATTGAGCATGTGAAGATTTCTGGCTAATCAGGTTAGTTTTCAATGATTTATTACATCATCCAAATGATCTAAGCATAAACAAAAAAGACAAGTTTATAAATTGATGTTGTTGTGGTAAGGGGCTTGCTTTCTGTTTCAGTCGTACCTCCATGGTCGTAGGATTAATGAATGCCCGTTTTATGCCAGCAACTACAACATTTTTGAATCAATTCACTCAGTCTAACTTTCAACTTGAAAATGATCTTGATCTGTATTGATTGATTGAAAAGTAGTTTGACAAGTAGTTCTTGGCAAAAAAAACAAAATCGGCAAAAAAGTTAAGTCGGTAAATAAAAAGTCGGCAAAAAATTTTAGTCGGCAAAAAATATTGGTCACCTAGCCAAAATTTAGTCACTTTTTGCCGAACTTTTTTACCGATAAGGTACAATCCACATCCCGTTCACGTATTGTTTGTGTTACACGCTAATGCATTTTCCACACATATCATGGTCTGGAAAAGTTGGAAATACCGATACTAAGTCTCTAGAATGTAGAGATGATGTGTCGGGATATTTTTCACCAGTATATACCAGTATATCTACATTATATCTTCAAATGCTGCGAGACTTCGATCGTAACGGCGATTAATGAAACCATTGATCTATTGGTAGTTGTAGGGAATCCATTATGAAATTAACGTGAAAAGCTCATTCATTTTGAATGGTATTACCGTAGACGGGAAGAACATTTATTCGAAAGGAGCATCCAACGTTTTCGTAGTTAGTGACATTAGTGTAACCAATGGTTACATTTTGTTGATATTCGGGTTTTTTATGTCATTCAATTTCTTTTGCACGATGATTCCTCTATTTCCTTCCAAAGCTCTAAAAGAAAATTCGGTATATCATATTGAAATGTATTTAAGCGAAGTAAATTATCTGAAATCTTTTGAAAATCCAACTCATACCTTGCAACCGTTTGGAAACAGTTAGGACAATATTTTTTACGAAAGTATTTTATGTAATCTGGTTCTGCTGTTATGCTTTTTTCGCAAAATGATTTCAGTTTTTCATCATGAACAACCAAAACCTCATACGACTTTACATTAATGTAATCATACTTATTCCAAGTAATCACTTCTTTTAATTGGCAAGATATGTAGAATTGTTCATTTTTTTGTTTAAAAATTTTTAAATCATTCCAGAATTCGTCTCCATACGACTGGATTTTCGACCATAATGTTTTATTGAAGTAATTATACAGCATTACATCACCAGCATTCCAATCCCGGATCTGTTGCTTGGTTTCTTCAGTCACAGTGTCATTGCTCCAAAATCGTGAATTTTGTTTTATATACAAAATATCTTCAAAATCCCAGCAAAACTCTTTCATTAGTAAAACTAAACTTTCATCAAAATATTCTGTTATAAGAACCAAATCAAATTCTCTTGCCAGTTTCTGGATATACGTTGCGAAACTGTAATTTGTACCTCCAAGATCAAACAACATCCCATTTTGTATGAGATTCAGTACTTCGTTGTCACCTTCCCTGTTCCTGTACATTTCTATAATCGCGGAAGAATTTTTCAAGAAATCTTCTAGTTCCATGTATTTGTTATATCTTTTACCATTTTTTAGTACATGACTGCGAAATAGATCCCAAAAGTCAAAGTAATCATACGTGCTTTGAAAGTGTGTCACTGGATCTCGTAATATCGTGATGTATTTGGGATGTTTCTCCATGAAAATATTCATCTCCATTCTATTGTACCTAAAAACAAAGCATTTATAAGGAAGAAGCTAGAATGTGAATTGCGAAATAAACACAGTCTTGACACAGTGTATCCAATATTTCCCTGACTTTACAGTTTTGAAGTCTACCCACTTCAATTCCGTATTGAATGAAGAGAAACATTATCTCATATGAAGACTTACACCGCGTGGTTTGCGAGAATGTTTCCTTTGAAGTCACCTAAACTAGTGAAATCAACAGTACCCAAGCTGAATGGACGAGGCCAACCAAATCTATTTAAGTTCTTTAAAGGAACTAATACGCGGAGGTCCCTCGTATCCCCAAACCTGTTCAGAATATTGGTTATTGTACTGCCGCCAGTTTTGTGTGTTTTCAAAAAGATGATGTTTTCCTGTTTCTTTCCACATCTAAAAAGTAATGTCATAAGCCAAGTAAAGCTACATTTTGCTGAAATTAAAATATTTTGGATATTGGCTAGACATGAAATCTTTTGGATAACTTAGTCAGATTGTTCAAAAACACAGAAAATAAAAATCTTTTATGACTGCATGTCCTTGATATAAACCTTACTTTGCATTTCACCAGATTTATAGTTTGGATAAATCATCATTAGGTCTTACTCATTGTGGGAAATAAAAAGAAGGAGAGAAAAGGGAAATTGCATTTGGGAAAGTTTCATAACTGCCTTTGTCAAAACTGCAGTAAACCGAGACGAATATTATTGAAATACATTTATAGAAATTGTATGTCCTTCTCTTTTTGTAAGCCAATAATTTCAGGTAAAAATGATAGGTGTAACAGATTAACTATCTATTATGCGATCTGTTGTTCATCATCATAGGATATGTGAACTAAAATGGTATAACCATTAAGTATTTTGTGGCTCAGAATGATTCATAAATGAGATGAATGTCACGTGAGTGACTTATGAATGTCGCTGAGATAGACATATGCTTCATTCTATTTGACAAGGATCATTGCTAAATCCTCGTCATTTAAGCACTATATTCTATAATCTGTTGCACAAGAAAGGTTCATCGCTTCACATTGCCACTACTCAACAAGCTTTGGACCAAATCAATCTTCATGAGTTTCGTTGATCCGTTTTATTTGACTGTCATCTCCTTTCGCACTTTATTTACTAATTTATTGTTTTGTTGTTGTTTTGGGGTTTTTTTTAATATTACTAGTTTCTACTTTTAATTGCATTTTCTCGTAAGAGGACACACATTGATATCAGTTATTTTAACTGAAGTGACAACAAAATATGGTAACAGTCAAGAAACTCACAAAGTCATAAACTTAATGTCTCACCGTGTGTTAATGCTATCTATTGTACCACTCTTCACATCCAGTATGCTGGGTATCGTTTTTTCATCTCCTATGTCTTCCTCCTGCAACCTATGAAATACATAAAAGCCTAATTAATTTCTTTTCTTAGTCCGATAACATGGAGAGGTGAATCCAGAGTTTAGTCAAAATTTATGGAGTTAAGTTAAGCTGAAGTTAGCGAAGTATTCCAATGTAACGCCCTCTCACGACTCTATTAAAAAGGATTTGTATTTGGTCGGCCAGTTAGGTTTCGACCGGTCAATATCTAATGTAATTTAGATTGATCTAATAATTATATATTTAGAAGAGAAAAGTAAAACGTTTACAGACGATCTAATGCACACTTAAGATTGAAAAGGCATTGACTTGTACTCCTCCACTTTTTTCATTGCCTCTGGATTCACTTCTAACATAATTCAAATGTCTGTTTATTTATTTTACTAAACATAGGAGAAGCTGGTTTTGGTTGTGTGCAGTTGAAACTACGATTGTGGTGTTGCCTTGGTTTGCATTGTTTGAATAAAATGTTATTTTCCGGTCACAGCGTTTTTCTTATAGAGTATAGTGCCTGTTTTTTTACTTGCAATTGGCCACAAGGCCGTTTATATTGTATTTGGTATAGAAAATGTAAACTAAAAGCGTTTAAAAACAGATTCCAGTTAATTTGACTTCAACAACAGATCAATTGACAGTACACACTTCATAGAAATTGAGAGTGAATGTGCCTTATAAATTTTGGAAATCTTATTTCGCTGCACAGTAATCATCATTTTGAAGGGTCTTCTTCGTTTTTATAAAATACGTTATACAATTTCTTTTTTTAGATATATATATCTTGTCTTGACGCCTTATACGTCCTGCTATTCAAGGGTCACATCGCAAATGTTTTAGGAGATATTTGTTAAGATCAGTTTAATAATGAAAACCAATATCACAAAATTTTGTATTACAGAATACTTACTGATAAAAGTTGAAGGTTGTTTGTTGAATATAGTCCTTACTTGAGTATATCACATCTGGAAAATTTGAAAATTAAGATTGTCACAACAAAAGCTTCTTAAATAATCTTCTAAATCTAGAAAGGATGATTTAACGAAAAAGACTTGAAAAATAAAGAAAAACCCCAAGCAATTATTTGTTATTTGTTATGGACTGGATGTCCATAACAAATCTGGATGCCTTAATTTACCATAACTTTCCGCAAGTATAAACACCCACCCGAATATGTATAACCTACCCGTGTCGTTGACATAAACATAAAAAAATACATACGCCCATTAACTCTTGTCATTGTACCACCTTAAGCCTATTACATGTGGCAGTTTCCGGCAATTCATTGGTTTATCACGAGTGATAGGAAAATTGTACGGAGTGTATGCAATTATGAGGTCGAGTCAATAATGAAAAAACGTTGAACCTTCAATGTGTGATAAGTTCATAATGATTTATGTTTCATTGCATATACAGTGCACATCCGTTAATTCGAATGCCGCTTAATTCGAACATTCTTTTTATTTCGAACAAATTCTTCAGTCCCTTGAGTTTGGTCTAATAAAGTCTTATATTTTGTGCCGCTTAATTCGAACTCCGTTAATTCGAACATTTCGTTAATTTGAACAGTTTTTTCGGTCCCTACGCTAAAAAACACTCGTTAATTCGAACCTTTGCGCACTATTAATCTACAATTGTAGTGTAAATGAAGACATTCTTCTTAGGGGGTGTTTATATGGAGGTGAGCTGGCCCGGTTAGCCCTCGCCTTTATATGGAAGCGGGCTGGCTCACCTTTGTATTTTTTTGTTTATCAAATAGTATGCACGTGCTATGAAATTAGCCCGCTCAGGCGGGCTAGCCCGGTTGTGGATGTTTATATGGAAAATTTTCATCCCACTGAAGCGAGATCTCGGCAAATTGAACCGAGATCTCGCTTAGGCGGGCTGGCTCGGTTTTCATATAAACACATTCGAATAAAAACATATATTTTTTAATGTAAGTGAGATCTCGGCTAAGCGAGCCAGCCCGTTTAACCGGGCCAGCTCGCTTCCATATAAACACCCTCTTAAGGTGGTAAAATTTCGTTCAAGTTTTCATTAAATTGGGCATTCCCAGAAAAAATGAAGTTTACAAGGTATTTGGAGTCCTTCTTTATCATCAAGATTAACTTTTTTCTCAGTTAAGAGGTACCTTTGATGCTATTGTCATCGCTTGCTTGAAGAGAAAATGAGATTGTTTTTACAAAGCGACCTGTCTTTTCTTTGGCCAAATGTCCAACCACGACGTTGTTCTGTGTGACTGCAACAGCGTATTTGTCAAATTCATTATCTGGTTTTACTCGACTCTCTAGAACTGGCAAAGCGTTGTAAAACGTTCCATTCTGGAATCATCTGATTCTGGAAACATTCAATTTTTGAAAATTTGAATGATCTATTCTTTCATTCTTTCTTGTCACTTTTTCACGTTTGCTGTCGACGTGCAAGAAAGATGTAAGAAATTCTATCCCAATTCTTATTTTTCCAAATCACCCGATAATTCGAACATTCGCTTATTCGAACAAATTTTCAGGTCCCTTGAGTGTTCGAATTAACGGATGTGTACTGTACCAGGGACCGCGGCCAACACTAATATTATTTCATCCCTTTTAATGCTTTCAGACATGGCTGTGTATAAATTTTTGTACATTCTAATAACTATGACTCAATCTTAATGAAAGCTTTGAGAAACTGTCTTTTTAAGCGAGTAGATCAACCGAGTCGTTTTAAAAATACTCGCAACGGTCATTTTAGCGATGGGAATTTATACACATACCTAAATATGTTTTGGTTACCATGGAGATGTATAAAATAACAAGCAAGGTCAAACAGAACAACAGAAAATACAGTACCACCAATCTCGCCATTTGAATTCCCTAAAAATTCAAGTATCATCATGCAAGGACATGGAAAAAGAAAAAAACAAGAAAAAAAATCTATAGACGAGTTTCCAATGTTAATTACACTTTTATACCTTGTACATACTAAAAATCAAATACAATGTACGAAAATAGATAGGAAGTGCTAATGTGTATTGAAACTTTCTAATGTCGATTGTCTTTAAGGGGACTCCAGAGAACCAAATAAAGTGACAACATTTTGAAGTGCATAAAGAGACTTTTATTTCCTGCGAGGCTGCGTGCGCATACTCACAGGAAAATGACTTGATTAATGATATTCTATGTTTCAATATACCGTAATTATCGAGCAAAGAACACTGGTGTTTATAAACATTACGTCACTAAGAAACTCCTCTATTGTTGTCGATGATTTCTCAACATAATCATTAGAGAATGTCGGTTGCATGTTTATGTAGCTCAATCAATCACCTACAAGATCTATCATTCACGTTTTCTTTTATTACAACCAGAGGAGAGCGTAGATAATCTTTCTCTAACCATAGTCATAATTTATAATGTCTTTATGACTATGCCCTAACGTATCCTGGAACGTTTGTTTCGGACAAAACTTTCGAGTTTAAAATAAGGAGACTTCGCGTTTCTTTCATAACAATCACAAAAGAAATTATGCACTTTTACCTGACTTCGTTGTTGTCATAAACTTCTCGCTGAATAACCACATTTTTTCATATTACTGTATTTATACAAAAGTATTGAAAATAATTCAATTATAAATCGATTTCATTTTATGTTTTAACGAGCCAGGTTAATTAGCTTTACTATCGAAGGATTAAGAATAAAAAAACCTTTTTGAAAAAAGATTACCATAATAATTCGGTTAAATGATGCCATCACTGCAAACTGGTACAAAATTCAACAATTCCGTATTCATATTCAAGAATTACGTATTCATATTCAAGAAGTGCATATTTATATTCAAGAATTTTGCTATTGATTTATTGCCCCGCAGGGGATTTGTTGCTTCGCGATAGGCGAACGTGTCGGCGAACGTGTCGCGATAGGCGAACGTGTCGGCAAATTTTCCCCATTTTTATTAAGACATATTTCGGAAGTGAGTTCGGATGTCGGATAATTTGTTTATTCAGAATAGATAATGACAGACCAGTACGCTATGCTAAACATAATACATAAAAGGCTATTTTTAATATTTTTTCATCAAATCCTTATTCTTTTATAACCTTTAACAACTTTTGGAAGTTATTTTGAACGTTTTATATTTCCATTTCAATCATTAAAGGTTTTATTAACTAGTCCTTAAACTAATGTACGCTGACACGTGAATCATTTTGCCAACCGATTTCGTTTATGTTTTGTAGAGAAAATGTAGTAGAAGTAGTTCGTAGAAGCTTTGAAGAAGAATTTTAAGAATACCTTACTTTTTATACCTAATGTTAATCGTTAGAACATTTCTTAGAGAGGAAATATTTTGTGTTTCGGGGAAATATGCTTGAGGAAGATGAAAATGAAGGTCTCATAATAAGTAAAACTATGCTGTGAAAAAACTTTCGGCATCCATCCATCAAGTAATGCATGTAATATCAAAATTACTGGAGAAGTAATCAATACATACACAAAATTTTCTAATGAATGAAACGCGTTCATCTCAATTGAAAGAAAGTTTTATCAACTTGTGAAAGAACTGACGAAAACTTAATAAAGAGAATGTTTTGTTGTTTTTTGCACGATTGACACCACTGTAATAGCTAAGAGTATGAGCATAATGCATGTTGATAGAGCAATGGTATTTGTATCAACTGTCATCAAAAGAGCACTGACGTTTGAGGATATCGAAAAAACGTAAACAACTGGAACTGCCATAGGAATGACAAATTTCTAAAACTTGGGAATGAATTGATCTAGACTGTGTCTACGTACTGATCAAACTGAAGGTATAAATATCATGTGCAAGATGTATATTGATGAACGACTTTATCTAACACAATGCCAAGTTTTTTTCTGGCTACGAAATGTGGATATACTACAGTGAATTGGAAAGTGGTTGTGATGAAGTTAATTAAAATTTTTGTCTTTTTGTTCCAATTAATTATTGATAATCTTCAAGTGATTGAATGCAAGTTTGCTGATTTTAGTAGATTTATATATATTATATTGCATGCTTGTTACTAAATTCGCAATTTTCTCCAAATTTTCACCAAATTTTAAAAGATTTCACAAAGAAGAATATGAAAGTGCTTATCTCAAATTTGGCAGTCACTTTAATAATTTGGCAGTCACTGTAATAATTTTGAGAGTCTTCAATCCATATTACTTCTTTTTACAAATGATTTTGGTTCAATTCTATGCTTTTCAGCTTCATATGAACAACAATTCATATTTTGCAAATGTTGAACCTATTCTGATACAAAAATAATTTTAATTATATATAATTTTAGAACAAGTTTAAGCAAAAACTTCAAGTTGAAACCTAGCAATATCACCTTATATAACTCGAACTCTCCATAATTCGAACGATTTTGTCTTCCCCTGCGAGGTTCGAGTTAGAGAGAGTTTACCGTGCACGCTTTCATGTTTCTGTTTTTTGCGGGGATTTTTTAATGGGACATTTAAATCCACGAGGAAGTTTGGAAGGTAGAATTGTAAACAAGCGCTCCTTCGTAGAAATACTTATTTACAAAACTATTTCATGCAGAATAGTTCGGCAAAATATCGGCGTTTAAACTCATCCTATTAATCATTACTAAAAGAAAATCACTTTAGAAACAAAATGTGGCTTACTCTGGTAAAGTGTGAACGGGGAATAAACATGTGAATTTTATCCAATAGTATCACCAGAATTATTTACTAACCTCCATCACTTGATTTCAAAACGTTTGCGACAATTTTGGAATCAACTCAAGTCATTCCTCCACCAATGGCCTTCTCAAGCATATTATCTTATAACCTGAAGAAGTATGGTAAATCTTCTGTTGAGTGTATAAGTATGGAAATTTCCTGCATTGTAAAAAGCTGAGTAAATGTGTTTATTGAGAATCCTTTCATTGATTTGTAACATTCAATTACTAAAAATTGTTTATTTTGAAAATTAATTATGATTAAGTCATGTTTTTCTGTTCAAGTGATAACATAATCATCATAGCTAAACCATAAGTCATTTTCATAAAGTTTGGTTTGTTTGTTTTTATTTACATTACTATTGTTTCCTTATTGTTGTTTATTTAATGGCAATATTTGAATTGTCAATAAGAACGGTTTCGAACATGATCTTTTCTGTTAAATGAAAAAAAGTATTATTTGCAATATTGATAGCTCAAGAAAACCTTCTGGTCTGGTGTCGTGTCTGAAATGCTTTTCCTTGATTTATTACTAGCTTTTCTCAGTGACGTCACTTTGTTGGTTTTTTTTACAATAATATACGTCTTATACATTACATAAAAATGAAAATACAAAATACAAAATTCAGTGGATTTGAGACACACCGCTTCAGTATTCAGTGCGTCGTTTGATAGAGAGTTGGTAAATGTATCGTCGAACCATGCTTTTCTTGTTCCCCGTATACAAAGAACGATTGCCTTTATGAGGGCAAAGGACACTTTCCGCCGCACCCACATATTATGACCACCAACATAATGTTTTTACCATGCAAGAAAACACCATTCTGATTTGAAACGATGTGAAGTCAGCAAAATCGAAGGTGACGTAATTCTGGAAACATGACCTATAATATAATGGTTTCTGTCAATTGTTTCTTTATTTTACATCGGTAAAAAAATTTTACAAAGTATAAAATTAAGCAAAAAAGGAATAAATAAGTTAACCAAAAAATAAAAAGAAGCCAAGCTTAAGGCTGGCTTATTTACACCGATGAAATATATTCATAGACTTAGCATAAGATGGGTCAGCTAGGCTCACTCAGAACAATACACTATTACAGAAAACCCACCCCTATAACATATACCTTACACAGTCGGCAGGGACATTTACTTGGTTTCCATAATCTAATAAGTTTTTTAAATTCTTCGATCGTATCTACACTTTTAATATTTCGGGGAAGCTCATCCCATAAGGTGGAACCTAGATTCGCTAACGTGCTTTCCCCGTAGCGTACTGTGGAACTTATAGGTTTAACGAAATCCCTCGTTTTTCTTAAATTTAGTCCATTATTAGATCTTCGTACAAAAATATCTTCCAGTAAACTTGGACCCAAGTTTTGTTTAGCTTTAAACATTTCAATCATCAATGTTTGCACATTTCTTTGATGGACTGTGAAAGAGCTATCTCTTAAAAGTAATTCTTCGAATGAGGCATCATAATCCTTATACAAGAGTCTCAGGGCCCTTTCATGAACTTTATTTATTTTATTGTTCAGTTCTCGACTGTGGAACATCCATACCAAACTGCAATATTTAAATTGCGATTCAACAAAACTTTTTATTGTGCTTCTCAATTGGTCATGGGAGAGATAGTTGGCATATCGTGATATCGCCGTCAACTTTCTGTTTGCTTGTACACATAGCTACGTTAGTGACCTGATTGGTGAATTTTAGTTCCTTGTCGATATTAACTCCTAAAAGCTTGACACTATCACTTCCAGTGAGCTTTGAGGAACCAATTTTAGCTGAAACTGGTTCTGTTCTATTACCAACAATTAATAAACTGCACTTATCAGTGTTTAGTTTCAAATAATTTAATTCAAACCATTCTAACGCAATGAGAGAGTCCATCTCTAAACTTTTTATCAGGTTTTCTATGCTTATGTCACACGTGTACAGAGTAGTGTCGTCAGCGAAGTTGCAAATGTTCGTATTGTTAATAAATAAAAATAAATCGTTGAAATAAATATTAAAAAGTAAAGGTCCTAATACCGAACCCTGAGGTACACCTAAAAGTAATTCTGACCATGAGCTGAATGAGGAATCTATTTTAACAGGCTGTAGTCTTTTTTTCAAGTAGCTATCAATCATCCTTAAAGCATTTATGCTAAAACCATACGCATGTAGTTTTGCAATAATTAGGTCATGGTTTATACAATCAAATGCTTTACTTAAGTCCATAAGTAAGGCCCCAGCGAAATTCTTTTTATCCAAAGATTTTTTCCACTTTTCTATCAGCGCTATCAGAGCATGCTGGGTGTTGTAACCTTTTCGAAACCCACATAGGTATTTGGAAAGATACGCTTCAATGTAAGTGCTTATTTGTGCCTGCATAAGCCTTTCAAAAATTTTGGAGACAGTGGGTAAAACACTGACCGGTCTATAGTTATCAATGCATGTGGCATTGTCCTTCTTAAAAACGGTCAAGATGGCGGAAGTTTTATCTATACAATTTCAAGCGTACATGGAAAAATTGTATTCCATGTAAAATATACATTCAAATATTGGCGTGAATTGTTAAAGGGAAATTAAGCCTTTATCAAAAACTTTTTATATCAGCTGCAGAAAGGTCTCATTAATCTTCGATTATTACGGTAGCAGCGAAAGCGAATACCGAATTAAACACCCTTGGACTACTACTACTACTCCTCCTCCGGCCGAAATGGCAATTTGCCTACGATTTAGAGTCTGCGAGACTCTACTTATAACGCCATATAAATTCTAGCGAAGGAACGCAGTCTGCGAATTTTTTAATGTTTTGCATATCAAACATTTAAAAATACGTTTTCTATGATATTTTCTAACTCAACTCATGGAGGAATGAATATTAATCAAATAGGTCTACATAAAAATGAGACTTATAGTTACTTATGCTAACTGAAAATACTTTGATACTTGAAATTTGATATATGTTGTTTGAGAGAATGTAGCTGGGTCACCTGGCTACATAAGTTCTTGTTACTTTCTACGTTTGTTAGCTATCTGTTCTGTCTTTGAACATCAAAGTTTTCAAAAATCGAGTTAAAAAAAAGGAAGTTATCTCTTCGAATTCATTTTTTTTCTTCGGTTTCAAGAAATTTATAATTCAAAACATTCATTTTTTTTCGAAGAAACGCGTTTTTTTCTATATAAGCTCTTACAAAAAAACGTACGTTATAAACAGCTCATGCATGTATAATTCTTTTGTTTTCTAATAAATTGAATTGCTGGTGTGTTACGATTAGACCCTTTCTACACGAGTTAGTAATTTTAAACATTATTATCGTTTATGCCTGTTTTCCACCAGTAAGATATCTCAAGAATAACCTTTACAGAACTTTTAAGAACTTTTAAGAACTTTAAGTAAAATTTCGAAAGTATTCTTGTTACAAGTACTTTTGCTGATACCGTTTGGCGCCATCCGGCTCTTGTTAAAAACTATCTTCAATGATAATTATAAGCAGTTTTTCGCTATTTAGTATCTAACAATTTCTCTTCAATCCGTCAGACCTTTTCTCCATAGTCTCGTTAGTGCACTGGCTCACTTTTCTTTCCTTTTTTTTTCTCCCCTAACACAATTTTATTTAAGTTATTTTATATAATAATATTTAATAATTTTTTGATATATTTATTTGAAAATTTATGTTCTAGGAAGAAGAACCATATATTATCATATGGATGCCAATCAATCTGATGAAAAAAGAAACAAAAAAAAAAAAAAACAACGACGCCATTTTACGTGGAAAGTTTCAGATCATCTGCTCTATGCAGGAAGTAGTAATCAATGTGCCTGCTGGTACCTTCGGTGGTCTAACACAGAAATGCTCACCGACTTAACTAGTGGCAATTGTCATACGACTACACCAGTACACAAATGGCAATGTGTAAGGGGTTGTTGGCAGACAAACAGCAGACAAATAGCAACAAAATGTGGAGTGTGTAAGGGTGGTTGGCAAGCACTGTTCATGCACACAGACATGGTCTTAAACAACACACCAGAACACAACTATAAAATAATAATATTAAAGGAATAATAATAGTATTGGGAAGACTGACAATAAAGTGTAAGTCCTCTGATTGATTTGGATTTCTGACAGCTATCCAATCTCACTGTTGCACGCCAAACTTCAACAGGAGAGAGAGAGGGGGCTGCCTCGATATCAGATTAACGTGCTAGCTAGCCTGGATTATTCAAAGTTCCAATGCGCGGCTATAAAAGTGAACGGAGAAGATGATAAAGGAAAATGTCGGTTTTAACATATATTTCGCCTTATGTGGAAATATATAAAAAAAAGCGAAAATCACGACCGGAATTTCTGCAAGTTTTGGGGAAAGTTTGAGATAACGAAAAAAAAAATTAGCTAGGGGATCGGAAATATTACCGAGGTTCGAAATATCGAGAGGATTTTTGCCCAAATAAGTGCGTAGTTTCCAATGGACAGGGGAAAAAGTTCAAGATACCGAAAAGTTCGAGATATCGAGCATTTGAGATATCAAGAGTCGACTTTACTTTTTTGTTCCTGTCTATAACTTCTGATTATTAAATACTAAAACTTTAGGGTCTATACTTGTTTTATGTCGGACGGACAAATCGATACTTAGGGCTATATAAAAAACAGCACGTTTATGATATAATATCAAGCAAACGTTTTTCGAAAGTATACTAGAATAGACTTTACAAAATTCCAAAACATGATTTCTACAAGGATGATAGTCAAAAAATATTGAAACAAACAGTTATTGTGTCGGATGGACAAAATGCTAATACTTTTGTAACGGACCCTTTATTCCTCAATTAATAAATTATAATAAAAAATAAATTAATAAATAAATAAATAAATAAATAAATAAACAAATAAATTAAGTGTAACATTTTAAAAATGAATTTTCTCCAAAACTTCAAATAATTATCAAATTCTGAAAAGAGACTTGTTAACTAATTTTTTGAGCTCTATCATACCATTAGATATTATTATGGACACAGGAATCCTTTTAATGTAATGAATGCTTCTAAACTTTTTTTCGACGTGTGACCCTGACATTTTAACTTTGGCATCAAAAAGATTTTCATGAAAGTTCATACTGACATAAAACCTACGTAACTCTGAGCGACTTTGATTTTGATATCCAAATTTTTCAAAATACTGAGGATGTTATTTTTACTAGCTCCATTTTAGAAAATGTTGTTACACCGTCAAATGTAGTAACTCCAACAAATGTAGTAAATTTTCTATGACAAAGGTAGTAACTCCGACAAACGTAGTAAAAATCAACAACAAATGTAGCTAGCAACGCTAAATGTAGTAAAACGTTGACGTCAAATGTAGTAAACCTACGACAAATGCAGTAAACGCCTTACGGTCTTCACTACGTAACTTTTCTGGGGCTATCACGTGGCCATATAATAAAACCCAAAATCAGGGGAAGGCTTATTCTCTCTGACATTAAAGTCTTCGCCAAGGAACTTTTCCAGTGCTATCAGGTAGCTGTGACAACGAAACTAAGCCAAGTGGTTTATCTAGATATGCACTATAAGATTTCTTTGGAATGCATAACATAACTCACTAACATAAAAGGTACCAATTATGCAAACCTGTTGAAGTAAACGTAAGGCCACATCTAGATCATCTCTCACGCTCCAATGCATTTGATATTTTTACCGATGGTACTGCATTGTTTGTAATACAGTATGATTTCAAGTATTGGGACTGTTTAGTTCAAAGCAGCAAGTCAAGATTGTACACCATTTACGCATGCCTAGCGTACACGCTGAAAACATGTATACACAAACTTAATTCGTAATGATAATCCCTATTGTTTTCGACTGTGCATGCGCAAACTTGTTTTTTTGTTTGTTTTTTTTTTTTCATCGATACATTCTTGTCTCCAAAAATATTATTGATTCTTCTTACAAGAATTTATAAAGTAGTGTATGTGCTGTGTACAGTGTGTCCACGAGAAAGTGGGCACCTGGTTTAAAACACAAATAACTTTTCGAATTTTCACCAATGCAATGCAATTTTTATACCGTTGGAAAGAAGAATTTACGAGCTTTCCAAAAATATAAGTTGTTATTTGTAAAAAATTTTATTTTAAAGAATAATGACTATTTTTTCTTTCGACACGGTTGTTAATTTTGTAATGATTAATAAAACAGACTTTTAACGAGCAATTAACTCTTTGTTTCGTTGAAACAACCGCTGTTGGTGGTGTTGTGATAAGCTTGTCACGAAATAATTTGAAAAGGCACAAATGTGTTTCATTGTGTAAACTTACCTTAAGTTTTTTATTATGATTTAATAACTTTGTATTCCCAACGCCTTGCCAAAATCTTTATAAGCAAAAAAAACATTTTAAAAAGTTTTTTTAAATCTTCGTAAAAGATTTTTAGAAATGAAACTTTTATGTTTCAAGTTTCTAAAAAAAATATTTTTGCAAGTTTAAATGCAGCTTTATCACAATATTTTAATTTTTCATGACTTTCCATATTACTCGAGTCATTAACTCCTATTCAAGCAAGCGTTAATTGATCATTATTGATTTAACTGCGTGGTTTCATGGTAAAATCGATTATAATTGCCCCAAAATTAATTTTTCTATTAAATAGGTCATGTATTTAGAGAGAACAAAAATTTTTCTTTCTTTTGGTATAAAAACTAAAAAAACAAGCACGAAAAACATAAGATATGCTTCTTGACAGTTAGGTGCCCACTTTCTCGTGGACACACTGTACAATATAAACCATATTCTAAATTACTAGATAGTTAGCAATAATTATAAAAACCAATGGCCACTTGAGAGCAGTTGAAAAATTATCTAATGAAGACCTTAATGAATTATGCCACATTGGCATAATTTATCTCACATTGGCATTTTTTACTGCGCATGCGCAATTTTTGTTTTTTTCTGTATGTACACTTGACAGCCCTCATAAAGCTACTTCATGAAGACATTCATGTGTTTTGACTTATTATGACTGATTTTGCTTGTAATAACAGTCTCTGACTGTTATTATTTCAATCTTCAATGCATTTACTACATTTTTCGTAGGTTTACTACATTTGTCGGAGTTACTACCTTTGTCGTAGAAAAATGTAACAAATGTTCCGATAAAATTACTCTAATGATTTCTTTTAAATTATGTGAACCATGTTGTCCTGAATTTTCGAAGATGTTGTCTTAATGTTAGTTAAAATTACATATAGTCATAAAATTTACCTTGTGTATATAGGAAGTGTAAAACGCCACACGGAGGTCAATCAAACAAACAAAAGAATTCTGTTTTCATATCAATTGATTTAATTGCAGTATGTCTAATGTTATTTTTACATTTCCTTGACTTTTGTAATGATATAAGCGAAGATTGTTGATTTTCCTTGGCGATGTTTTTGCATTTCTTATTTATTGACAATTTGACATGAAAGCTTTTTGATGCTATCAAAAGTCTAGTTCAAATAGCTGCTTTAGGATTGTTCCGTTATATTATGAATCGGTTTGACTGAATACGGACTGAAGCAGATATGAAGATCTTAAGGCTGTCATTTTAACGTTACAATTGTTTATCTTCATTTAGAAATGGAGCCATTACCACCATCATCAAATCAATATTCCTTCTTTCCGTGTGAAAGTCCTCTACCTTACGAAATAGGTAATCAAAGATATAATCCACCGCCACCATATCCCGTATACTGCTCAAGCTCAAATTTTCCGACAACAGATACGGTAATTAACTATGCAAGGGAAACATTTACGACAGTCATTGCTTGAATGGTATCTCAATCAGTAATCAAAAGGTATTTTCCATTTCTAGAATCAAGAAATCGATGCTTCGATCACAATTGTTCCCGATTACACATGTTATGCTTGGTTTACCTGTTTGTTTTGTTGTTGCTCGCCACTTGGTTTATTAGCAATCAAAAAGGCGCATGAGGTATGTAATAGAAAATAATGTCACATTGGAAAATAATGCCAGCACCGGGTTTATTTTGTCTTTTTCTTTCTACATTCTACGGCTTAATTATCATTGTTAATTTATAAATCAATGTTCTTTCCTATACATACCAATAAGTAAGCAGAAATGCTGAACCACCAATCTGTTTTTGTGAGTGTTTCGAAAATCCTTTAACTTGATAAACTTCTATGTTATAACAGCCACCTCCGCTGGCCCTTTGGTTTCCCAATATTTTCAATGGTAGTGAAAATTGGTCTGGTGAAAATCAAATTTTATTCTACAATTTTAATTCATTCGTCATTGGCGTCATTTAAAAGGCAAATAGTGGTTCACATTTTAGATGTATAACACAGTAATGTTTCCCCCAAAGAAACTGCGTAGATGCTGATGTCCTTTATAATGAAAAAGTATGTTCACTACGGATTGATTTTGAATGACGTTTTTTTGTATTTGAAATTACAGGCTAAGAAAGCTGCAGATCCAAACCGTGCCGTAAAAGAAGCAAAGAAAGCTAAAAAATATTCAACTATGTCGTTATGTTTTGGAATTACGATTTTTGCTATTGTTCTAACTTGTTTGACCACATATCTGGTATCAAAAGCTTTATTCGAAAGCCGATAAACTGATGTTTTGCTTAATCTATGCGTTAGTATACATCAGTATGTGATCTAGCCGTACCCGACAGTATACATGTCGTATATGTACTTTTTAAGCACGACAGTATACGACCGTCGCATACCCAATGTATACAACTAGCGTATTTGGTGCCATACGGCTGTATACTTTTGGATTCCATCGCGCACTCAGTACATACTTCTATGGTATACTTCGTTATACGCATATAATATTGTCGGATTCTGGATGGGTATAGTATCGTATACGTGAAGCGTATATCGTAGCTATATATTCTCCGTGTGGAATTTGCTCTTAGAACACTGGTGTAACAAATTTCTTTTCTTTCAACAAACACATTCATTTCCCAGAAATATGTATTTATTTCCTGCATTATTTTGTAATTTTTAATATATAAATTCAACTATATATAAATAAACAAACATAAACTATATAATAATATAATTGATCAAGTTTAGCCTCGTTTCTATGTTTTTCATCTTTTTTCTAATTTCATATTGTTTTCAGTAAGTAATAGTTACTCGTTCTTTCAGTTCCTAGTGGAATAATTAGAAGTAATTAAGAGTTTAAAAAAGAGGCGAAACTAAGAGGCCAGGCTATAACACGGCGTTTAAACAGAAATTCGGGAAAGGTCTATTGGTGAAATAGAAACACGCCATGATAGAAAGTTCTTGGAAAATAGACTGTATTGACTAAAACATAGAGAGTTTTGTGTTTAAACTTTGAACTGGAATAATAATGTCTAATCTTTTCTTCTTCCAAATTTTTCTTGGTAACAGTCATTAATGAATTATGGCTTTATTAATGTCACCGGCACTTTGCTACTTGGCCCACGTGATGTATGCTCCCCTTATATATATATATGTTACATTCCGAGCACGATCACTTTCCCGACATAAATTCTGTGACCGCGTCGACTCTCCACAAAACCGATCGTTTAACTTTGTTTCCATATTCATCCTCTTCGCTGTCGCTCATTAATTCGGCAGGTGTATGGCTCCACACTTCCGAATCGCCAAATTTGCTACGTGCATTTTTCAACTAACAAATAATGTTAAAAAGAAAAAATATTATTAAGCCTTTTTCGTGTAAACCACTAAAGAGAAAGGTTGTAATAGTAAAACATTTATTTACTAGCATGTAGCTTTAGCTAAAAAATGCCCCCGTGCTCAAGCATTCCAATGTGTACACACAGCAAGCTATACATTGCAAGCTATACAACGGAAACAAAAACAAATTTTTGTCCGAAAACTCAAAAAAATTCAGATGAATGTTTTTGCAAATCTTTACACAGAAACAAATATATACATTTAAACTTTTGTTAACATTGTATAAACTAAACACAATAAAAACAAGAAGAATTGTGAGCATGATCATTTCGAAATGGGAGATCAGATTTGAAAACTCTTTGACGGATGGTCTTCACGGTTTTTCACTTACGTTGTAATTGAGTTTAACTTTCTTTAGGATAACTTTTTTTTTATTGATGCTAATATACCTTTCAAAAAGTGTTATAAAGGCTTAACAAGTAATATCACAAAAGTATTTGCTACAAACAAAAGAAATGTGTGAACTGAAACCATGGATACGTATTTTATAATCAAAACAAGATTTGTTAAAGAAATTCTGTAAGAGCCAAAAGACAAAAAAACAAACTTTTTTAAAAAAAAAAAAATCAAAGAAAAAAATCCATTAGAAATCTGCGTTTTAAACTTTGATTCAAAACAAAAAGTAGCCAACGTTTATAAAAAAAACAACAAGAAAATGTAAAAAGATTTTACTGATCATGATCACACACTAAGTATGATTAGGTTTGGCGCGAGGAGGACAGTTAAAATAGAAAAACACGAAGAAAGACAATTTGTAATATAGCTTTCTTGCATACACAGAAATCCAATTAAAATCTTTGCCAAAAATTAGTGCGTTGAACAAAGTTTATTGAATGAAATATTTAGAGCTAAAACATATATATAGAGTGCCTGCTCCCCTTACCGCTAACTTTAATTATAATGTTGCAAAATTCGTCAATGCAAACGTAAAAACACAGTTAAATGGATTTAGCACCACAATTGGTCATTCTAGATACTAAATCAACAAGAACAAACAAGGAGAATAAGATTGATAACAAATACTGTAATCGTAAACATCATCGGGGTGATGTTCCTCTTTCCGCTAACTTGTTCCTCTTTCCGCTAACTAATTTCACGTTCGTCAAAAGTGATGCAAATAACAAAATTTTATGGAGTTTAGTGTTCATAATAACAGTTTAATCCCTTTTCTCTCAATTTAAGTGCTTTCCTCCTTTGCTTCTGCAGATATAAGACAACCACAGGCTTAATAAAAATGCATGCCTTTACTGTTTACAAATCGAAGGCGGCCATATTTTTATGAGCGAAGTTTTTTTAGAAAACAATAGTGCCGTCTCGACAAGTCAACTTTTGATCGCAAAAATCTAGACACGTGATGGGAATTGCCCTATTGTGAGCCTAGAATAATTATACAGTAAACACAGACATCGTTAATTTTGTTAAAAGCATGAACGGCGAATGTAATTATCAACATGTATTGAATTATTTTTTACACTCGCAACATCAATTGTTTCTACACTTGTGGTGGAGATTTTCAACATGCGGAAGATACACGCTAGAATGATCCTATAGAATTCAACGCAGTTGCAATTGCTAAAAAGCGTTAACGCAATAAAAATTTTTTAATGACAGTTGGTCCTTTGGGTGAAAAGGTCTACGAAACAAGTTTCACGTTTTCTTGAACGATAAATCTATGGGTGATATTATCAACGTGGGATTTCACGCTAATTGAATGTCTGTAAAAAAAATTTAACTGATTGAATAATCAAGCTGAAATCAGTGCTAACAAGAACAAATTTTGTTGCTATAGCGGAGAAAGGACACGTGGTTACAGAATTACCTTGCTGTAAATTTTAGATGATTTGCTCGCGTATACGATATATACAAGAAAACTGTTTGTGTGGATAAAATCTCAGATGTTGATAGCATTCAAGACAGCAGAGGAATAACAAGGAATCGATATGCTCCGTTATTTATGACACTGAATTTTGAAGCATTTATTTTTCGAGGAAGCCATTTTTAATATTTTTTTCACAATGATCGCGACCCGGTGTTAGACTTTACTCTATTAATCAGTAAGTATTTGGCAATTCACTTTGAAACTTTCCATAACGATGGCTGAATGAATATACTTTTAGATAATAATTAGTTTGGTTTGATTTGTTGTCTTTAAATGAAGTAAATAAACCATCAAACTCAAAGTTAGCGGCAAGCGGCACATAGCGGTAAGGGGAGCAGGCACTACAAAAATAATGATAAATTTCAGATTTCAAGCTGTGCTTCAAAATCCTTGTCGTTCACTTCACTAAAACAACACAAAAGTAACACGAAAAATGTCCAAGCAATTTTAGCATACGATCTTCCTAAATAACATAGTATAATACAATAATAAATTAGGAAAGAGATACGAAAAAACATTCTGTCTCTCCCACTTACAGTACCATGCTTTGAAGCGGAAAAAAAGCAAAGTCAGCTAATAATTGTATTCCACCGTGTAACGTGAACACGAAAGTTGGAGGATGAAGACGATGATGATGATGAACAAAATCGGAAACTGACATTCCCCTATCTCGTGAAACTACTATGCCTCCTCGCTCGCTTACGCTCGCTGCGGGGGCAATTATTTATTTTTCTTTATTTAAAGCATGGAGGTATAAAACAGAAGGAGAACGAACTCTTATTTTTCTATTATTCAGATAATGACTATTCTATTCATTGCGGTATCACTTTGATGTCATCCGTGATGCGCTTTCGGCTGGTTGTCGGTGAAACGAATACTTTTTTAAAAATTAACGACAATTTAAAAACCAAATATCATCCATTATAACAACGGATCAACTTGCTGCATAGTGACAAGCAGATTATTAAACCTAAAGCTTCCTTGAGAAAGAAATGAAAATCTATGTTTTTATACAGAGTTGAAGATATCGCGTAATTCATGTATAAGTTCCAATCTACATATCTTCTGACATAAATGCGCCTCGATAGTGCCGCGGTACGTGCAAAAACTTAGGATTATTCTCTCTTCAAAAACTGAAGCTCAGCGAAACTGCTTGAGGGGATCACGAGATATATAGACCTAAAGTTGCAATGTTTTCGTTGCATATTTGTGACGTTTTTGCATAATTCTCCCAATTCCTACAGATTATGCATGCTAAGAACTTTACCCTAACGATCTTTAATCACATTGGAGAATTGATATGAACGAAATTTTCACGCAAGAACGCCAAAATTATAAAAATTATGCAAGATGATAGCAATTATATGTTATTACACACTGAGGACTTAAACAATGCAGCGCATCACGGATAGTACAATAGCAGATTTTGAGTTCGTTCTCCTTCTGTTTTATACCTCCATGTTTAAAGTCGATACAATTGTTTAGTAAATAAAATCCAATAAATCAAAATAAAAAGTTAGCCTAATGGCTAATTTAAATCGACTATCATAAAAACTTAAAAACACATTAAAAAATACTAGTTTACGTAACCTAGTCTATATATGTATGTGGAACAGAGACGGCAGTTGCACTGTATATGTGGGATGCTATCAAGTTCTCGTTGGAAAAGAGGCAAAGACGGAGCATTTCGACACGAGTTAGGAAGATTCTCCCATAACATTGCTGCAATGTAAGAAACAGTTTGTAAACCGTGTATTGATGTACGAATTTTATGCCGTTTTAGGGGATTTGACGACCGTAAATTATATATTGTGTCTTTAAATACAAAAACATCATTCATGTAGGAGGAATTCAGGCCATGTTTGGTCTTAAAGACCTCCTTCAGTAATAACCTGCAAAATTTGTCATGAATGCTGAATTTGTTATTTCCTTTAGATGTATCACATAAAAGCCTATCTGCCCGGTCATGAATGGTATCAATTTTATGCAATAAGCATCTATTTGAAAAACCCCATATAAGTGGGCAATAATTGAAATTACTAAAAATAAATGAATTGGAAATAATACGACGTTTATATGGACATAAATAGGGTGATAAACGTTTCAGTGCATTGATCTTGGCATTAGCCCTCTTGCATAGAGGGCGCACATGCTCATTGAAAGAAAGCTGATTGTCAAGAACAATGCCTAACAACTTTACATGTTGTGACTCCTTCACAATAATATTTCCCAGATTCAATGTAAATATATCTACATTCTTTGATTTTCCAAGGATGAGCAGTTTACATTTATCAGCATTTAACTGAAGCCCATTGTTGGAAAACCAAGTACTGACTGTTGAGAACGATTTTTCCAAATGAAACTTAATGTCTTCAAATTTCTTTCCGGATGTATAGAGTGTGTTATCATCTGCGAAGTTGCATATGCGAACACCAGTTCTCTCATTAAAAATAAACATAAGATCGTTGATAAAAATATTAAATAATAAGGGCCCAAGAATTGATCCTTGTGGTACACCACTAATAATCTCAAGCCACATGCTATAAAAACCATTGATTCCCACTCTTTGAGATCTACCACTGAGATAACTTTTTATCAGACAGAGAGCCTTCTTAGAAAAACCATAAGCATGTAGTTTCGCTATTAATAGATTATGATCAATGCAGTCAAATGCCTTACTCAAATCCATTAATAACGCTCCTACAGCATTTTTTTTGTCGAGATCTTTATGCCACGATTCCAGCATGTGGAATAAAACATGTTGGCTGCTATACCCCTTGCGAAAACCCGATAACAGAGGAGAGAGTTTACCATCCATAAAACTACGTATTTGATCATATAATATACGTTCAAATATTTTAGATGCGCTACTCAATTTACTGACAGGCCTATAGACAGGCCTTTAACAAGAGCCAGATGGCGCAAAACGGTAGCAGCAATTGTACTTAAAGTTATCAAAGGTTACTACAAAGTTCTTTGAGGCTTGTGTTTTTTTTATATCTCACTGGTGGAAAACAGGCATAAACGATAAATTTGTTAAAATTATTAGTTAGTGTAAAAAGGGTCTAATCATAAACCACCAGAAATTAATTGATTAAAGACAAAAGAATTATACATGCATGAGCTGTATATGATTTTTTTATAAGAAAATTTTTTGTAAGACTATGTGTAGAAAAAAACACGCGTTTCGTAAAAAAAAATGTAATGTTTTTAATTATGAAACCAAAAATGAATTCAAACAAATAACTGCCTTTTCGAACTAGATCTTTGAAAGCCTTAATACAGAAACATAGTGTATAGTTAGCTAACAACTGAGGCAATAATAAATTTTGAACTGATAAGCTTTACTAACAAGAAAAGCAACATATCAAGTATTTTCAGTTAGCGCAATGAACTAAAAGTCCCATTTTTATGTAGGCCTATTTGATAAGAATTCATTCTTTCATGGTTTAAGCTACAAAATATCAGATTATGTACTTTTGAAACAAAACGCAATCTAATGTTTGTTATAGAAAAGCTTCCAAAATTCGAAGGCTGCGTTCCTTCATTAGAACTTACATTGCGTTATTAGTAGAGTCACGCAGACTCTAAATCGCAGACTAATTGCCATTTCGGCCGGAGTAGTAGGAGGAGGAGGTATAAAATTAGATCGTAGTCAAAATTGACATAGCGAGGAAGCGGTCGTGATGTTGAGGCAAAGAGGGAGGAGGCGATCGTAGTGCCGTGGTGTCATAACGTCGAGGAGCCGACCGAGATATCGAGGCCGCGGTCTCAGGTTCGGGGGTTTGGGGGCTTGGTTACACTGACCATACTACAAAAATGAGATCTTCCAATAAATTAAATTTGGCAAAATAATCCAGCGAAGAAGGAACTTGGTTGTATGCTAACAACAAAACAAGAGGCCATGAGGCCTGAAGGTCAGCGCCTTCAGCAAAGTTGAAAAATGTTGGGGTGCAAAACAAAATCTAAAACGTTTTGGTCTAGGAAGGTCAAAATAGCAATTTCTGAGTGATAACTAAAGTGACAGCGATTAATGGAGATATTGAGTTAAAAAACAAAGCAGACAGTACCCCCAAAATTAAGTGCATATACCAGTATCATTGAAACAAAACTTAATCCAACAAAATCTTTATACATATATCATGGAATCATTCAAATATTTTTAATGCCTTATTTGCACCTGGGTAGGCATGACATTAATTTTATACATAAAAAAGACTTTCATGTACAGTTTTATTCACTCTATCTAATCTTTTCCAGTTATACAAAATATGATTGTCTGAGAATTGAATGGAATGGAAATCTGATTTCGAATTAACAAGTTTAAAAAAGCTTACGATATACTTCACAAAATTTCATGCAGACCTTGATTCTCTTAATCAAAAAGAGTTCAAAAACAAACTTCTCTCTGCACAGATGAATTCCAAACAGGAATGACTGTTATTAAAAATAAGTGACAATAATAAAAAATACTGACAATACAAATACATATGTTTAAAGAGGTTCAATCTTTTTGCAAATGCTTTTGTTTCAATGTCGATTTCTTTTTTTACTGACACGTCGGCTTTTTGGTATGATTTTGTGATGTTGTCATGTAATAATTTTTTGTAATCATCACTTTTCATTTCGTAGATGTTGTTGGATTTATCAGCAAATAATACCAACATATTCTTTGATGATTTAATGCTGTTTACGTCGACATTCAAATTCAGTAAGAATCTGTTGGGGTGTTCATGGAACTTTATGTCTCTAACCATTTCGTACAAATTGTTCTCAAAACCCACAAGTAGTTCATGTTGTGGTGGTGTAACACATGTTTTGAAACCAAATGTTTCTCTGGTGTCGTCATTGTTGTCAACATCATTGTTGTTCTGTTTTTCGTAAAATTATGCTTTGCATCTGATTCCTTTAATAAAGCTTAGACAATACAAACACAAATACATTTTCGTCTTTCTTCATTGAAAATAAAAACAAAAGGAAAACAACTGCCGAGTATTTATAAGATTAAGAACATAAAATTGCTATCATCCATCCATGCAGGGACACAGTAAAAACTAAGAGACGACACAAAAACTAAACAACGAAATTAGAAAAATAATGATAAATAATAAGACTATTTAAGTGAAGAAGAGGATAATGATTCCATAGGGAATTTGTTCAAATGGAAAGACAAACATGTAAACATGTGGGTGTGTGCTTTGATTGATAAATGCATTACAATAAACACTGAATATCATTAAGCCAATTTTGAGTAAGACACAATGCACCTTCACAGGTAATTAAATGTTTTACTTCCAAAATGTTGTCTGTGTGTATTAGGGTGACTAGAGGTTTTCATTTTATTTTGGTGTGCATCTGACTTAGCTTTTAGTTTAAACAGGGTATAAAAGGTAAAACTTGAAGCTCGTCTAAATTGATGGATGTCACTGTTGCATAAACAGATACAAAATGAATATATAATAGGGTATGCAATGTATAACATAAATACATAGACTCTTCTTGCAGAGCTCTCATATCTTGATAAAGGTCTGTGACCAGTATAATAACACAAAACACCAAATTAGCGATAGCTACCCAGAAAAAATCAGAAGATATAGTCACAGGATCATTTATAATATTAAAATCATTCATAATAAGGAATTCGTTTGCTTCAGATATTATTGAAAACACAAGCTCCACTAAGCAATTTCACGTGAATTTTCTGGAGGCCGCACTCACCTTAATAAAATAGTTGTAGTTAAGAATTAATAAACACTTCTTAATTAAGCCACAATCGACAAATAGCCTCTATTCCAGCCTTAAAACTAAGGCTTGTGTTTTTAGTGGTATCAGCCTACAACTGGGGACAAAAGTTTGTGGACTTACGGACGGACGAACACGAATGCTAATGAAAGATCAGCTGCTCCCGCGCTGACCAATAATTGAAAATTTAATGAAGAATTTCTTCAGTGAGTGAGTGCAGGTTTTTCGCGTCGGAAAAAGAACAATAATGGTAGAAAAATCAAAACAAAGTTTTGGTAAAAAGAAACACGTGGGTACTACTCCATGTAAAAATTTTAAGTATTTTCTTTTTATTTTACTCATAGAGCTAACAAAGTTTTTTTTTCTTTGAAAATATTAAGGGAAAATGTTTACTTTTTGTATTTTTTCCTTACTATTGAAACTTTCTTGGACAGTTCTTGTATACAAAGCAAATTCTGTGTGCTGTTTTATAGAGGAAACCTTATCCTTTCCCTTTTGATGAGGTAAGAAAAAAAGGAGATCAGGAGAAATATTCCGTAAAGAGAAATAGCCAGGTTTCCCAGCTAGTGTTGCTCTGAATGATACAGTGACCTTTATTTGTTTATATATTTATTAGTTCTTGCAATATTTTGATAAATCATTATATTTCATATAATCCATTTTCTATTTTATTTTGACAAGCTTTGGGTGATGTCAAGTCAAGTGTTTTTACTTTACAATGTATTTTTTGTATGTATAACTTTTTTGAATGACGGATTATATGTATAGTGGTGTCGTGAAACATGGAAAAAGATCTGATTGAAAAGACCATAAAATATTTACAAGATGCTGTGAAAACGTTGGTGTGGCAAGGTATATGTTTAATTACCCATTGCGAGGGCCTGGTCGTGGCAGCTTCATTGCTGTTAAAAGTTGTCATAACCAACGAATAGAGCGACTCTGGAAAGACTTGTTCGTGGGGTGTCCAATCATTTATCATTATTGTGTATTTGTCTACTTAGAGGAGAATGTATTTTTAGATATGTCCAACACAATTCATTTAATCGTACTGCAATACATTTATGTGTCATGCATTAATAAATACCTTCAATTGTTTTGGGAAGGTTGGGATAACCAACCTTTATCAACCGAAAAAAATAGAACTCCAATTCAAATGTGGTTTTAAGGTCAGCTTGCATATAATCCCATACAAGCAATGCACGACTCTAAAGGACAGTACAATGACTATGGTATATGCTGAAATTAACCTGACACTATTGACATCAGAAGATGCAGATGTTGTAATACAGTTGCTACATGATAACATCAATCCATTAGAACAGTTTTCCAATTTTGGAATAGAACTTGTTGATACTTTAACAAAAGTGTTCAATCATACAAACAGGTTTTAAATACAAGCTGATACATACAACATTTTGTCACCTTTATGCAGTAATTTTCATATGTTGTAGTTCACCTGACTGTTCGAACTGAATTATTTGAAGGTGCATGATGTCGATCTCATGAACAATAACATACTTGACCTATTTCACTCTGCTCTGCTTCTCTTCCTCCTCCTAATTACCACACATCCAAAAAAATTCCAATTAAATGGCTCTTGTGTATGTACCAATGAAGAGGGCATTAAATTTGAATTTGTTGGATTTCTGCGTAAGCAAGAAATACTTTACAATCGTCCGTGTTTTTCTGTTTTCATCTTATTGTCCAAACCGGCGCATATTTGTTTCTCGAATTTCATTGGTTCATACAAATGGCGTGTCAATTTTTATTGGTGCATGAAGCGCCACTATTACGAAAGGGTGCTAATTAACTTTAATAAAGCTAGTTTATTGGCTTGAATTTCCGCCATGTGATCATCCGGGTATTTTTCGACTTACATTTGCACGCCGTTCGCATAATGGTACACTACAGCGTGACCGAAGAAACTTCCAAAAGTTGATTGATCAATGTTGAATAGATTTACAGTTCCAAGACCGAGAGTAGAGGGTAGAAATTTATGATTATCTTACAAAGATTCTACTGTATTCATTCTTTTTTAAAAACAAGTTCTCAATGTTTTATAAAAACAGTGTGTCAAAAAGGAAAGGTTTTTGTTTTTTTTTGAAAATGTCTGGTATTCTTTTAAGCTTTTCTAAATACAAAAGCTCGTTTGTTTCACCTGTGGGCTGTAATGCCTTTTAAGTTCTGGATACGTACAGCTCAGCTCAGTTTTCTCTTCAGCTCCAACAACAAGAATATCTGTCTAACCTCTCCTGCATCATTTTATGTTTGATATTTCTCTAGCTATGTTAGCATATTGTATAGTTCTTGGCTTGTATTATTATCAATGCCCTTAATTAGGAATGAGACTTCCTATTTACGATAGCAAATAGGAAACTTATCTCGACTGTCTGTAAATTTTAACTGCTTTCAGTTATGTTTGCTAATTTGGATCACATATTTACATAATCCAAATCTTTGTTTACTTTTTTTTGTTTGGAAATTCTTTTCGTTATTAGGAAGATTGACCGTATGTATTGAAAGACTTACGTAATCACTGTGATATCTTACAGAATCTATTTAAATTTATTGTTCTTTCGTTCATTAAGTTTATTGTCAGTTAACGTAAGTTTATATTGTGTCAGCTATGCTTTAATAATTTCCTGGGGTGTATGCGTAATTAAAAATTTAATGTTTTTTTAAGTTTCTAAGTTTTTGGATTTCTGCGAAAGCAAGAAATACATTAAAACCGGCTTTGTTTTTCTTTTTGGATTTCTGCGTAAGCAAGAAAGCCTTTACTTTCGTCGTTGTTTTTCTTAGTTTTTTTTTTTTTTTTTTTTTCATCTTACTGTCCAAACCTAGCGATTTTTTTTATTTCGAAGTTCATTGGTTCATACAGCCGCCGTCTCAAAAGTTCATTGGTGCATGAAGCGCCACTATTTACGAAAGGGTGCTAATTAACTTTAATAGCGCTAGTTTAATGGCTTGAATTTCCGCCATGTGATCATCCGGGTATTTTTCGACTTACATTTGCACGCCGTTCGCATAATGGCACACTACAGCGTGACCGAAGAAACTTCCAAAAGTTGATTGATCAATGTTGAATAGATTTACAGTTCCAAGACCGAGAGTAGAGGGTAGAAATTTATGATTATCTTACAAAGATTCTACTGTATTCATTCTTTTTTAAAAACAAGTTCTCAATGTTTTATAAAAGCAGTGTGTCAAAAAGGAAAGGTTTTTTTTTTTTTTTTTGAAAATGTCTGGTATTCTTTTAAGCTTTTCTAAATACAAAAGCTCGTTTGTTTCATCTGTGGGTTGTAATGCCTTTTAAGTTCTGGATACGTACAGCTCAGCTCAGTTTCCTCTTCAGCTCCAACAACAAGAATATCTGTCTAACCTCTGCCTGCATCATTTTATGTTTGATAGGTATTTCTCTAGCTATGTTAGCATATTTAATTGTATAATAGTTCTTGGCTGTATTATTATTGATGCCCTTAATTAGGAATAGGACTTCCTATTTACGATAGCAAATAGGAAACTTATCTCGACTGTCTGTAAATTTTAACTGCTTTCAGTTATGTTTGCTAATTTGGATCACATATTTACATAAATCCAAATCTTTGTTTACTTTTTTTGTTTGGGAAGTCTTCTCGTTATTAGGAAGATTGACCGTATGTATTGAAAGACTTACGTAATCTTTGTGATATCTTACAGCATCTATTTAAATTTATTGTTCTTTTGTTCATTAAGTTTATTGGCAGTTAATGTAAGTTTCATATTGTGTCAGCTGTGCTTTAAGAATTTCCTGGGGTGTATGCGTAATGAAAAATTTAATGTTTTATTAAGTTTCTAAGTTTTTAGGTTTAAGTTTCAGCTTTGTATGTTGCTTTTGTATGTATTTCGTATCATTAAAATCTACGCTTTCCTTTTTGTCCTTAGGAATTCTGTTAGGAAGATTGACAATACATATTAAATTCATAACATTTACATTGACTTACATGCATACTCCTTGTCTTATCTGAATTGATCACTGAAACCTTAATATCATTTCGTACCAACAAAATAAAGAACATATGTCATTCAGATATAATGAAGTTTATTGATGTTTATTGGTATAAAGTTTTGCATAGTGACAATTATGTTTTTCCAGATTTTTGGGGAGTACATGATCAGAAATTTAATAAATGTGTATTGCGGATTAAACTTTTCTTAAATTTCAAGAATGTCGTAGTCTTTCTTTTTTCATACTTCAGCTGATTTTGCAGAAATCCTTATGCCTGCAAGGGCATCTTGTTCTTCTTTTTCTTACTGTCCAAACCTAGCGTTTCTTTTGAAAATTCATGCGTGCAGTTACATGAAACCAAAGCACCGTGGAAAGTGTCAGTGGAAAGAAACCCTTTTAGATTTACACAAATGGATTTTTAAGTTGAAAAACAAAAGTATATAGAAGAAACTTATAATTATCTTGAACTGTGATCGTTCTTTTCTAACTAAAAAGAAATTCTCAAGGTTTTGTAAACAGAAGAGTCAAAAAGGTATATATTTGTTTATTTTTAGTCGAAACATGTCTTGAGATTCTTTAAGCATAAAAACAAAACAACCTTAGGCCGTTTGTAGAAAATAGTTTGGTTCCCGTTATCGTTACCTTGAAAAATTGAGTCGGTCGGTCGGTCGGGAAAAATTTTGTTTCTGTATTTTTCCATAAAAAAAAGTTATATTATATATGTCTATTTGGCAGCAATCATTCTAAAAAACGCTCGTTCTGGGATTTCGGGAACAGAATTGCTCACAATATAAGCAAATGAGATGAACAGTAGTGAAGTTTAGTGAAGATTTCTTTCATGCACTCTTATCCGCCATTTTGAAAAAGCGCGATTTGAAAGAAAATCGGGTCATAAATTCGGGAAATTATCCCGAATCCGCTTTACATTTACGCGTTCACTGCACACAAAAGAAAAATGGGTGTCCGACTGTCCGACTCTCAAAGTAAGACATTTTTTAGGGTCGGTCGGATAACGGGAACCAGACATTTTCTTACGAACGGCCTTATTTGTTTCGTATATGGGCTGTTATGCTTTTTAAGATCTGGATACTTAAGCTCAGCTCAGTTTCCTCTTCAGCTCCAACATCAAATATGTTTATTCTGCACCACTTACTTTTAATGTTTGAAGTTCAATATTTTAATGTTTTTAATATTTTATTGTTTGATCATTTGTTAAGTTATACACTGTCAATGTTCCTCATTGTGAATGGCTTTCCTAATCACATTAAATTAAAACATCTTCCAGCTGTCTGTAAATTCAAAACACTGCACATCATGTAACACAATAAAAAACTGTCCTTTCAGTTATATAATAATTATGTGTGTGCTTTAGGGCATATAAGTATATATGCTTTTAATGATCAAAAACTTCGTTAACTTTTTGTGTTTGGAGTATTGAGAATTCCGTTCGTAATTAAGAAGATTGACGGTACACATCAAATGTTTAAAGAATATGATTTACATACGTACACTGTGATATCTGAAAAAGATCAATATAAGCTTTATATTTCGTACCCGGAAAATAAAGGATGTTTTATGTCCTACAATAAAGTTTCACATAGTGTCGATTACACTTTCACAATGCATATAAAATCAGAAATGCAATGTTATCTTGTAAAAATCGTTCAACCTTTTTTCGAATTTTTACAAACAGGTCATGAATTTCAACTAAGATCAAGAATGTTTGTGAGTGCATGTCACATCGTTAATCAAACTAAAACATAAATTCAGAACTTTTAGAGTTTATGAGTCACGTGCATATTCTTTGTGATATTTGAAAGGATCAATGTATCCTTGATATTGTTTCGTAACAACAAAATAAGGAATATTTAATGTCATTCAGATGTATTCCAGTTTATTGGCAGCTAAATGCATTATAAATCTCACGTAGTGTTAATTATCCTTCTTGACAATGTCCTGGGAAATACATGATTAGAAATGTGATGTTTCATTTTGCAAATCATATAATCTTTTTTCACATTTCAAGTATTTCATATGTGATCTTTTATTTTTCAAGCTTCAGCAGATTTTGCAGAAATCCTTTTGCCTGTTAGGGCATCTTGTTAAGTTTAAGTTTCAGTTATGTATGTTGATTTTGTATGTATATGGATGTATTTCGTATCATTAAAATCTACGCTTTCCTTTTTGTCCTTAGGAATTCTGTTAGGAAGATTGACAATACATATTATATTCATAACATTTACATTGACTTACATGCATACTCATTGTCTTATCTGAATTGATCACTGAATCCTTAATATCATTTCGTACCAACAAAATAAAGAACATATGTCATTCAGATATAATCAAGTTTATTGATGTTTATTGGTATAAAGTTTTGCATAGTGACAATTATGTTTTTCCATATTTTTGGTGTGTACACGATCAGAAATTAATTAATTAATTCTTAATGCTCTCGTTGAGTACAGACGTGTTTTACGAGTGTAAAGGCTGAAATACACGATCATTTTAAAATGATAAATGACAAATGATAATTTTTTTAATCCTTTAAAAAATGATTAGAACATCTGTTTACACGATCATTTATGATTACAACATTTTTCTAAAAGTTCTATGGTAAAAGAGTAATTTTCAGTCATGAACTCCGGTGGCAGCAAACGTAGTTGTTGCTGTTATGTCCAAATGACGAAAGAGGAAAAATGAAAGGCAGAAACGAAGATTTGGGTGAACCTTGGCTTCAAAAACGAACTTCTTAGGAATTTATAACACGCTTGTGAGGAATTTCAAGCAAGAGATCATTATGAATATTCAGAGTTGTTAAGAATTTCGCCGGAAAATTTTGAAGAAATATGAAGTTTAATGAGTCCTTCCATCGAGAAACATTCCACAGTAATGCGCGATACTCTTTCCTCTTTGGTCCTTACGTTTGTAATTTGTGGACGAAACATTCCACAAAAACTCCTGTTCCTGCCACAAATTAATAAATTGGACAGTTGATGCTAAGTTAACCAGCGACATGTTTATTTTATATGCAGACTCTATCACTTTGTTTTTCTCCTTCATAATCTGCAAAAAAAACTCATCGCGTGACTATACTAAAGTGAGTAAAACAATAGAACTGACGTAATTCAATAGAGAAATTCCATCATTTTTTAAATGAAAACTCAAACATGTTTGAGTACGATGGCCCAGAAGGGTCAAACTGCGCGCACGTCAAGAAATACTGCGCGCTTCCCTTTTACTGCGCGCTTCTCCCTTTTACTCCGCGCTCTTGTGTAACCTTACACTGCGCGCTGTCATCGACTATTCTGCGCGCTCTTCATAATACTGCGCGCTTCCCTACGACCACACTACTACGACCATATCAAAATTCGTGTTTTCGAATGGTGTGATTAAAGGAAAAATGTGTGATTTTTTAATTAGTCCATTTGACAGAAATATGTTTACATAAAGCAAAAATTTTAAATATTCAAAATGAGTTCTAGAAATTGAACTTTGTTGTAAAAACGTAGCTCCATTTACAACACGAGTTAAGTTTGACTTGTGTGTTTGACACTAAGTAATCACAAGACATAGAGTAAAACACGCTTTGTTTTTTTTTTTAGTCAAATAAAGTATTTTCAGAGTTATTTTCAATTTCTCTAAAACATCGTTTTCCATTTTTTTCCTTTCCAACTGTTCAAAATTAAAAGATACAAAAAAATAATATATTTTTAGATCTATCCTTCAGCTTCTCAGTAAGAGCTTTATTGGTTTTGTAAATGGAAATCAAACGTAAGTGGCTCTGACATGAAAAATGAACACCTGAAAAAAGAGCTTTAAATACAATTTTTAATCAATTTCTATTGTATTATCTCCTTGGTTAAATGTACCTTCACATTTCTTGAGGCAATGAAGAAAATGAGGATTAGGAAGGCAAGGGAAAGTGACGGAAATATTTTTGATTTTATATTACATAAATAGTTGTTTTGAGAAGATAAAGAAGTAGACCATCTCCAAATTGTGCTCAAAATTTGAATTTTTTCAAAATTACCTTTTTTCGTTTATCCCCGCGAAATTAAATTAACTCAAAATTTCATCCACTTAAGGTATTATGAAATAAATTGCTCTTGGGATAAGAGAAGCGCGCAGTAATACGAAGAGCACGCAGTGTGTCACGAAGAGCGCGCAGTATTACGAAGAGCGCGCAGAAAGGTCGATGACAGCGCGCAGTATAAGTTTACACAAGAGCGCGCAGTAAAAGGGAGAAGCGCGCAGTAAAAGGGAAGGGCGCAGTATTTCTTGACGTGCGCGCAGTTTGACCCTTCTGGGCCATCGTATTTGAGCTGTATATGCATCTACCGGTTTGAAACCAGCTAATCTTTACGGTCAAAACCTTGTTAAATTTGTTTGGGAGGGTGAGGTTTTGGCCAAGTGATGTCTCGTTCTTCCAAACGCTTTTAACAGAGTTTTCACTGAGAAGTTTGATGGTTTGAAACCGGTAGATGCATACCCTCTGAGCTATCATTTTTAAATGACAGTTGAAAATGACGGGTACTATTCGTCATTTTTTGAGCGTTTACACGATCAGTTTTCAATGATCAGTTAAAAAATGTCATTTTAAAATGATCGTGTATTTTAGCCTTAATTCAAATAACATTTTTTATACATTTCTTACAATATTTTGTTTTAAAATTTTTTTTCAGTAAATATCTCACACTACTATGGAATTTACAATGGAAAACGTGGAAAAGATGATGAAAGAATTATTACAGACACAGGAAGAAAACCTCACGAAAATAATCAGTGCGAACTTTACAATTTTGAATAACCGACTGACTAATTTGGAAAAAACATTGTCCGCTACAATGGGAAGAATAGAAAATTTGGAAAAAGATGTTGATGATATAAAAGGAACAATCAACTTCCAGGAAGAAGATTTCAATAAGAAGATTAAAATAATTCATGATAAATTCGAAAAAATAGAGAAAGATGCAGAAGAAACAAAAGACTGGCACAGAAAAATGGAAGATCGATGTAGGAGGAACAATTTGCGAGTTGATGGGATCAGAGAAAGTGAAGAGGAAACCTGGCAAGACTGCGAAAATAAAGTAATAAAAATGTTTGAGGAGAAATTGGGTGTTGGAAACGTAAGGATCGAAAGAGCGCACAGAACTGGAAAAAGAAGAGATGAAGGAGGCCCGCGCACGATTGTTATGAAACTTTTAGATTACAAGGATAAAGAACGAATCCTTCAAAAAGGACATAGGCTGAAAGGTTCAAACATTTATATTTACGAGGATTTTTCGAAACAGACGGTGGAAATAAGAAAGAAGTTGTGGAATAGTGTCAAAGACAGAAGGGAAATAGGTGAACGATTTCGTCTTAAACACGACAAAATAGTTAAGATAAACTAAGAGCCAATAAGTAGTATTTTATTCAGGATTGATCAGTTTTCAAAATGGATGATTCAACCTTCAAACTCTCCGACCAGCTTGGTCACATCACTCTAAATGACGATTCTGACCCAGATGTAAACTTTTTTAGTCGGCAAAATCTCGAAACTAAGTGTTTTTCTCTTTCTAATCTCTCAAACTATTTAACAAACTTTAATCCTATGAACTTTTCAATACTAAATGTAAACATCCGAAGCATGCACAAAAATTATGAAAACTTCAAATCAATGCTGAGTAATATTAATTATCGATTTACAATTATTTCTCAACAATACTGATTGTGAATCTCTAAGTGTCGAAATCATAAATGACAGCGGTAAAAATACTATTATTACTACCATGTATAGACAACCTGCTGGTAACTTTAAGCTCTTCAAAGATCATTTAAAGTCTCATATTTCTGACGTAAGCCGCTCAAATAAGAATATTTTCATTTCTGGTGACTTAAACATAAATTTATTAGATTATTCAAACAAAAAGGTTAAGACTTTGTGAATTTAATTCTTCAACATAATATAATTCCGACAATAAGTAAACCAACAAGAGTTACTAAGAATACAGCAACTCTACTTTAAGGGCAGAAACTTTAAGGGCAGAAACTTTCGCGTTTTTCGCGTTTTTTGGTCATTTTCGCGAAAGTTTCTGCCATTTTAAATATTTTAGGCCAAAAACGCGAAAGTTTTTTCCGCGAAATTTGTACATTTTTTAAAAAACGCGAAAGTTTTTTCAAGGTAAAAAAAATCATTTTTTGAACCGAAAAACATCTGCAAGTAAAAAAAAAAATGTTTTTAAACCACCAACAACTGAAAAAAATCTATATAAGATGTATTAAGATATAAGATAATATATAATATATAGATTATATAAGATATAAGATATAATAAGATGTACAAGTCGGTCTGCAGTTAACAAAGTTGAAGCTCATTCATGCTGGCTGGTTGGTAGATTTCTATAACCATATGAGTACATCCAAAGGAAAAGAAGTTAACGAGAGCGGATGGAAGGCGGCGGGCATTTATGATGCGATTAAGGTTGGTTCAGAAAAAATGCCACCCATTGACCCCTTTCAAAGATATCGACCCTTTATTAAATGAACACTCCGAACCCTACGACAACCAGCATCTACTACCTGTATGCGATATCACTGTGGAAGAGTTCGAACTGTTATGCGGTTATAAAATTCAACGAGATGACTTAGAAAGCGACGAAGACTCAGATTCAGAATGGGAAGAGGAAGAAAATGTTTAAATCTTTTTGTAAACAATAAAAAAAGAAATCAAAAAAAAATAACTTTAAACACGATTCGCAAAAGTTTTTTCCCTGTTTGAAAAACTTTTTTTGCTTTTCGCGAAAGTTTTTTCCGCGAAATTTGTTCAAAAAACCCAAAAACGCGAAAGTTAATGTCAAAAATTTCGCGTTTTTTCCTACACGCGAAAGTTTCTGCCCGCGAAAGTTTCTGCCCTTAAAGTAATTGATAACATTTTTATAAATAATCATTATCAAAACGGTTTAATTTCTTGTGTAATACAGACTGATCTGACTGATCATTTTCCAACCTTCTTGGTTATTAAGGACAATATTAAAGACACATATAACACAAGCACGACTATTTTAAAACGCTTTATCAATAAAAGATCAATATCCTATTTTTATGATCTTCTCCTTGAAATGAACTGGGAACTTGTTCAGGAAACCAATGATGTTAATTCTACATATGATTTGTTTTTGAAGATGTTTTCTTTACAGTATGACAAAGCGTTTCCAATTAAAGCGTTTAAACTAAAGTCTAAAAGTCTCCTCAGTCCATGGATGACACCTGGTCTCCTTAAATCATCGAAAAGAAAACAAAAACTATACGATATATTTCTAAAGAAAAGAACATACAGAAATGAAACTAAATATAAAGCTTACAAAAAACTATTTGATAAAATCAAACAACATTCTAAAAAAGAATACTACTCAAAGTTGATCAAAAATAGTACCAGCACCAAGAAAACGTGGGACGTTATCAAGGAAATTTTGGGGAAATCAAAAACTTTGAAAAGTAGCTTACCGAAATTCATTGAAACTCAAAAAAAACTTGTGTATGATAAAGAGGAAATTGCAAATGCTTTTAATGATTACTATGCAAGAGTAGGAGCTGATTTAGCTGAAAAATCCCTGCCTGCAATAAGTCACCGATGTTCTTCCTCGAAGACTTCAATAACATCATGCAAGAGTCCAACTTGACAGAAACTGAACTACTTGACGCTTTCAAAAGTCTTAAATCCAATAAAAGTCCAATTGCAAAAGTCGTTCCAACCTTCAAAGCAGGAGAAGAGTCTAATATCTCGAACTATAGACCAATATCCATACTTCCTTGTTTTTCAAAAATCCTGGAGCGTATCATGTACAATAGACTGTATAAATATCTTGTTAATAACAGTATGCTGTACCAGAAGCAATTCGGGTTTCAGCAAGGGCATTCCACCGACCATGCAATATTAACCCTAGTGAATGATCTCGGTGATGCTTTTAATAATGATCTTTACACACTAGGAGTCTTCATCGACCTTTCAAAGGCATTTGATACAGTAGATCATAAAATTCTCCTAACAAAACTGAAACATTATGGTGTACGCAATAATAATTTCTTATGGTTTAAAGACTACCTCACTGATCGAAAACAATGTGTTTCGTATGGAGCAAAAACAACATCTCTTAAACTTATAACATGTGGTGTACCACAAGGATCTATTCTTGGTCCATTACTCTTTTTAATATATGTTAATGATCTCTACAGAGCATCTAATATTTTAAACTTCATCCTTTTTGCTGACGACACCAACCTATTTTTTTCACACAAAAACATAAAATCACTGTTTAATATTGTCAACAAAGAGCTTAGATATATTGAAGAATGGTTCAGAAGTAATAAACTGTCTCTAAATGTCAATAAAACTAAATATATTTTGTTTTGTAAGCCTTCGAATGTGGATGACTTGCCATTAAAATTACCGAAACTCTTAATTAACAATAATGAGATAAAAAGAGAAAAATTCGTAAAATTTCTCGGAGTTCTTCTTGATGAAAACTTGACATGGAAGAATCATATAAATGTTATTCAAGATAAGATATCTAAAAACCTTGGAATACTTCGTATAGCAAAACAATATGTCAACTTGCAACCCAGCGGACACAAGACGTCTTTATGACGTCATATGTTGGTCATACTCAGGCCATGATGTCATATGACCCAAATATGACCTGAAGATGACGTCATATGTGGTCATGATGAAATGACGTCTTAACTTAGACGTCGTGAGGACGTCATGTATCCGACGTCGTAAAATGTTTATAAAAAGTCGCTTTACCATTGAAGAATCTCATAAACTTCTTGACATAGACTTTATTTTATTTTATTTATTTCGAATTTTCATAAACAAATCTATAAAAATGCATACCGATTCGCTACATTCCATTAAAAATGGGCTAGATTCCATTAAATATCAAACCTGAGTGCGAGGATGAACACTTACAAAAGCGCTACATTCCATTAAAAATGCGCTAGATACTATTGAAAATGAAAATTAGACAATTGCAATCAACTGTTACTACGTTAAAACTCTGTCGGACAACATTCCATTCCATATCTAAAATCTATAGCATGAGCTAAATTTTGCAAGAAGTCCGAAATACGAATAGAAACAACAACGGCTGAGGTTACACAAAAAAAAGGAGAGTAATGGGAAAAGTTATAATATTATTTCTGTCTTTTTGCGTGTTTTGGGAACTTACGAAAGACTTTTTATGATATTAAATACAATTGAAATAGGAATAAGACCATGTAACTTGAGTAATTCTCACTAAATTTTTTATCTATCCCTTAAATGTGGTGGTTGTGAAATTAGGATGATGACGTGATAGTTTTCTGATACAATCACCTTTGTTTGAAAGACATCTTAAGAAAGAGTGAATAAACGACGATTTTATTTTAGAAAACAAAGAATTAACCAGAAGTCAGTCATGCATCTTTTTATCTTCATAATCTTCCGCTCTGTTGGGGGTATTCCACAAAATAACTGTTTTGCTAAAATGAAGCGTTCTACGATGGAGTTCACTTGAGATTACAAATACAGAATAGCCTTTTTACAGACAAACTTGTTCTGTAGTGTTATTGTTATGCTTTGAGAGTCCTTAAATTCCAAAATCTTCGGATGAAAAAACTTTCGTACAAAAGTGAAAGCTTCGGACGAAATTTTATCAGAAAAATTACATTGTTAATGTTAATGTATAATAAAGGAAGTCGAGAGTTACATTGACACTTAAGGCAAATGGGTAACTGAAATAGATGTAGATAGATTTGGTGTTTACTTTCAAAGAAACGTTTTTACAGGAAAAAAATGTAAACATATGGTCCCTCAATACATTTTCTCAGCATCAGGATCAAACGTCAATACAATGGAGCTGTTTGTAATATATCGGGCCAGTTTTCTGCATTCTTTCATTTCTGCTTCGAATGAACAGTCTTGATGCCCCTTTTTCAAATGAATATCAAGTCTATCGTAATAACGAAAACACTTGGCACACGGCTGAGGTTTTCCTACACCATTATGGATAACCTTTGTAAGATAGCTGTGCATTCTTATGCAATACGATTTCCAAAATCTGGCTATTTTAATATTAACCAAATGCTTTTTGGCTAAGTGAATGTCTATTCCTTTCCCTTTGAAACCACACTGATATTGGGCATAGCACGTTATAACTTAGTTTTCCAGAAGAACGCAGTTTTGATATAGTATCAATGAATCCAAAATGTTTCACCAAATGTCTTTCAATTTCCTGTTTCCTTTTTTCCACAAATATCAACATTCGTAACTTCTTGCGTCTAAAAAAAATTGAAAAAATTATATGTAGGGTGACTTTTTATGTATATAAATAAATTTTAATAATTTTCAGATGATTTCCAGGTTGATTCCTATTGCCCAAAGATCAAACTCATTAAGAAATCAAATGTTAGGTATTGAAAGTTTTGATTCAGTTCTAATGTTCTCAAATGCTGTTTTTAAAACCAACATAGGAACATACATGAAGTTTCTAAGGGGATAATCAGATTTTTTAATAGAAATTTAAAACAAAAACATGAAAAATCATTACCTTGTAGCAATTGGGCAATCTTCTGATATCACAATTCTGTGACTAAATGGTATACCTGAAGATAAAAAAAAAATGCATTATTCATTGTGTAGGGAAAATGCTATGCAGATTAGTAGACTATTTATATACTGTATTTCCTCTAATAAAAAATGCCGCATCGTTTATTACAAATTCAAGGTTTTGGATGCGATGTTTAATAGAGGGAGGCGTTCATTAGAGGAAATACGGTAACCTTTTATAACTTTTAAAACTCATAATTGAAAATTCATATCAAGGCAAAGCCTTTACCCTCTGTCAACCAAATGACAAGGTCTACCAAAAACTAGTTCTTTTTTTAACTATCAAAAAAATATCTAAAAAAACAGTTTTCCACTAGCCAGTTTAGAATGATAGTGCTGAGCTATTAGGGGATTTCAATAGCTGTCTTATTGAAAGTCGACTACAATCCAATTTTTATGTGCATTCTAAAAAAGCACCAACTAATCAAAATGCAAAATGAACATTCTCATTGAATGATATTGACAACTTCATTAACACACAATTCCATAATAGTGAACGAGAAGATTGAACTATCTTTTCAGTTTACTGTAGTATCTACTATATATATACTGCTTGTATTAGCGAGACAAAGCCTCTAATATATGTAGTATCTCCACGTGAACACACGTATATTCCTGTGCGTATACCCCACACTTCATATGGCGACGAGGAGGTAAAAGCTCACGCAAAAGAGACACAGAACAATCCACGAAGAAGTATTCAGTCAATTCCTGTACAACAAACGGTAGGACAAAGCTTCTTCCACAGAATATAAAACAAAAGCAGTGATAAAATCAGGACATAGCTATCGGTACAAACGCCATCTTGAAAACACATTTCGACGAATTGGTCTCGATAAATCAGGACAAAATCTGGAGAGCCGTGGAAGGCCTAGCTACATGACGATATGGCTTCAGCACTCACAAGTATAAAAGCATGCGTCAAAGACTTTCGACCAGACGACGACGCCGGCCAAAACATCGACCGACGCTGGAAAGAATGGATAGAGAATTTAGAGCTAGTTCTAGACTTTGGGGGAATAACAGACCCGGACACCGGTAAATCCCGACGAAAAGCAGCAATGCTTACAGTTGGAGGAACCAAACTTAGAGAAATATTTTCCACATTAGCACCAACGGCCGATACATACGAAGCAGCAAAGACGGCACTTACTAATCACTTTACGACAAAGAAGAATATAACGGCCCAACGATACCGATTTTTCTGCACCAAACCAACATCTCCGGAAGAAACACATGACCACTGGGTCACCAGATTAAGAACACTGGGTAAAGACTGCGAGTTCGATACAATGAATTTAGAGGAGGCAATAAAGCTGGTGGTGACTCTGCACACTCATTCGGACAAGCTACAGAGACACATAATTGCCAAAGATATGAATCTTAAAACGCTCCTGGAAACAGCCAGAGCAATGGAACTCACCGAAAAAGAGATCACGTTTATGAAAGAGAACACTCTAGAAGCAGACGTCAAAGCTATAGAAGAGAAAACGCAAAACAGAAGAAAACCGGCGTATACAGCTAAAAACACTATTGAAGTATGCAGGTATTGTGGTCAACAAACTCCACACAAAGGTAAATGCAAAGCGAGAGGAGCAACCTGTAAAAGATGTCACAAGAAAGGACACTTTGCTGTGGTATGTCAGTGAAGACCACACAAAGTAGTACAGCAGATACAGGAAAGCAGTGACGAAGACGAACAACAACAAATAGCCTACAAATTCGAACAGATCACTTTCAAGTTAGACAAAGTGGGAAAATGTGAGGAACAGGGTAGCAAAAGGCAAAGTCAATCGAGTAACAGTAACAACAACCCACCAACACCAGCAGGAGAGAAACGAGAATTAACAAGATATGAAACCAACGTGAAAGTGAAGATCGGAAATCAAAGGGTCAAAGTACAAGTAGACTCAGGGGCTGATATCAACGTCATGGATATCAACACATACAACACTTTACAAAACCCACCTAAGATCAAACCAACACAAGCCAAATTGAAGCCATACAACTCACCGCCAATACCAACAAAAGGCTATGTATGGATCGAAGTCGCAACGAGAAAACACAAGGTGCAAACAAAGTTCTACGTCACAGAGACAAGCAAAAGTCTACCAATTCTAGGAAAATACACAGCATTCGACCTAGATATACTTCAAATCAAGGTACATCAGCTAGAACCAGTACGACATCAGGACAACCCCAAACCTCAAGATACAAAGACGAGGCACATGTCGTACGCCGAGATGACCAAACAGCTAACACCACTAGCAACCGCCGCTGCGGCAGTAGAAAAACTTCATAAAAATACACAAAACTCAAGTACCGTCACCGAGACAATAATAAAGAAACACACCAACGTTTTCAAAGGAATAGGAAAGCATAAATTCCGCCGAGTCAAACTAAACATCGACGAGGAGGTAACACCGAAGATACAACCACAACGCAGAATACCGTTTCCGAAGCGAGAACAGTTCGACAAAATACTGGAGGAACTGGAAACGGAAGGCATTATAGAACCCGTTGAAGGACCGACGGAATGGGTCTCCAACGTTGTACTGACCCCAAAGGCAGATCCCACACAACTAAGGATGAATATAGACATGACCACAGCAAATGCAGCAATACAACGCACAAGGCACGTCATACCGACACTCGAAGAACTACGCTACCACCTCAATGGAGCTCAACACTTTTCAAAGTTAGATATGAAGCAGGGCTACATGCAACTTGAGTTAGAGCCAGCATCACGATATATAACAACTTTCTACACGCATCGGGGTTTACGTAGGTTTAAGAGATTAAACTTCGGTACTAACGCAGCTGCAGAAATTTTTCACCAGGAAATTCAACAAACTCTGGTGGACATACCAAACGCACGAAATTTATATGACGATATCATAGTATATGGCAAAACAAAGAAAGAACACGACATAGCCCTAGCGCAAGTACTGCAAAGATTCGAGGACTGTGGTCTAACATTGGGACTTCCAAAATGCAAATTCGATCAGACAGAAGTAGAATTTTTCGGCATGAAATTCTCCAAAGAAGGCATGGCGCCTACGGCAGATAAAATCAACACATTACTGAAAGCGAAACCTCCGACAAATGTGCAGGAACTCAGATCATTTCTAGGCATGGCAAATTACAGCGCCAATTACATTGCCAATTATTCTTCAATCACAGCACCGCTCAGAGAGATGACAAAAAAGAATGCACAATTTCAGTGGACAGAACCGTGTCAACAGTCATACGAACACATATCACAAGCATTGACAAGTACTCCAGTCATGGCTTACTATAACCCTAACCACAAAACACAACTGATAGTGGACGGGTCGAAATATGGTTTGTCTAGCATACTCACACAGATGGATCCACAGACCAAACAATACAGAGTTATCAGATATGACAGCAGATCAACGACACCAACAGAGGCGAACTACAGTCAGATAGAACTAGAAAGTGCAGCAATAGAATTCGCTGTCAAAAGAAATCACCTTTATCTCTATGGTTTACCTCACTTCACAGTGATCACCGATCATAAACCTCTGTTACCTCTATATAAAGTCTACAAAAAGGACATGCCACTGCGCATATTTAAAAACAAGATAAACCTACAGGGATACCATTTCGAACTCTTACACCAACCAGGAAAAACCAACCCTGCCGACTATCTGTCCAGACATCCAGAAGCCACACCAAAAGAGGAGCTACCACAAGCAACAGTCACACATCCGATTAACATCATCATCAGAGACAGTTTGCCATCAGCAATAACAATAAGCAAAGTGAAGGAAGCCACTCTACAGGACAAAACACTTCAACGTCTAATTGAGGCTATCAAGAGAGGATACCCTCACAAAGAAGAAGAAGCAGTACTAGCGCCATACAAACAGATATGGACAGAGCTGTCAGTAGCCGAGGGACTAGTACTCAGAGGAGATCGGTTAGTGGCGCCACACTCACTGCAGAAGGATTTGGTGACACTCGCACACGAAGGACACCAGGGCATAGAAAGATCAAAACAATACCTGAGATTGCACACATGGTTTCCAAAGATGGACAAAGCCATAGAAAAGGAAGTAGCTACATGCATGGCATGTCAAGTAGTCGTCGCAACACCACAAAGAGAACCGCTAAAGGTTACAGAACTACCACAACATCCATGGCAAAAACTGACAACAGATCTATATGGACCGCTTATCACAGGGGAACACTTACTAGTAGTACAAGACCTTTATTCAAGATATCCGGTGGTGGAGATAGTGACGTCTACTTCGGCAAAGACATGCATCCCGGTATTTGACAAAATTTTCTCATTGTTTGGGATCCCAGAGGAATGCACTAGTGACAATGGTCCCCCGTATAACAGTGAAGAATTTAATCGCTACTCCAAGTATATGGGTTTTAAACACACCACAAAGATACCATACGCACCCTGGGCCAATGGTACAGCTGAAAACTTTATGAAGAACCTGGGGAAACTAATAGAAACATCCCAGGAAGAGGGACTCAATTGGAGACAAGAACTACACAAGTTCTTGAGGGCATACCGAGCCACTCCACATCCGATGACTAAGAAATCACCAGCATCACTACTCTTCAATGGCAGAGAATATAAAACGAGATTGCCAACACCAACCAACAAAAACGTATTGGTTTACGACAAGGAAGTAAGGGAAGCCGACAAACAAGGAAAGCAACGAATGAAACAAGCGGCAGATAGTAAAAGATTTGTCAAACCAATAGACATTAAAGAAGGTGACCAGGTAATCTGTAGACAGAAGAAACAACGTAAGCACGACACAAGATACAGCAGTGAAGTACTAACAGTAATCAAACGCAAAGGTAGCCTTATCAAAGCTAAAGGACCCAACACCACCATCACTAGACATGTAACATTCTTCAAGAAAGTACACGAGAAGCCAGAAGATTACCTGGAGCTGCACGATGAACCAACAACTGATATTATACCGCTAGTAGGAGCGGACTCACGAACACCAGACCTTCCGGAGCAAGCCCAAGTGCTCCAGGGTCCAGCTCAAGCTGAGAGGGAGGGGGAAGAACCAAAAAGGAGAGAGGAAGAGGAACTCGAGGAACTCGCCAGACCACAAAGAACACGGAAACGACCTGTACGATTTAATGATTATGAACTCTAAAGACGGTGATACGAGTAATCCAGCGATAGCAAGAAAGTCATATGAACACACTACTAGTTTTATTCAAAGCGTAAAAGACGCACGTTAACCATCTTATGTTAAAGGGGGAGGGATGTAGTATCTACTATATATATACTGCTTGTATTAGCGAGACAAAGCCTCTAATATATGTAGTATCTCCACGTGAACACACGTATATTCCTGTGCGTATACCCCACACTTCATTTACTTTCTTTTGATAACCGTCTTAGCAAACATCTTTGTTTGTTTTGTTTTTTTGGTGATAAAAACACTAATAATAGAAGGAGATTTATCTTTTATATTAAAAATTTTTAGGGCTAGTCTTCATTCTGTTTACTTTTTCTGTTCATTCTTTTTCAACTCAGCACAGTAGAAATAGAGAATGATGAAAACATGCATAGCACATAATTTCGCCATCCATTGTTTTAAAAACAATAACTGCCACACTCAGCACATTCTAGCATTGAAATTTTTCAAAAATGCAGACAATGTATTATATCATCTAGAAATTTTGCAGTTTGGAATATTTTATTTCATTTCAACAACTTTGTGTCAGGAGGAGGAGGAGATATTTATATACTTTCAACTCATAAACTTCTTTTAGTTATTAAAGTAACAAAATTACACACATATGCTTGGTGTTTCGGTTAATTGACTGATAAACAGCTACACTTCATGTACCTTTAGGGCTGTTATAAAACTTACCAGGATAATATCTTTCATCTCCTCTGTATACCTCTTTATCTTCAGCAGACTTCGTTTTCTTAGGACGACTGGAGGCTTGTATCAGTTCACTAACAAGTCTTTTATAAGCTTTATTCTCGCACTTCAAGCAAACAAAGTTATGGTCGCTGCTTTTTACATTCTTTAACTTCTTCTTTTTGCAAATTTCACAAACAAAGTGTAATCCTTGGTTCGCCATTTTGAATTGAAAAAGCTGATTATGATGGTCAAACTTTCCATCTGTCTTGATTAATAATTTGTATTTTATTTATCTTCAGCGCGTTTGTCCTCGGTTAAATCGACAATAATGTCGCATTTGCTTAATTTTTATCTAACACGGGGGTCAACATGCTTATAATATTGAAATGTTTTTATTATCAAAAGTAATTTCAATCAGTATTTTATCTATTTTCAGCAGAAAAGTTTATTTTTTGTTCTAGGAGTTTTTCTAGAAATGATTTATTTGGTGTTTGTTGTTTATATACACGGTACATGTCTATGTTACATCATCCGGTCGGTAACTAATATCTATTTAGAGCCTATACCTCTAACGTTATGGTTACGTTTTTTCGACCCACATGTCAGCTGTAAGTATGAATTCGAGTTAGTTTCTTTAAAATCAACGGTTTGGACATCTGTTTTTCTGGAATTATACAGTTTAATGTTTAAAAATTGAAGTACTATCAATGAAGCGCTGGCGCGAGGTTTTGGCTGTTGAAAAGCATTAATTAGAGCTGCAAGAAGATTCTTATAGTAGCGATCATGAAAGCTATTTAGAAGGTAGTATTAACAATTCAATTCAAGAAGATGTTAATGTGACTCTTGTTAATGACAATTCGCTTCCACTTAATGATGAAGTAATGCATAATGATTTTTCAAGTTCTGATGAATCCTCATACAATGCTATTCATAGTGATGAAGAGGTATCAGACACTTTCACTAATAGTCAGGGAGCAGATGGTCAAAAATTTCGCCGAGCGTTGCATAAAATGGGACCTTTCAATAATACGATCAAAAGCTCCTACTACGTAAACTAAAACGTGTTTCATTTACTGGAATGTTTGATTTTACTTGCTTGTAAAGATATTTAAAAAATAAAACACAATTTACCACGAGGAAAACAAAGCATGAACAGCCACCATGTTAATTAACTCACATGTTCTGTTTACACTTCTTCACAAAGCTCATTTTTTCTTCAACGCTTTTTGTTAGGGGGTTACAAATAAAAATTAAGATCTAATAAAAAACACATGATACTTTAGGGAAAACAAAACATACATTAATTTAAGGTTATGGATTATCCTATAGTATATAGAAGTAGTTATTATTTAAATCTGGCTACTTTAACAAAAAGATACAAAAAAAACCAACTTAAGTAACCCCCGGAACAAAAAAATAATCTGCGAGGGAGGACGCATGAACAAGACTCGCGCGAAATATTCGAAACTCGCAGAAAAAAAGTAACATGGAGAAGAAGAAAGGAAGAAGACTTTCCATTTCATTTATGAAAAAAAGTGCAGCGACGAAAGAAACCTGCATTATACATAATAAATTGTATGATAAAGAACAAAAGTTACGAGGATTCACAGAGAATGCTTTTGCCAAGTTGAAACATGCAAGGTAAAGTGAGGTTTCTGCAAATGAGAGATTCTTTATTGCTATATATAACTAGCGGTAAAAAGTAAAACTTCTTATCATTTTCTTTTTTTTTTTTAGTCAAGTTCGAAAAGATGAAAAAATTATCAATTTATTGGAAAGTTCCTCTGCTTTTCAGTCTCAATTTCATCAAAAATGTTTCGATTCTTACACGCACAAAACAACTTTGGAGAAATTCCAATCCCAGTCTGGATGTGGTGAGAATGAAAGTGAGAATGATTTGCGTAGATCAGGTCGAAAAAGAGATCGAATGGGTAATTTCTTAAACTTTCTTTCGTTCTTTTACATGTTCATGAATAAACGACGCAATGCTCAAATGCGTCAGTAAATATGATCTCCTAAAGCATTTGCCATTAAATTTTCGGATTCAGGTAAAATTATCGCCGACGAAGAATGTTGCATTTGTTTTAAACGCAAAACTGATGCGTCTAAGAGCGGCTATGAAAGGTTGCAACTTTGTTTGACCGAACCTGCCGCCACCACACTTAAACAGGCAGCCTTGGCTAAAAATGACATTCCACGATTGGTTGCGTACGTTTCCGGGTTGGAATGGGAGAACATAGTGGCATTGGAATTAAGATACCACAAGAGCTGCTATCGTGATTATACAAGACCTCGTCGCCCAGTTGAGCGGAAACAGCAAACAACAGATATCGAACAACTTCTTCTGTATGTTCAAAAACATGTCATTGAAGACAAAGAAATTTTGCAGTTAAATGAATTAGCTGACATTTATAAGGAAATGTGTCCAGACCCACTCTCCACAGTTGACGTGCGAACGTTGATAAGCGCAGTTTTGGACCATTTCGGTGAAAATATCGAACATTGGTCTCCTAAAGATGGTGTTCACTCATTTTTCTTCAATCCATGCATACCTAAGGGAGAGATAATAGACATCATGACACGTAAGATTCGAAGATTCGAAGAAAAAGAGAACCCATCAATGGAACAAATCATCAACAGAATTGCGTTGTCAGTTCGACAAGAAATTAATGCGATGCCTTTAACCCATGAAAATTGGCCTCCTAAAGAGTCGGAATTACTCAGAAATCATACCTCGATACCGCCACTCCTCGAAAAGCTGATAATGGCGCTAGTAACAAGCAGGAAGTCTCGGTTATCCGAAAAGAAAAAACGCATTGTATCATCAGTAAGCCAGGACATCATCTATTGTGCAACAAATGGCCGTCATCGAACATCAAAACACGCTCTTCTGTCTCTCTGCACAAAACGAAAAACAGGCTCAAAACAACTTCTACTTTGGCTGAACCGTTATGGTCACGTTATTTCATATGATGAAGTTTCTTTTCTCGAAACATCATTAGCTAACGACGAAGTGGTACACAAACAGTTGAAAAATTACTGTCCCACATCTTTACGTCCATCCGTCTTTGCAACATTTGTTTGGGACAATAATGACATTAACCCAGAATCTTTAACAGGTGTATCCATGCACTGTACCAATGGAATTGTCATGTAAACTTTATGGCTTAATGCGAGATAACACCGATGATGCCCGATATGAAAAGTTTTGTTCGAAAAGGAAATGCCCTGAACCGCAACAACTGCCACCGACAAGAGATGCACTGTTATGCCATTGTAAGCGAGTGTCTTACGCAACTGCTGTCGTCAAAAGATCGCTTGAGCAGTTCCCAGCAGTTCCTTCTCCAGATGGATATGGATGGGAGATAAAAGCTGGTAAATTAGAGATCCAATGGATGCTTCGGAATCCTGCTCCAGATGAGGTACTCGAGCTTATCTCGTGCAACTGCAAGAAAGCGATGTGTGCTACGAAAGCATGCATTTGCAAATCACACGGATTGCACTGCACCGATATTTGTACTTGTGGCTCCTGTTGCAACGTTAGCAATGATTCAGAATCAGATGACAGCGAAGATGACTTTGATGATAATGATTCAGATGCTTTGCTAGAATCAGAGACGGACGGCGAAGAATCGCATCAATTGACTATAATATCTCAATAGAACTTTTCATGAATTACGTCACTATACACCTTGTTTTCAAATTGAGTATTTACTATGATTTAGTATGATATTTGCGCTATTTACAAAGAGAAACGACACCTCTTCGCGGTGATGTAATTCATTAAAAAGTCTACTAGAGTCTATATGAACATGTTATTTTTGCAAAAAAGCTATGAGCTGATCATTTGCGATGAATCTTAATTAAAAAGAAGAAAAATTAGTTCTTACCGCCCTCACAACGCCCTAGTTGAGAAAATGCGGATAAATCTTGTTTTGGTGCGATTTTTGAAAAACAAATGATACTTTTATATTCTAACTTTTTACAAGCTACATAATTCCATGAAAAATTTCGAACTGAGAGCTAATTTTAAAATAACGCCCCCACTAGTGACGTATAAGTGCTTTATTTACCCTGGAAGGGCGGCGCAAGTAATTTTAGAACTTCCAGTAAAACTTTTTGGAATTCACATTACATAAGAAACCTAAAAAAATTTACTGTTTGAGGTCCATCTTATTTGCGGATATTTTTGACCATCAGCTCCCTGACTATAACAATTTAGCACACTGGGTATGTGTTAATGGCATTAAAAGAAATGCTGTCAATCAGCTTTTAAAAATATTAAGAGACAATGGTCACCCTGTCACCCTGAAAAATGTCAGAAATGCAAACAATGTGATAAGTCAAATAGTCAAACGTACTAGCGAGTTTGATAAGGCATGTCCAGACAAAAGCCATGATGAGACCAGGACGAAGTTGACAAACAGTAGGAAAGACTGCTGGTTCATATTAGAAAATGGAGATATTGCCTTGATTGAAAGTTGTATTGGTGGCGGTCAGTATCAGTGTGGCATTATTCGAGGTTATTTGAAAGAAAGTTATTTTGTTGAACCATGCTGTTCAAAGTTGGCAAATATTTATTTTGTACGACGAAAAAATTTAGTCATGAAGAGAAATTATATGCATCGAACCTGTTTGAAAAGAAAGGTTGTTTGTTTGCCAACTGAACAAGGACATGTTTTTGTGGCTTTGTTGCATGATATAAACGGAATTTTTACGGATTCATAAAATTAAATGAACTGTTGTGTTTTACTTTAGGTCTAATTTTATATAATGTTCTAATTTAATTTTCTCTTCTCTATTCATCAAATATATCATTTTGTTGCATTTTGTGTTATTTGTCGTTTTAAGGTCTTTTCGTGCTTTATTTTTTGGTCTTTCTTACAGTAAGTATTGGTTTTAACATTAACTCTTGTTATTTTTTTAAAATCAGAGTAAAGAAATATAATCACAACATAATGAAGGCTTATTGTGTTGTAAAACTTTTGGAAGATGAAGAAGTAAGTGAAGCTGTTGTTGCATCCAATTGGATTGTAGAAAAGCAAGGGGTAAAAATGGTCTATTGGCCAAATGGGATAAATGCCAGGAAAGAACTCCAAAGGCGCACCAATGTGAAATCTTCATGGAGAGGCTATCCTTTAGTAGCAATCAAATTTCAAGATGGTATGTTTATTAACTATAATTGCTCAATGACCAGTTTGATTCTTCATGTTTTAAATGGCATTGTTTTTCACTTCTTCGGAAGAACAGACGCCAGTTAAGAAAAAGACTTTTTACGTTGAAGGTATGTTTAAGATGTTGGAAACTGCAAGAAAATACTAACTGCTCAGTTGTTTGCTCTATTTTACGCTTAAAATTTCTAATTTTTCATAGAAACAAAAACTCCAACACCGCCTCCTGTTTCAAAAACATCATCACAGAATCATAGTGAATGTAATTTCTTAGCATTTTTTTTCTGTTTTCCCCTATTCTCTATTTACTTTTGTCATAATTTAAGAAGTTTTTTCTTTCTAAAACTTACTTTTTTGATTTAGTGGATGACATTGAATTCCAACAAGTATACAATGTCATTTCACCGATTCAGAAAAAGAGAGTCAGGTCACCAAGTCCTGAATCATCTAAAGTCACAGGTAAAAAAGTGGTAAGAGGAGGGTCTTCACTGAGGTCATCAAGTCCTGACCGATCATCGCTTGGCTTGGAAAAATCATCCAGTGTTCGTTCGTTGACTGGAACATTTAGCAACTCATCGATAAGACGATCTCCCAGATTAAAAACTGCAGAAACAGAAAGAGCAACAAAACGAAATGGAGCAGCTTACAACAAGGAAAAGTACCCAATGTCTGAAGCAGGTTTGTGTTTTTATTATTATTACGTAATGTATAGCTGTTACAATAAACATTTGGACCAGGCTATGGTATATAGTGTATATAGTGTATGGTATATCATTAACAAAAGATCAGTACTTTTCAACACTTATTGAGATGTTATTAAATTTATGATAAATTTTTAGAATTTCAACGGAAAGTGTTGTTTGGAATATCAGAAATCATAACACTTTTGAAGGAAAAAAAGGGAAGAGAAACGCCAAATATGTTTGTGGACAAGTGTCTTAACGTTGAAGATTTTGAAAATCTTAACGAAAAAGTCGCTGGGGACGAAGCGTCCTATAAAGACTTGGTAAGTTCAACAACTTTCAACATCTTGTGAAAAAGAACTTTTCATTTTGTGGTGAAATGAATACCTTTGCATTTACATATTTCTCTTATTTTGCCTTCAGGTTAGTAAGGTTTCACACGTAGGTGGAAAGAACGTTCGTGAAACTGTTAGAAACATCTTATCTACGTAAGTTCATATGTTTATAGCTTAAACTAACTATTGAAAGTTCAAACGAGCTGGAAAATAGAAGTTATTTTCTTCTAGTATTACAACTGACGAAGTGTTAAAAGAATTCAGTATGTATGGGCTGAAAGGGAAAAAGTCGTTTGAGAAAACAAAGATATTTGAAGTTGTTTCTGGTAAATATCTTATCTTTTAATCTAAAGTAACGAATATTCGATCATTTAATTGAATTTTAGAAAATAATTATGGGTTACGTTACTCTCGTTTTAGCTGGCGTGTTAGCTATACATAAAGAAAGCACCACATCGGAAATCAAAAAGAATCTTGTTGACGTGTTAAAACATGCACCAGAACGTATAAAAAAGTTAAAGCGAACCAATAACATTATATACAATATACACAATATACATTATAAAGAAATAGTTTATTTTTTGTTTCCTACTAATACTCAATCAGATCTAAAGTCTAACTTGCCGTTCACCAAAATAAGAAATTTTTTTCCATAGAGTGCTTGTAAATCATGAAATCCAGTTGAAATTGAGGTCATTGAGGTATATTCGCACTGGAATTGCGTTGTGTTTATTTGTATTTATAGAATATATTTTCGTAGGAAATCTTCAGTATAGACATTTTATTTTATTTATGTAGTTTATTTATTTTGCTAATTTATTTCGCTAGTTTATTTCGCTAATTTATTTCCTGTAAGTATGTCAATAATCCCTAACATGATTTTTTAATTCACTTTTCTTGTATTTCTTGTTTCCTTCGTTTTATTACCCAGCCATGACAGTTAAAATCGAAACCTCCAAACGTCTTGATAACGTCTTAAACCCAGGATATTGAAGTCATCGTAACGTCTTTATGACGTCTGAACGACGTCGTATTTAGGTCTTCTGCAGGACGTCTTCGTGACGTCTTAACAATGACGTCGTCGTTGATTTCATTTGTGACCTGAAGCAGACGTCATCATGACGTCTTCAGAAGTCATATAAAGACGTCATAACGACGTCTTAGCGACGTCATGTTGCCCGCTGGGAATCTTTAAAACTACTTTATTTTTCATTTATACATAGTTACCTAGCCTATTGCAACATAGTCTGGGCAAGTACTAACCAAACTAAGCTTAAGAAACTTTACTGTAAACAAAAACATGCTTGCAGGATTATCTTCGGTGTAAATCGCTACACACCCTCCGAACCTTTATTAAAGAAACTTGGGATTCTTAAAGTCTGTTCATAAATTATATGCACTGATTTCAGCTTTTATATAAAAACCAGGCTCAAGGGAATTTATGTAATTTGCTAAATCTGGTTTCCACATGGTAACTGAAATTAGTGCACATATTTTTTGAACAGACTTTAGTATCTACAAATTAAACATATACCAAGTATTAATCTTTATGTTTAAAAGTAAACTTGAGCTAACACCAACGATGTTCCGCGACCTATTCTCCACTATTGAAAATAAATACAATACCAGACATTCAAGAAATAATTTTAAAATCCCTCAAAAGCGTCTTAAAATAACTACCTTCTCTATCCTCCATCGTGGTCCTACCCTATGGAATAATATTTTACAAAATGCAGAAAAGGATGCCAACTCTATTTACTGTTTCACAAGATCTGTCAAAATGAAGTTACTTAATAGGGACATTGATTTTTCTCAGTTTTTTTAGGCTGTGTCATATTATATTTCCTCCTAGTCTTCTTAATATTTCTCGCTTGATTTACATTTTCATTCTGTATTGTTTTCTTTTTTTGTTGTTGTAGTTGTTGTTGTTGTTTTTTGTTTTCTTTTGTTTGTTTTTATCTCATAACGTGTGTTTGAGTACTGGTCTGTAATATGCTTTCCTTTTGCTTGTAAATATTTCTGGTCAGATAGGTATTTTGTTTTCATGTTTTGTATATATCATTATATATTATAAGTTAGTAAGTATTATTAGTATATATTAAGTGAAATAGTTATATTTACATAGGGCTTGATGATAAGGCACTCCCAGCCTTCTGCTTGCTCCAGCCATTATATACGATTGCATATTAAGGTTTGTATAAATATTGGCGAAATAAATAAATAAATAAATAAATAAATTTAATAAATATATATTGCGGATTAAACTTTTCTTAAATTTCAAGAATGTCGTAGTCTTTCTTTTTTTCATACTTCAGCTGATTTTGCAGAAATCCTTATGCCTACAAGGGCATTTTGTTCATCTTACTGTCCAAACCTACGCATATTTGTTTCTCCAATTTCATTGGTTCACACAAAAGCCGTCTCAATATTCATTGGTGCATGAAGCGCCACTATTGCAAAAGGGTGCTAATTAACTTTAATAGCGCTAGTTTATTGGCTTGATTACCGCCATGTGACCATCCGGGTATTTTTCGTCTCCACATTTGCACGCCGTTCGCATAATGGCATACCACAGCGTGATCGAAGAAACCTTAGATTTTCCAAAAGTTGATTGATCAATGTTGAATAGGTTTAAAAGAAGATTTACACTTCCAAAACCGAAAGTAAAGGGTAGAGATTTATAATTATCTTCCAATGGTTCTACTGTGTTCATTCTTCTGTAAAAACATATTCTCAATGTTTTGTACAGTAAAAACAGTGTGTGAAAAAAGGAATGCTTTCGTTTTTTGAAAAATATCTGGGATTCTTTTAAGCCTTTATAAATACAAGAGATCGTTTGTTTCATGTGTGGTCTGTAGTGCTTTTTAAGCTTTGGATACGTACAGCTCAGCTCAGTTTCCTCTTCACAGCTCCAACAACAACAAGAATGTCTCTGTCTGTGTATCATTTTATGTTTGATGTTTCTCTAGCTATCTTAGCTTATTTACTTGTGTAGTTCCTGACTGCGTTATCAATGCCCTGCATTAGGAATGGGGCTTCATATTTACAATAACAAATTGAAACTTATCTCGACTGTCTGTAAATGCTAAATACTGGACATCCTCATATTTTTCATAATCCTGTTTAACTGTTAAACTTTTTAAAAGCTATATTTTTAAATGCTTAGTAGCTAGATTAGGTAGGTAGACACGTAGTTAGTTTTAAACAAAGTATTTCTGATGAGTTTTTTGGATTTCTGCGTAAGCAAGAAATACTTTACGATCGTCCGTGTTTTTCTGTTTTTTGGATTTCTGCGTAAGCAAGAAATACTTTACGATCGTCCGTGTTTTTCTGTTTTTTGGATTTCTGCGTAAGCAAGAAATACTTTACGATCGTCCGTGTTTTTCTGTTTTCATCTTACTGTCCAAACCGGCGCATTTTTGTTTCTTAAATTTCATTGGTTCATAAAAAGCCGTCTCAATCGTGATTGGTGCATAATGCCCGATTTCTACGAAAGGGTGCTAATATAGCCACCTTAACTTCAATAGCGACAGTTTATTGGCTTGATCTGCGCCGTGCAATGTGATCATCCGGGTACTTTTTGACTTGCCATGTGGTGATCGTCTTCCAAACGTTTTAAAAATGGCAGCGAAGGAACGTGCTACTTTTGTAAGTTTTCTAAAAGTTTCTGAGATGATGTAAATATGGATTTCTTAACTTTAAATAAAAAAGTTCATCCATCACAGTTGGAAACTTATCATATTTGAAAAATTAAATTACAGTGTGGTTATTCTGTTTTTTAAAAGAAGCTCTCTCGAAGTAATGTAAAAACAATCGTGGTGTGTGGAAGAAAAGGTATTTCTTATTTTTGGTCTTTCTGAATATGAAAAGCCTTTGTGTATTTGTATGTGTACATACATCTCTGAAGTCGACTTTTTTTAAGCTTTTGGATTCCTACAGCTCAGCTTAGCTTCCTTTCAGCTCCAACATCACAAAAATGGGTATCATGGGTATTTATTTATTTTCTCCCTACGTATATATAATGCTATTGTTATTAACAACCTTTAGAGTAGATTTTAATTTGAGGTAATATTCAAGTAGTAATTATTGTGATATTATATATTTCATCCTGAGAAGACCAATAAAGAAACTTTATATATATTATTTTATGCTGTCCAAATTAAGGGTTTGTTACACATAGCCCTACTTGTATAGCTTTCATAATGCTTATTGGTGGTTTGTAATTAAAGTATTGTGTCAATGTTTTTTTTCTATTTTCTGGAGTATGTGGTGATAAATAGTTCCCAGTGTAACAATCATACAGCTTATTTTCATAAACAGATCTTTATAAAGGATTTCAACAATGGCATAAGGAAAAGAGCCCCTGTATTCTGTTAATATAGACTGGTCTTTACAGCCAAAGTTGTGATTTGTTTATTTTCTGATGATGCTTGTCGAACCATGTGTTTGCCTAGTAAGCTTTGCATGACGAATCAAGGCTGCTGGCTTTGCATTTTTCTGGCGTTTCCAGTAAAGCTTGCAGAAATCCTTATGCCTCTTAAGGCATCTTGTTTTTTTGGATTTCTGCGTAAGCAAGAAATACTTTACGATCGTCCGTGTTTTTTGGATTTCTGCGTAAGCAAGAAATACTTTACGATCGTCCGTGTTTTTCTGATTTTTTTTTTTTTTCATCCTGTCCAAACCGGCGCATATTTGTTTCTCGAATTTCATTGGTTCATAAAAAAGCCGTCTCAATCGTGATTGGTGCATAATGCCCTATTTCTACGAAAGGGTGCTAATATAGACACCTTAACTTCAATAGCGACAGTTTATTGGTTTGATCTGCGCCATGCCATGTGATCATCCGGGTATTTTTCGACTTTACATTTGCACGCCGTTCGCATAATGGTAGAAGAAACCGAAGAAACCCACGTACACTTCCACATTGATTGATTGATCAATACTGAATAGATTTAAAAGAAGATTTAAGGGAGAAAGGGGAGAAATTTATGATTATCTTGCAATGATTCTACTGTGTTCATTATTTTCTAAAAACAAGTTCTCAATGTTTTATAAAAACAGTGTGTGTAAAAGAATACTTTTATTTTTTGGAAAATGTCTGGGATTCTTTTAAGCCTTTCTAAATACGAAATATCGTTTGTTTCATGTGTGGACTGTAGTGCTTTTTAAGCTCTGGATACATACAGCTCAGCTCAGTTTCCTCTTCAGCTCCAACAACATACTAGAATGTCTTGTCTACCCTCTGCCTGTGCATCATTTTATATTTGATGTTTCTCTAGATATTTTAGCTTATTTACTTGTATAATTCTTGGCTGTATTATCAATGTCTTGAATTAGGGATGGGGACTTACTATTTACTTACTTTGATCGTCTGTAAATTCTAAATACTGGACATCCTTAACGCAAATTTCTGCTTTCAGTTATGTTTGCTAATTTTGATAAGTTTAGGTCATATTTTTCATAATCCTAATCTTTGTTTACTTTTTGTGTTTGGGAAGTCTTAGTAATTAGGAAGATTGACCGTACATACGTAATCGCTGTGATATCTGAAAGCATATAAATTTGATGTTATTTTGTTCATTAAGTTTATTCGGAGTTAATGTAAGTTTCATATTGTGTCAGTTATCCTTTCATAATGCCCTGGCGTGTATACGTAATTAAAAATTTAATGTTTTTTAAGTTTCTGAATAAATTTTTATAATCTTTTCATGAAATTTAGTTCAGGTAATGCATGCTTTTAAATTAAAAAGATGGCAATGACATATTGTTACTCAAATTAAAGCACAAATTTCTGTTTTCAGTTATGTATGTTGATTTTGTTAGGAAGATTGACAAGACATATTGAATTCATAAATTCATAACATTTACATTGACTTACATGCGTACTCATTGCCTTATCTGAATTGATCACTTAATATCATTTCGTACCAATAAAATAAAGAACATTATGTATGAAGTTATATGGGTGTCAAAATCAACGAGTTGAACTCGCGACCCGACGACTCGATGTTTGAATCAACAAGGCAACCAACAAGTCGATCTTGCAACCAACGACTCAATGTTTCAATCGACAAAGCAATCAACGAGTCGGTCTTTTTACCGACATCTTCACTTTTCAATCGACCAAGCAATGAACGAGTATCGATTTGATAATCAACAAAGTGAACTCAGATGGTAAAACGATGAAGCGGATTCTCTAAATGTTCATGTTGACGGTCGATCATCGGTTTGATCATCGACTCTGAGGTTGCAACCTCAAGTTGAAAGTTGGATCGTTGATCGTGTTTCAGAGTTCACACTCACTTGTAATTTAATTAATTGTTATTCTCAATAGTTTTATAAGGCACGTGTGTAAAGTATGGTTTTCATTATAAATGTTTTTTTCTTTGAAAGGTTTCTTAGAATATACTTTCTAAATCTAAACTAGCCCTTATGTATTCCATTCAAAGAACATGATGTTAAAATAAAAATGGGAGACATCATATAGAATGCTATAAAGTATCTGAAAGAGGCCTCAGCAGAAATTGTTTGGCTATAATCTTTTGACGTCAACCTGTGAAACCTTTTTTTCGCTTTTTTCCCAACAAATTTTTCAGGCCTGTTGGAAAAATTCTCCCTGCAAAACCGTTTCGGAAAAACATTTTTTATTATGTTCTGCTTTAAAGTGAACTAGCATGTAGCTTTAGCTAAAAAATGCCCCCGCGCTCAAGCATTCCAATGTGTACACACAGCAAGCTATACATTGCAAGCTATACAACGGAAACAAAAACAAATTTTTGTCCGAAAACTCAAAAAAATTCAGATGAATGTTTTTGCAAGTCTTTACACAGAACAAATATATATATTTAAACTTTTGTTAACATTGTATAAACTAAACACAATAAAAACAAGAAGAATTGCGAGCATGATCATTTCGAAATGGGAGATCAGATTTGAAAACTCTTTGACGGATGGTCTTCACGGTTTTTCACTTACCTTGTAATTGAGTTAAACTTTCTTTAGGATAACTTTTTTTTTATTGATGCTAATATTCCTTTCAAAAAGTGTAATAAAGGCTTAACAAGTAATATCAGAAAGTATTTGCTACAAACAAAAGAAAAGTGTGAACTGAAACCATGGATACGTATTTTATAATCAAAACAAGATTTGTTAAAGAAATTCTGTAAGAGCCAAAAGAAAAAAAACAAACTTTTTAAAAAAAAAATCAAAGCAAAAAATCCATTAGAAATCTGCGTTTTAAACTTTGATTCAAAACAAAAAGTAGCCAATGTTTATAAAAAAAAAACAACAAGAAAATGTAAAAAGCTTTTACTGATCATGATCACACACTAGTATGATTAGGTTTGGCGCGAGGTGGACAGTTAAAATAGAAAAACACGAAGAAAGACAATTTGTAATATAGCTTTCTTGCATACACAGAAATCCAATTAAAATCTTTGCCAAAAATTAGTGCGTTGAACAAAGTTTATTGAATGAAATATTTAGAGCTAAAACATATATATACAAAAATAAAATGTATGGTTGGCAAAATTTCAGATTTCAAGCTGTGCTTCAAAATCCTTGTCGTTCACTTCACTAAAACAACACAAAAGTAACACGAAAAATGTCTAAGCAATTTTAGCATACGATCTTCCTAAATAACATAGTATAATACAATAATAAATTAGGAAAGAGATACGAAAAAACATTCTGTCTCTCCCACTTACAGTACCATGCTTTGAAACGGAAAAAAAGCAAAGTCAGCTAATAATTGTATTCCAACACGAAAGTTGTATTCCAACACGAAAGTTGGAGGATGATGAAGATGATGATGATGAACAAAATCGGAAACTGACATTCACCTATCTCGTGAAACTACTATGCCTCCTCGCTCGCTTACGCTCGCTGCGGGGGCAATTAATTTGTCCACATCATTGAAAGCCAACCAGCCTTTGTTTCTGAAAAGTATATATTTTTCTTGTATCTATTAAATCCATACCATGGAAAGGGTGGCTAAGACATAATCTCTTGTGCATGTACTTTATAAACGTTGACCATTGTATTATCGAAGTTTACTGATGTTGCAATATACATACAACTACATTTTATTTTCTTACCATATTGTAACCCTCTTTCCTTTTCCTGTAGTATAAACACAGTCCCAAATGTGCATTTATTTGTTTTTTAATTTTCCCCATATCCTATAAAACTGTTATGACGTTACCACCACAAAGAAATCAGCATTTAATAGTTGGGTTTTAAAGTCGATCATTCGAGTCGAATCGATAAACTTTGATCGATTTGGTCAATTGATTGACACTTCAATCAAAACGTCAAGTCGAGTTGCAAGATCGACCCGCTGATTGCCTTGTTGATTGAAACGTCGAGTCGTCGGTTGCGAGATTGACTCGTTGATTGCCTTGTCGATTGAAGTATCGAGTCATTGGGTCGCGAGATCGACTTGTTGATTTTGACACCGATATAACTTCATAATTATGTCAATCAGATATAATCAAATTTATTGGTGTTTATTGATATAAAGTTCTGCATAGTGACAATTATGTTCTTCCAGATTTTTGGGGAGTATATACGTGATCAGAAATTTTATAAATATTATATATTGCGGAAATGATTAAACCTTTCTTAAATTTCAAGAATGTCATAGTCTGTCTTTTTTCATACTTGTGATTTTGCAGAAATCCTTATGCCTGTAATGGGCATCTTGTTGGATTTCTGCGTAAGCAAGAAATACTTTACGATCGTCCGTGTTTTTCTAATTTTTTTTCATCTTACTGTCCAAACCTACGCATTTTTGTTTCTTAAATTTCATTGGTTCATAAAAAAGCCGTCTTAATTGTCATTGGTGCATAATGCCCGATTTCTACGAAAGGGTGCTAATTTAGCCACCTCCACTTAAATAGCGATAGTTTATTGGCTGATTTTCGCCATGCCATGTGATCGTCCACAAAACGTTTTAAAAATGGCAGCGAAAGAACGTGTGTAGTTTGCTAAAAGTTTCTTTGATGGAAATATGGCTTTAAAAGAAGTTAATACAGCTTATAATTTTATATAAAGAATTGCATTACTGTTGGGAACTTATCATGTTCACAAAATTAAATTACAGTGTGGTTATTCTGTTTTTTGAAAGACGTTTTCTTGAAGTTTAAAATATGAAAACAGTGCCAATACATGGTGTGTGGAAGAAAAGGTATTTCTTGTTTTATTTTTGCTCCAAGCCTTTTTAAATATGAAAGACCTTCGTGTATTTTGTATGTGTATGCATGTTTGAAGTCGATTTTTAGAAGCTTTTGGATTTTTAAAGCTCAGCTTAGCTTCCTTTCAGCTCCTCCCCAACATCACCAACATATGCACTTTATACAGCTATTTATACTATATTTAGTAGCAATTTTTGGATGTATTCTGGCTATATCAGCTTATCTCTTTTCTCCCTACGTATGTTGTATTTTTTTTAACTTTTAGATTAGATATGAGCTTTAATTTCTAAGTAATTATTATTGTGATATTTATATTTTTCATTCTGAGGGGATCAATATAGAAACTTTATATATTAGTTTGTGCTGCCCAAACGATATGTTGGTTACCGCCAGTATACACAATCTTTTTATAGGATTCGTTATATTTACTGTGGTTAAATTAAAGTTTTTTGTATTTTTGTATTTCTAAAATATTTATACAGGATTGTCGTTTCAGTATATACATGTATCTACAATGTAAAAAAACTGCTTTCCAAACGAGTCCTGTTTGAGAAAAAGAGAGATTATTATCCAGAAAAAGGTGAAAGATTCGAAGAGATTGATGAGAGCACGTAATTAAAATGATGCAAAATTACGTATCGATTGCCGAAAATATTGAAATTACCGAATATATAAAAATCGTAAAATCACAGTAAAAATAATAAAACAATAATAAAACAATAAAAAATTACTTTTAGTGCAGTTCTGAAAAATGATCGAGGAAGGTGTGAGATAGAATACCAATTAAGTAATATGGCATTTTTCTGAACTACTCCAAAAACAATTTTTAAAATTTAAAATCATTTAATCTTTTTAAAAATATTTGTATTGTGTAGATGCACTTTTATGGAGTACGTGGGTGGCAAATATCCAGTAACAATCATTCAGCTTATTCGTACAAAAAAAAAGATCTTCATAAATGATCTCCGCGATAGCATAAAGAAAAGCCCCTTTTTTATGTTATGGTAGGAAGGCTGACTTTCTTGACGAACATTTTCAGTCGCATCAATATTTTTGTTTATTTAATGCTGATGCTTCTCGAGCTGAATGATGTGACTGTCTTAGTTTTGCAGGACTAGTGTGCTAGTGTTGCATTTTTGTGGCATTTTCAGCAGCAAAGCTTCCAGAAATCCTTCTGCCCGGTTGGGCATCTTGGTTTTTTTTTTCATCCTGTCCAAACCGGCGCATATTTGTTTCTGGAATTTCATTGGTCGATAGAAAAGCCGTCTGTACCGTCATTGGCGCATAATGCCCGACTACTAAGAAAGGGTGTTAATTTAGCCACCTTAACTTCAATAGCGATAGTTCATTGGCTGATTTTCGCCATGCCATGTGATCGTCTTCAAAACGTTTTAAAAATGGCAGCGAAAAAACGTGTGTAGTTTGCTAAAAGTTTCTTTGATGAAAATATGGATTTAAAAGAAGTTAATACAGCTTATAATTTTATATAAAGAATTGCATTACTGTTGGGAACTTGTCATGTTCACAAAATTAAATTACAGCGTGGTTATTCGGAGTTTTTAAAGAAGTTTTCTTGAAGTTTAAAATATGAAAACAATGCCAATTCTCGCTTCCGAGCTAAAAATCGGATTCGCTGTTGTTGCCATAGCAACTCGCGCTGCAGTGAAAACAAACCTCATTTCGTCGGTGAAAGCTCACTGATGAACGCTTGTTTATTGCTTTGAGGTACTTTAAAATGCCTTTAAGTTGTGCTGCATATGGATGCACAAACCACAACATGATGGAAAAAAAGCCTGGCTTCTATCGTTTTCCAAATAAAGATCCAGAAAGGAGAAAAAGATGGATTATTGCATGCAAACGTGTAACAAAGGATGGTACCCCCTGGAATCCAACCAGTGTAAATGTTAACCTTTGTAGAGACCACGTTGTGTAAAAAAAGCCATCTAATGTGGAATGCTGGTAGGGAAGGATCAAGAAAAGATGCATTTAGTGTTCTAGAAACCTTGAAAGTTTGCCATAGGGTTAGCAAAGCTGTATACTATGGAGATCTTTCTTCTGACATGATGGCCATATTTATTTGTATTTATTTGGCTCAAACTAAGACAATGCCATGCTAGGTATATAAATATAAATGAAATATTAAGTATTTTCAGATCATCTGACAGTACACAGTTTTTTATAAGCAAACCTACCTGAAAGCACCTGAAAATAAAAAAATAAAACTGAAAAATCTGGTTCATATTTTTTAAATCGAAAGTCAAGGAATATTTTAAATCTTAAGTGTTTATATGTGTATACAATAAAATATCTTTTATTTCTTATCCTTTAGATTATTTTAATGCTTGTATTCTTGTACATAAACAGGACCTATATGATAGCAGTATTTTAGTACTGTAATAGTCATCCTGTATAAATATTTATTTTAAAATAATAAAACCTACACGTTTTTTTTTTATAAGAAACTAAGCTTTTGGGTCTCTAGCCAGTTTCTTACAGATTTACCCTAAATTTACTAGAAAAGTTTCTTAAGGGTTTCTTATCATACACTAAGAATTTTTGCCTTATTGAGGATATGCCACAGAGAACAAACTTTTATGCTTATCTTTTTTATTGCAGTGCTTCCACAAAAACTGAAGAGTGTTAATGTCTTTACAAAAGAATCATTTCAATGTCATCGAAATCGTCTAACTTGACATAATCGTCTGTTCCATCAGGAAACAAGATTCGGTATTCGGAAAAAATTTACCTCTCAAAATTGTATATTGTATATTTCTCTAAATTTTTTTTAACCTAGAACTACGTAGTAAAAATTTCACAACAAAATGTTCTCTATTTATTTTTTCTCTAAAATCATTATTATAAAAAGAATTAATACACTAAATGCAAACTTTAATAAACAAGATGCCCTTACGGGCAGAAAGATTTCTGCAAAATCTGTTGAAGCATGAAAAATGAAAAATGTTATGACATTTATGAAATTCGACAAAAAAATGTCGATCTAAGTGGGTTCGAACCACCGACCTTTCGGTGAACAGCCGAGTAACTAGCCAACTGCGCCACAGAACTACATATATCTGTAATGTAAAAACCGCTAGCTTTAGACAGTAACAAAAAAACGGAGGAGAGAAACCAAAGCCGGTTGTAATGTATTTCTTGCTTTTGCAAAAATCCAAAATCGAAATATTTTTTGACATATTTAAAAATTCGAAAAAGACTTCAGAACATCTACATGGGGTCGAACCACCGACCCCCCTCGGTTAACAGTTGACTATACTAACCAACTGTGCCACGGAAGCCATGAACGTCAATATAGATATAAACAAGAGCCAGATGGCGCAAAACGGTAACAGCAAAAGTACTTGCCACAAGAATACTTTCTAAATTTTACTTAAAGTTCTTAAAAGTTCTGTAAACGTTATTTCTTGAAATATCTTACTGGTGGAAAACAGGCATAAACGATAATAATGTTTAAAATTACTAACTCGTGTAAATAGGGTCTAATTGTAGCACACCAGCAATTAAATTTATTAGACAAAAGAATTATACATGCATGAGCTGTTTATAACGTACGTTTTTTTTAAAAGAGCTTATGTAGAAAAGAAAACGCGTTTCTTCGAAAAACACATGTATGTTTGAATTATAATTTCTTGAAACCGAAAATGAATTCGAACAGATAACTTGCCTTTTTTTTAACTCGATTTTTGAAAACCTGAAGTTCAAAGACAGAACAGATATAATAGCTAACAAACGTAGAAAGTAATAAGAAAGTCTGATCTGTGCTTTACTGACACGAAAAACATATCTATTTTCAAGTGCCAAAGTACATTGAATCAGTACCATAAGTAACTAAAAGTCCCAGTTTTATGTAGACCTATTTGATTAATATCTATTCCTTCATCAATTAAGTGATAAAATATCAAAGAAAACGTACTTTCTACCTTAATTAGCTCTTTTGACTCTTCTGTTTACAAAACGTTGAGAACTTCTTTTTAGTCAGAAAAGAATGATCACAGTCCAAGATAATTATAAGTTTCTTCTATATATTTTCTGTTTTCACCTTAAAATATGTATATCTTCTTTAAAATCCATTTAATAGTGATCAAAGAAACTTTTGTAAATCTTTCGCTGACATGCAATGCACGGTGCGTTGGTTTCATGTAAATGCACGCACGAAATTTCAAAAAACCGCTAGGTTTGGACAGTATGAAAAAGAACAAGATGCCCTTGCAGGCATAAGGATTTCTGCAAAATCAGCTGAAGTATGAAAAAAGAAAGACTATGACATTCTTGAAATTTAAGAAAAGTTTAATCCGCAATATCTATTTATTAAATTTCTGATCATGTACTCCCCAAAAATCTGGAAAAAACATAATTGTCACTATGCAAAACTTTATCTGAATGACATGTTCTTTATTTTGTTGGTACGAAATGATATTAAGGATTCAGTGATCAATTCAGATAAGACAATGAGTATGCACGTAAGTCATTGTATATAAATGTTATGAATTTAATATGTCTTGTCTAATTCAGAAGGAGAAAAAGGAAAGCATAGATTTTAATGATACAAAATACATCTATATACATACAAAATCAACATACATAACTGAAAACAGAAATTTGTGCTTTAATTTGAGTAACAATATGTCATTGCCATCTTTTTAATTTAAAAGCATGCATTACCAGAACTAAATTTCATGAAAAGATTATAGAAATTTATTCAGAAACTTAAAAAACAATAAATTTTTAATTACGTATACACGCCAGGGCATCATGAAAGCATAACTGACACAATACGAACCTTACATTAACTTCTAATAAACTTAATGAACAAAATAACATCAAATTCATATGCTTTCAGATATCACAGTGATTACGTATGTACGGTCAATCTTCCTAATTACGAAAAGACTTCCCAAACACAAAAAGTAAACAAAGATTAGGATTATGAAAAATATGACCTAAACTTAGCTACCAAAATTAGCAAACATAACTGAAAACAGAAATTTGCGTTAAAAGATGTCCAGTATTTAGAATTTACAGACAATCAAGGTAAGTTTCAATTTGCTATCGTAAATAGGAAGTCCCCATTCCTAATTCAGGACATTGATAATACAGCCAAGAACTATACAAGTATATAATAGGCTAAAATAGCTAGAGAAACATCAAACATAAAATGAGATGCACAGCCACAGACAGAGGGTAACAAGACATTCCTTGTATGTTGTTGGAGCTGAAGAGGAAACTGAGCTGAGCTGTATGTATCCAGAGCTTAAAAAGCACTACAGCCGACACATGAAACAAACAGTATTTTGCATCTAGAAAAAGGCTTAAAAGAATCGCAGACATTTTGCAAAACATAAAAGCTGCACACACTGTTTTCACAAAACATTGAGAACTTGCTTTTAGAAAAGAATGAACGTAGTAGAATCATTGCAAGATAATTATAAATTTCTACCCTTTACTTTCGGTTTTGGAAGTGCAAATCTTCTTACTTTTGGAAATTTAAGGTTTCTTCGGTCACGCTGTGGTATACCATTATGCGAACGGCGTGCAAATAAAGTCGAAAAATACCCGGATGATCACATGGCGGAAATAATCAAGCCAATAAACTAAGCGCTATTAAAGTTTATTAGCACCCTTTCGTAATAATGGCGCTTTATGCACCAATGAAGATTGAGACGGCGGAAAAAATCGCTAGGTTTGGACAGTAAGATGAAAAAAAAAAACTAAGAAAAACAAAGACGATCGTAAAGGCTTTCTTGCTTACGCAGAAATCCAAAAACCAAAGCCGGTTGTAAGGTATTTCTTGCTTTCGCAGAAATCCAATAAAAACATACTTTCAGAAACATTTAGAACTAGACACTTCGGTAGATTTCTTATTAAAAAAATATATGCAGACAATAAGAGAAAAGCCTTTTTTTGTCATTATTTCATTTCCCAATAAAAAATACAACTGATAAAAATACAACTGTACTCCCTATAATATGATTGGAGTGCATGCATATAAACATATGAGAGAAATTGAGAATTGAGGAATTTTCTTTTGTACGTAACATATATACGTGTCTTGGGTTGTCATAATCATCCAGCAAGTAGACCGATATTGCTGTGCATATCCTACCCCCAGTGATTAAACACTAACATGCACTGCACAATAGTACAGTCAAGTGCATAAGAGTACAGATACAGTATAGTCAGGAAACATAGAAGCACGATAAAAAAAGTCAAAGTCAAAATGACATCAAATACGAACGGCAGTAGCTAGGTAATCTGTCTATTTCTATCCTCTTTATGCACCAATAATTTTCTATCACCTCATATATAAAATGCCAGCAGAAAAAGTGCCAGAGATAGGTTTTCTAGCAAGAACAGCGCTCGTTTTCTAGGAAATTCACTGCAGTGAATCGGTTTGTTTTCACTGCAGCAACTAGCGCATGCGTATGAGAGACTCCGATTCTTCCGATTTTGCCCGATTTGCAATTAGCTCGGAAGCGAGAATACATGGTGTGGAAGAAAAGGTATTTCTTGTTTTATTTTTGCTCCAAGCCTTTTTAAATATGAAAGACCTTTGTGTATTTGTATGTGTACGCATGTCTGAAGTCAATTTTTAGAAGCTTTTGGATTCTTAAAGCTCAGCTTAGCTTAGCTTCCTTTCAGCTGCTCCCCCCAGCATCACCAACATAATTACTCTAATACAGCTATTTATACTATATTTACTAGCAATGTTTGGATGTATTCTGGCTATATCACCATATCTCTTTGCTCCCTATGTATGTTGTTTTTTTTTTTAACTTTTAGATTAGATATGAATTTTAATTTCTAAGTAACAATTATTGTGATATTATATACATATCTTTTTCATCCTGAGGAGATCAATGTAGAAACTTTATATAATTATTGTGCTGTCCAAATGATGCATTGGTTGCCGCCAGTATACACAGAATCTTTTTATAGAATTCATTATGTTTGATGTGGTTAAATTAGAGTTTCGTATTGTGTCAATGCACTTTTTGGAGTACGTGGGTGGCAAATATCCAGTAACAATCATTCCGCTTATTCGTACCAATAGATCTTCATAAATAATCTCTACCGTAGCATAAAGAAAAGCCTCTTTTTTCCGTTAATGTAGACTGACTTTCTTGACGAACATTGTCAATCGCATCAACATTTTTGTTGATTTAATGCTGATGCTTCTCGAGTTGAATGATGTGACTGTTTTAGTTTAGCAGGACGAATCTAGGCTGCTCGTGTTGCATTTTTGTTTCATTTTCAGCAGCAAAGCTTGCAGAAATCCTTCTGCCCGGTAGGACATCTTGTCTTCGTTTTTTTTCATCTACTGTCCAAACCTACGCATATTTGTTTCTCAAATTTCATTGGTTCATAAAAAAGCCGTCTCAATCGTGATTGGTGCATAAAGCCCGATTTCTACGAAAGGGTGCTAATATAGCCACCTTAACTTCAATAGCGACAGTTAATTGGCTGATTTTCGCCATGCCATGTGATCGTCCACAAAACGTTTTAAAAATGGCAGCGAAAGAACGTGTGTAGTTTGCTAAAAGTTTCTTTGATGGAAATATGGCTTTAAAAGAAGTTAATACAGCTTATAATTTTATGTAAAGAATTGCATTACTGTTGGGAACTTATCATGTTCACAAAATTAAATTACAGTGTGGTTATTCTGTTTTTTGAAAGAAGTTTTCTTGAAGTTTAAAATATGAAAACAGTGCCAATACATGGTGTGTGGAAGAAAAGGTATTTCTTGTTTTATTTTTGCTCCAAGCCTTTTTAAATATGAAAGACCTTCGTGTATTTTGTATGTGTATGCATGTTTGAAGTCAATTTTTAGAAGCTTTTGGATTTTTAAAGCTCAGCTTAGCTTCCTTTCAGCTCCTCCCCAACATCACCAACATATGCACTTTATACAGCTATTTATACTATATTTAGTAGCAATTGTTGGATGTATTCTGGCTATATCAGCTTATCTCTTTTCTCCCTACGTATGTTGTATTTTTTTTAACTTTTAGATTAGATATGAGCTTTAATTTCTAAGTAATTATTATATTGTGATATTCATATTTTTCATTCTGAGGAGATCGATATTGAAACTTTATATATTAGTTTGTGCTGCCCAAACGATATGTTGGTTACCGCCAGTATACACAATCTTTTTATAGGATTCGTTATATTTAATGTGGTTAAATTAAAGTTTCGTATTGTGTAGATGCACTTTTTTGGAGTACGTGGGTGCCAAATATCCAGTGACAATCATTCAGCTTTTTCGTACAAAAAAACAGATCTTCATAAATGATCTCCGCGATAGCATAAAGAAAAGCCCCTTTTTTATGTTATGGTAGGCTGACTTTCTTGACGAACATTGTCAGTCGCATCAATATTTTTGTTTATTTAATGCTGATGCTTCTCGAGCTGAATGATGTGACTGTCTTAGTTTTGCAGGACTAGTGTGCTAGTGTTGCATTTTTGTGGCATTTTCAGCAGCAAAGCTTGCAGAAATCCTTCTGCCCGGTAGGGCATCTTGTTGCTTTTACTTTGTTTCGTAATTTTTTCGAAAAAGTTTTTGTTTCTTTTTTCTTTTAGCTCTTACATCGTTTCTCTTTTAAAAAAACTGTCATATAAAATGTGTATCCATGGTTACGATTCGCACCTTACGCATATTTCTTATCTTTGTATGTAAAAGCTTCTGTTGTTTTTAGTTAAGTCCTATTTACACTTTTTAAAAGGTAAATTTCCATCATCCCTGGGAACAATAGTTGACAAACTTTCTAGCGGGATTAACTGTTATAGTTCTATTTTTGTTTTATCTATTTTTGATCTATATATATATATATATATATGTATCAGTTATGCTTTCATGGATTCCTAGGGAGTGTGTGATCAAAAATTTGATGTTGTATTGTAGAAGTCATTCAATCTTCAAATTTGAAGAATGTCACTAGTCTTTCATTTTTTATGCTTCAGCTGGTTTGGCAGAAATCCTTATGCCTGTCAGGGCATCTTGTTGGATTTCTGCGTAAGCAAGAAATACTTTACGATCGTCCGTGTTTTTGGATTTCTGCGTAAGCAAGAAATACTTTACGATCGTCCGTGTTTTTCTGTTTTTTTTTTTTTTCATCTTACTGTCCAAACCGGCGCATATTTGTTTCTTAAATTTCATTGGTTCATAAAAAAGCCGTCTCAATCGTGATTGGTGCATAATGCCCGATTTCTACGAAAGGGTGCTAATATAGCCACCTCCACTTAAATAGCGATAGTTTATTGGCTGATTTTCGCCATGCCATGTGATCGTCCACAAAACGTTTTAGAAATGGCAGCGAAAAAACGTGTGTAGTTTGCTAAAAGTTTCTTTGATGGAAATATGGCTTTAAAAGAAGTTAATACAGCTTATAATTTTATATAAAGAATTGCATTACTGTTGGGAACTTATCATGTTCACAAAATTAAATTACAGTGTGGTTATTCTGTTTTTTGAAAGAAGTTTTCTTGAAGTTTAAAATATGAAAACAGTGCCAATACATGCATGGTGTGTGGAAGAAAAGGTATTTCTTGTTTTATTTTTGCTCCAAGCCTTTTTAAATATGAAAGACCTTCGTGTATTTTGTATGTGTATGCATGTTTGAAGTCAATTTTTAGAAGCTTTTGGATTTTTAAAGCTCAGCTCAGCTTCCTTTCAGCTCCTCCCCAACATCACCAACATATGCACTTTATACAGCTATTTATACTATATTTAATAGCAATTTTTGGATGTATTCTGGCTATATCAGCTTATCTCTTTTCTCCCTACGTATGTTGTATTTTTTTTAACTTTTAGATTAGATATGAGCTTTAATTTCTAAGTAATTATTATTGTGATATTTACATTTTTCATTCTGAGGAGATCAATATAGAAACTTTATATATTAGTTTGTGCTGCCCAAACGATATGTTGGTTACCGCCAGTATACACAATCTTTTTATAGGATTCGTTATATTTAATGTGGTTAAATTAAAGTTTCGTATTGTGTTGATGCACTTTTTTGGAGTACGTGGGTGGCAATCATCCAGTAGCAATCATTCAGCTTATTCGTACAAAAAAACAGATTTTCATAAATGATCTCCGCGATAGCATAAAGAAAAGCCCCTTTTTTATGTTATGGTAGGCTGACTTTCTTGACGAAAACATTGTCAGTCGCATCAATATTTTTGTTTATTTAATGCTGTTTTGCAGGACTAGTGTGCTAGTGTTGCATTTTTGTGGCATTTTCAGCAGCAAAGCTTGCAGAAATCCTTCTGCCCAGTAGGGCATCTTGTTCTGTTTTCATCTTACTGTCCAAACCGGCGCACATTTGTTTCTCGAATTTCATTGGTTCATACAAATGGCGTGTCAATGTTTATTGGTGCATGAAGCGCCACTATTACGAAAGGGTGCTAATTAACTTTAATAAAGCTAGTTTATTGGCTTGAATTTCCGCCATGTGATCATCCGGGTATTTTTCGACTTACATTTGCACGCCGTTCGCATAATGGTACACTCAGCGTGACCGAAGAAACTTCCAAAAGTTGATTGATCAATGTTGAATAGATTTACAGTTCCAAGACCGAGAGTAGAGGGTAGAAATTTATGATGATCTTACAAACATTCTACTGTGTTCATTCTTTTTTAAAAACAAGTTCTCAATGTTTTATAAAAACAGTGTGTCAAAAAGGAAAGGTTTTTATTTTTTTTGAAAATGTCTGGTATTCTTTTAAGCTTTTCTAAATACAAAAGCTCGTTTGTTTCATCTGTGGGCTGTAATGCCTTTTAAATTCTGGATACGTACAGCTCAGCTCAGTTTCCTCTTCAGCTCCAACAACAAGAATATCTGTCTAACCTCTGCCTGCATCATTTTATGTTTGATATTTCTCTGCGATGTTAGCATATTTACTTGTATAGTTCTTGGCTGTATTATTATCAATGCCCTTAATTAGGAATGGGACTCCCTATTTACGATAGCAAATAGGAAACTTATCTCGACTGTCTGTAAATTTTAACTGCTTTCAGTTATGTTTGCTAATTTGGATCACAATTTTACATAATCCAAATCTTTTTTTGTTTGGGAAGTCTTTTCGTTATTAGGAAGATTGACCGTATATATTGAAAGACTTACGTAATCACTGTGATATCTTACAGAATCTATTTAAATTTATTGTTCTTTTGTTCATTAAGTTTATTGGCAGTTAACGTAAGTTTCATATTGTGTCACCTATGCTTTAATAATTTCCTGGGGTGTATGCGTAATTAAAAATTAATTTTTTTTTTAAGTTTCTAAGTTTTTAAGTTTAAGTTTCAGTTATGTATGTTGATTTTGTATGTATATGGATGTATTTTGTATCATTAAAATTTATGCTTTCCTTTTTGTCCTTAGGAATTCTGTTAAGAAGATTGACAAAACATATTTAAATTCATAACATTTACATTGACTTACATGCATACTCATTGTCTTATCTGAATTGATCACTGAATCCTTAATATCATTTCGTACCAACAAAATAAAGAACTTATGTCATTCAGATATAATCAAGTTTATTGATGTTTATTGGTATAAAGTTTTGCATAGTGACAATTATGTTTTTCCAGATTTTTGGGGAGTACATGATCAGTAATTTAATAAATATATATTGCAGATTAAACTTTTCTTAAATTTCAAGAATGTCGTAGTCTTTCTTTTTTCATACTTCAGCTGATTTTGCAGAAATCCTTATGCCTGCAAGGGCATCTTGTTTTTTTTTTCATCTTACTGTCCAAACCGGCGCATATTTCTTTCTCGAATTTCATTGGTTCATACAAATGGCGTGTCAATGTTTATTGGTGAATGAAACGCCACTCATGCTAAAGGCTGCTAATTAACTGAGCTTATTGGCTCGATTTTTGCCATGCCATGTGATCATCCGGGTATTTTTCGACTTTACATTTGCACGCTGTTCGCATAATGGTATACTATCAGCAGTACCGAAGAAACCCACTTAGATTTGCAAAAGTTTATTGATCAATGTGGAATATATTCAAAAGAAGATGTACACTTCCAAAACCGAAAGTAAAGGGTAGATAATTTATCTTACAATGATTCTACAGTGTTCATTCTTTTCTGAAAAAAAGTTTACAATGATTTGTAAAAACAGTGTGTGAAAAGGAATGCTTTTGTTTCTTGGAAAATGTTTGGGATTCTTATAAGCCTTTCTAAATACAAAAGACTGTTTGTTTCATTTCACTGTTTGTGATATCTTAAAGTATCTATTTAAATTTAATGTTCTTTTGTTATAATTAATGTTTATATAGATGTATTTTGTATCATTAAAATCTACGCTTTCCTTTTTGTGCTTGTGAATTAGGAATTATATTAGGATGACAGGCAAGACATATTAAATTTATAAATTCGTAACATTTACATTAACGTACATGCATACTCACTGAATCCTTAATATCATTTCGTACCAATGAAATAAAGAACATTATGTCGTTCGTTCAGATATAGTCAAGTTTAATGTTGTTTATTGGTATAAAGTTTTGCATAGTGGCAATTATGTTCTATCCAGATTTTTGGGGAGTACTGATCAGAAATTTGTATTGCGGAAATGATTAAACCTTTCTTAAATTTCATGAATGTCGTTCTTTTTTCATACTTCAGCTGATTTTGCAGAAATCCTTATGCCTGCAAGGGCATCTTGTTTTTTTTTTCATCTTACTGTCCAAACCTACGCATTTTTGTTTCTTAAATTTCATTGGTTCATAAAAAAGCCGTCTCAATCGTGATTGGTGCATAATGCCCGATTTCTACGAAAGGGTGCTAATATAGCCACCTTAACTTCAATAGCGACAGTTTATTGGCTTGATTTCCACCATGTGATCATCCGGGTATTTTTCGACTTCACGTTTGCACGCCGTTTGCATAATGGCAGAAGAAACCGAAGAAACCCACATAGACTTCCACATTGATTGATCAATACTGAATAGATTTAAAAGAAGATTTACACTTTCAAAACCAAAAGTAAAGGGTAGAAATTTATAATTATCTTACAATGATTCTACTGCGTTCATTCCTTTCTAAAAACAAGTTCTCAATGTTTCGTAAAAACAGTGTGTGTAACTTTTATTTTTTGGAAAATGTCTGGGATTCTTTTAAGCCTTTCTAGATACAAAATACCGTTTGTTTCATGTGTGGGCTGTAGTGCTTTTTAAGCTCTGGATACATACAGCTCAGCTCAGTTTCCTCTTCAGCTCCAACAACATACAAGGAATGTCTTGTCTACCCTCTGCCGCCTCTGCATCTCATTTTATGTTTGATGTTTCTCTAGCTATTTCAGCTTATATACTTGTATAGTTCTTGGCTGTATTATCAATGTCCTGAGTTAGGAATGGGGACTTACTATTTACGATAGCAAATTGAAACTTACCTTGATTGGCTGTAAATTCTAAATACTGGACATCTTTTAACGCAAATTTCTGTTCTCATTTATAGTTTAGGTCATATTTTTCATAATCCTAATCTTTGTTTACTTCTTGTGTTTGGGAAGTCTTTTCATAATTAGGAAGATTGACCGTACATACGTAATCATAGTGATATCTGAAAGCATATAAATTTGATGTTATCTTGTTCATTAAGTTTATTAGGAGTTAATGTAAGGTTCGTATTGTGTCAGTTATGCTTTCATAATGCCCTGCCGTGTATACGTAAATTTATTGCTTTTTAAGTTTCTGAATCAATTTTTATAATCTTTTCATGAAATTTAGTTCAGATAATGCATGTTTTTAAATTAAACAGATGGCAATGACATATTGTCACTCGAACTAAAGCACAAAGTCCTGTTTTCAGTTATGTATGTTGATTTTGTATGTATATATAGATGTATTTAGTATCATTAAAATCTACGCTTTCCTTTTTGTCCTTGTGAATTAGGAATTCTGTTAGAAAGATTGACAAGACATTAAATTCATAACATTTACATTGACTTACATGCATACTCATTGTCTTATCTGAATCCTTAATATCATTTCGTACCAACAAAATAAAGAACATTATGTCATTAAGATATAATCAAGTTTATTGGTTAATCAAGTTTTGTATTGTGACAATTATGTTTTTTCCAGATTTTTGGGGAGTACATGATCAGAACTTTAATAAATATATATTGCGGATTAAACTTTCCTTAAATTTCAAGAATGTCATAGTCTTTCTTTTTTGTAATGACAGTTTATATATTTTTCAGTAATAATCATTCAGCTTGATTGTACAAACAGTTTTTTATGAAAAGCTAAAGAATGACATAAAGAAAAGCTCATTTTCTTCTTCGATTTTGCAGAAATCCTTCTGCTTGATAGGGCATCTTTTTTATGTTTTAAACTTTAGATATTTGCTATCAGTAGCATTTTTGGTATTTTTTCAATGAAGTTGGTTCTATTTTTCTCAGCTGTGTCATTTTTTCTGAGATTCTAGTGAATTTTTCAGCCTTGATAATCTAGAACTTATCTTTTCAAATTTAATCAGAACGCCAGAAGAGTGTGGCTGTATATATTTTTCATTACTAAAAACTGCATGTTTGCATTTACATGTTGTTTTTTGGCTGCTCAGAAACACCATAACTTATAAACTGCATGTAAAAGACGCTTTGAGGGTTTCAAGAACTTATGTTTGATTTCCTTGTCATGCTTATATTTCCTCAAAAGTTGTTTTTATATAAACTTTAATCTTTTCTTGAATCAACATTTTTAAGAAAATAAAATATGAAGAGTTTTTATGAAAGATTTTTACAGGAAAAACGGAAACTATGAATATTTGCGAACCTTCTTTCTTGTAAAGGTTCTGTTAACGAAATTATTTTGTATTATATGAAAGAAAGCACTGTCTCTGTTACATTACAGTGGTTATTGTGTTTCCCAATATACCAGTAATTAAAATGAGGGCTGCTGTTGAAATACTTTAGACAATTAACAAAATACAAGTATTTCTCTGGGCAATTAACATCGTTCATCTGATATCCATCGCCCAAGATTGCGATCGCCTCCTCGACATTTTGGTCGCCTCCTCGACATTTCGGTCGCCTCCTCGACATTGGGATCGCCTCCTCGACATTATGACACCACGACACTACGATCGCCTCCTCGATATTACGATCGCCTCCTCCCTCTGCGCCTCAACATCACGACCGCTTCCTCGCCATGTCGATTTTGACTACGATCTAATTTTAAAAGGAGGAGGAGTAGGAGTCCACGGGTGTTTTAATACGGTATTCGCTATCGCTGCTACCGTAATAAGAACTTACTCTGTGGTTAGCGGAATTTTTCCTTTTTTCTTCTTTTATTTGGTCGTAGTTGTCATCCAGTTTGTCTTTCTCTGATCGTGACAGAGTCTGGAAGTATCTGTGGCAGGCTTATATAAAAATTGATATACATTGCGTTATTAGTTTTTCAGATCAAGAGTATTGTTATTATAGATTTGAACACGAATTATCAGCCCAACAAAAATTATTTTAACATTCCTCTGTCAAGATAGATGATGAAACACAGCGATTTTGAACTCAAAAACGGTTGCAAAAAAGGTGCCATACTTCGAATAGTTGGCAAAGGGAAGTCGGACGAGTCATGAAACTTGTCTTTTATTATCGTGACGATATCATTAGTCTCGGAAATGTTATGGGACGGATTAAATTAAAGACACAAAAGACATGATGATATATTTTTTGGCACGCAATATTGTAACATTGGCACATATGTTTGGCTGACACACTTTTTCCATCAGAACATTTTGATGGCCTGGGAAATTCAGTAAAAATGAAAGAAATTACCACCAACTTTTCTCCATCTCCATCTTTATAAGCGTCGTGAATCATTTGCTATGTATCCCAGTTAACACACGACGTCAACACAACGTTGCTTTATGGTTGTTCTAAGGTCGTAACCAAAAACGACCATTAACGACGTCCGGAAAACGTCAGGGAAAAGAAAACATTTCAAAATCCTATAATGGTTGAAAGCTTATATCGTGACTAGAGTGGTACATACTGTAATTTTGTGTTTATTATTATTATTATTATTATTATTATTATTATTATTATTATTATTATTATTATTATTATTATTATTATTAAACATATATTTGGCTTCCATAAAGTACAATATGGTTATTCTGCCTAAGATAAAAATACAATTATATATAGATATAAAATATTTATAGTATATAAAAACTTTAAAACCGCTATAAGAGGTAATTGGGTGCGACACAGCTAAGGAAAAGCAAACAAAAACATACAAGAACCAGCGTAAAACAAAGAAAAGTTATGCTAGAGGACTTAAAAAAACACTAAATAGTAGTTGGTAAAAAAAATAAAAAAAAAAAAATAAATAAATAAATAAATAAATAAATAAATAAATAAATAAATAAATAAATAAAGAAGCTAAATAAGCTATTCTTTGGATAAGATTTCACTGAAGGCCATATCAAACATATATTGCTTTGCCTTTTTAACGAAATGTTTATAATCAACCTCCGATCTCACATTTTCCGGAAGGCTATTAAACACTATGGCAGATTTGTTCTTAAAGGTGTTTTGGTACACATCATCCTTCAATTTAAACGTATTATTTGCATTGGAACGCAAACTTCGTTTGTTTCCAAGCCACTCAAGAGCAAGATATTCAGGCGAGCTGTCATCATAAATTGATTTATGGCATATCTTAACCATGGATAGCTTTAAACGTTCCTGTATTGGTAACCATTTGAGAAAAGATACTACGTCTTTTGTTGTAGCGTATTTCTTGAGAACAAAACTGGCAGCAACATTTTGAACTTTCTGTAATCTCTTCAATTGGTATTTCGGAATATTATTGAAAATAACATTTCCATAGTCTAACCTGGATAAAATGAGCGCTTCAGCCAAACACTTCCTCACATGAAACGGTGCTAAACGTTTTAGCCGCTTCAAGGTAGCAATCGTTGCATAAGACGACTTTACTATGTTATTGATGTGAGTGGACCAAGTAAGATGTTCATCAAAAGTTATTCCTAGAATTTTTATATCAGCGACTCTTTCTATCTCAGTAGTGTTGCTGTAAACGGCGAATACATCATTTTTGGAGAGGTTGTGTATCCGACTCAACTGACCAGTTGAAAACATGATTGTTTTGGTCTTCTTTGCATTAAATACTAGATTGTTACGTTTCGACCATTCTAACACTGCATCAACATTTCTTTGTAACGAAGCTGCTGCCTCTTGCACTCGACTCACTTTACAATGAATGTAAAAATTAGTGTCATCAGCATATTGTATAGTGGCTGTGGAAGTATTTGCAGATAGGTCTGATACGTATATATTAAATAAAACAGGACCAAGTATTGATCCCTGAGGGACTCCATATTTGACCAGCAGGAGGTTAGATACGTTTTCATCAATTTGTACATACTGATTTCGATTAGATAAGTAGTCGGCTAACAAACTGATAAAGGCAGGTGACATGTTCAGTTTGGTTAGTTTGTTAATAAGAATATTGTAATCCACTGTATCAAACGCTTTTGAATAATCGGCAGTTACGGAAAGTGTCACTTCTCCTCTCTGCATGGATTTGACGATATCATCTTTCAATTTTAAAAGCAAAGTGATGCACGAGTGACCTTTTCGAAATCCTGACTGAGTTGGAGTATAGATTCGATATTCTTCAATGTAGTCACAAAGTTGAGTTAGTATTATCTTCTCGAAGATTTTTGACATCACCGGCAATATTTATATTGGTCGAAACTCTTCCGGGCGTGTTGCATTAGGTATCTTGAAACTCGGTTTAATAATATTACGGATTGTGCGCCATACATCTTTCGATCGATTGGTTGACAAAGCTTTTTGATAAAAGGTTTTCTTGGTTTGTTTTATCACCTTTTTTAGTTTGTTTCTTATATCGCAGTTATGTTGCTTAATGTTCCTCTCATCTGAAGATTTTAATTCAGCTCGAAGTTTTTCAAGCTGTTCTTTCGTGGATTTAATTTTTCATCTTTCATCCACGGTGCCGGTGGACGAGTAAATCTACACTTTTTCAACGGAGCGTGACTATCGATACAAGATTTGATAAGTTCATTGAGAACATACAGTTGGTCGTCCGGATCCTCAAACATATCTATCAGAGAGAAAGGTAACATTTTAAAGTTTATCCCATTAAAACCATTTATTTACTTACAGTCAATTCTGACGTTCTTTCGACGTCAAAAGAACGTTGCATTTTGTACTCCGGCATGTATTCGGCCTTATGCTATCAAAATCATTTATTTACTTACAGTCAATTCTGACGTTCTTTCGACGTCAAAAGAACGTTGCATTTTGCATTCCGGCATTCTGTATGCAATTTAGTCATCCAGGTAATCATCTTGAAACCCATGAAAAATGTGTCTTCCATTATCTATTCATTTGGATCAAAGGATAGAAGAATGGAAAAGAAACGAAATAGAAAGAAACGAAAAACGATGGCTTTTGAACTGTACACTCCAAACAGTTTAAATCGATGTTTTAAAAAGCAAGCAAAAGTTATATTACGTTGTTTTTTTTCATTTCGTCATTTCGTTCTTTTCCATCTTAACCTATTCGAAATGAAGATAGTGATTTTAATAATAGTCAAATACTATAGCATAAGTCAAGGCGCCATAGTGTAGTGGTTATCACTCTCAGAAATCATGCGAGAGGTCGGGTTCGATTTCGGTGGCTTTTCTTTTGTTGTCATTACCTTTCGTCGTTAATTTGCTACAATGTCAATGCAACGTTGTTTTCGGTCTTTTCACCGTTGCACAACGTCCGTGCAACGTCATTTTTGGTTATTTTTAATCGTCGTTTTGACGTCAAAATCCGACGTTGTTTTGCTGTTTCCATTTCGGCCATTAAACAACCGTCAAGCGACGATGGAATGCGACGTCGAAACAACGTCGAAACAACGTCTTTGTGCTTACTGGGATGAATTTAAATTCTTGAGTAGAGATTTTAAAAAATAACTAAAAAACAAATTGGGAATAAATTGTGGCATTACTTACAGAAAGTTCAACAGGCAAAGTTTCTTGTCTGGATGTATTGTTGCTATTGGCAGATCTAACGTCATCTAATGCTGCTGTCAACCCATCTATCATGGCCTGCTGCTTCTCTAAAGTACACTGCAACGTGTCTAACTTCTTATAAACTGGTCACTCATGTTGACTATTGCTCTAAAAAATATAGTCAAAAATATAAACAATAAACAAAAAGAAACGACACTTTACCTTTTATCCTCTTTTATCTTTTAAGTCAGCGAAAATAAAAAGAATTAGAACCGAGAGGATATTCTTTATCTCTATTACTTGTTACCATTTTACTCTATTTGTGAGTTTATGATTGAAACTTTCTCGTTCATTTGGAAATTGCTTTTGATCAGTCCGTAGGGGCTTTAACAGAAATTTCAAAAAGGTACGAAACGAAATACATAGGTAAACCAATAAATAGTCTTTATTCAACTTCACCATTACAATTTAAATTAGCATAAGAAAATATCGAAGAAAGGTGTTAGTAGTGGATACAGAGCAAAGCCAAACTGTGTGGAGTAATTCAAAATTATTTTTAGGAAAGAAAAAAAGAAGGAGCACTTAGTACTTATGAGAGTGAAAGGGAACTTACAAGGTTTGACTGGGAGTACTATGTTGCTTAAAAATGAATTAAGCAGTAATGCAAAAATGAATCAACGGTGTTCCATGACCATAATGTTAACATGTAGCAGAAATGTGATAAAAATGAAATGTGATAAAAACTCAAAAACTAAACAATTGATTAAATAATCAAACAAAATGAAATGGCTGTTAATTCTTTTCAAGTTCTTTTTCCAAGAATTCAATAGCGGTTTTCAAAGTGTATCTTTTAGCAGTTTCAGCAGCTTTCATTTTTCTTCCTAACTCAAACAAGATCTCAATCTGACCGATAAGCCTGGCTTTTAAGTTCTGTTGAACCAAATTTATGGAAATGATAACAAATACTAATGGAAAAATAGTCGTGTCGGCTCAATCAACCAACAAAAATTCGACTTTTTATTTTAAAGGGAAAAGTCAATTGCTTTTGAGGGATGTAAGTACAAGGACTGTGTCTGCTGACCTACTCATTCAATCTACCGATGTTTTTAGATTAATGACAAAGGAATCAGTAACTATCGACATGTGAGTTGTAGTAGAATATAATGACCCCTTAGAATATTTTCACCCGCCGTGGTTTACGCTTATGACTAACCCTAATCCTAATTTTAACCCTGACCCTAACCCTAACAATAACAAAGAAAACCTAACAAGTCATAAGCGTGAACCACGGGGGATGAAAATATTTTTTCTAAGGGGTCATTATTAGTAGTACGAGTCAGTTTTTCCTCAAAACACACATTTCTTATTCGTAAAGTCACTTGTAAACTGATGTGCAAAGAAATGATTTTTTTATGAAAAGTGAAATTAAGGGAAATTGTGATAATAATACATAGGAAAGACCTGGAAAAGTATAAATATCAACAAAAAATAAAAAGCTTGAATGACTTTTGAACTACAGGTGTAGTTTGAACTATCTACAGACGTAGCTTTGCAAGTCTTTCCTATGTATCTTTTTGATTTAGACAGTATTATTCACACACATTTTAGGAAACAGGTCTGCCATTACTACTTTGGGTTTGCCTATATACATTTATAATTTGAGTATGTAAAATAATGTGATGAAAAGAGGAATCTGTATAAAAATTTGAAAATAAGTACTAATGAAATAGCTTATAAATCATAAGCTGGTTATTTCCAAAAAATTGCTAAAAGATATTTCCTATAAAGATCGTTCAATTTGTCCACTAATTGTGTAAAATATGATTCATCAAAATCAACTTTCACTATGATCAACCCCTTAAAAGTATATACAATAAAAAAACATAATTTGAGTTGAGATAAGCCCATAGCTAATTGTACTTGAGAAAAGTAGCCAAAATGGCAAACTTTCTTCAAATGCAAAACATCATCTTTCTTGCAAATATAAAATTTATTATCTTTTAGGAGATCCTGTGGGCTCAAATGTCGTTTTGTGTATGGACATTTGATTTCAATTAGTGCCGGTTCAACAGAGCTACCATCAATGAGTAAGCCATCTGGACTTGCACCAAGCCAAAACCAATATGGTTGTACAACAATCCCAGTTTCTCTTATCATCGAATTTCTCTTTAGTTTATATGTCAAGTAGTCAAAGAATTTTGATTTGGCAACACTTTCATATGATTTTCCATATTGCATAGCCTCCTTTGCAAATTTTGGAATTTTCTTTGAAACACTTTTTAAGGATGATGCAAGGGTTTCGAAGTTCCTTTTTCTAATAAAGATTTTATGAGCTTCAGATGATGTATATCTGTGCGCACGTTCAGCCTGCCATGTATTGTTCTTGTCTTGACCTATCGTTCAAGTGTTTCTGGGAAAAGGTTAGCTTATCCCAATTTGTTGGAATGGTTAAATGACTTCTATTGACCAATTTGTAAGGAATGCTTATGTCAACAACATCTCTCTTTACACTTTTTGACAAAAATGAACAAACATTATAAACATTATTTCAAAATCAGCATCAAAAATCTCCAGTGATACTATAGTGGAGAACCAATGATAAACTCTCCAAAATTTTGTTGAATTGGTGTTTATGACATGAGCAAATCCAATTCTACGATCTCTTTGGCTCAGTCGCTCTTTGAGTTTCAAAATGTTCTCAACCTGTAAATTTTGAACCAAACGTAGATGTTATGCCCTTTTCCTCTTACTTTCACCATGAATGGAAGTGTGAGAAACAGGTAATGGATATTTCTGCTTATCACTTGGTATACCCCATTGCCTTTTTCTGCTTGTACACGATACTTCATTGGGTATAATCTTGAGTTGGTGTAAAGAATAGTCAGCAAGTTGAAAAAGCAGAGCCATCACATGGTTGCAATACCCAGATTAAGCAGCTGGACATGTGCAATATACTTTAACCACTTTGCTTGTTTTTATATTGATAATAACATTCATAGTTCTTGTTTCCTGCTTCATACTGGCTCTACATTTACCTTTCATTGTTGAGCAGTTTTGTAAAACTATCATTAGAACAAAGATATCTCTCCTCCATAAATTTACGTCCCCTGTCCCTACTGTTTTTCCCACTTTTTAGTCTGTAATTCCTCTATTTCTTTAATTGTGAAAAGTGGAAGAGAATCCAGAGATATTCCCCATTCGGGATCTTTTTCCAAAATAATTTCTATTTCACATTCTTCAGTCACCAAATAGTTCAAAATAATCTCTTGTTCTGTAATTAAAGGCGTCTCAGCCATTTTTTAAAGTTTGTTTACTTTTCGATCACACTCCGCCTTGTTTTCATGTAAAAAAAATTATTTCGGGAATCCCGTATAAAGAACGACCTCCACTCAACAAATATTGTACGCGCGGACACTTACTGGCGATTTTGCAACATTTACTGTTGAATTGCGACACGTACTGGTGATTTTGCGACATTTACTGGCATTTGCGACATTTAGTGGCAGTACAAGTGTTGTCCTAAAACGTTTCGTTCTATATATGTTGAATTTGTTGTGCCCCAATTTGTAATAAATTGCCCTGATTGGTAACACCTGACCTAATTTGTAATAACTTTCGCCTCAATTTGCAACACCTGCCTTAATTTGTAATAAACCTTGCCCGAATTTGTAATAAAAAAGCTGTCCCAATTTTTGATACAATCTTGCCCTAAATTGCAATAAAAAATCTGCCCCAATTTATAATACAATCTTGCCCGAATTTGTAATAAAGAAGCTGTCCCAATTTATAATACAATCTTGCCCTAAATTGTAATAAAAGAGCTACCCCAATTTGTAATACCAAGTTGCCCCAATTTGTAATAAAACAGTTTTTTAAAACTACTTTTTAAAATTAATTAAATTAGTTTGCCTTAAGGAAAATATGAGAGGACTTAGGAAAGAATACTGATGGCTACCAGAGGAACAAAATTTTGTAAATTCTACAATTTTTTGTAAAATGTGTTATCTATGAAAACGTTTTGGGGAAGATGGTAGAACACGTTTTATGAAGGATTATTTAACTAATAAACAATAACAAGATATATTTGCACATTTGAAATATTTGCTATTTGAATCTAGGCACCTTTTAAATAGAAATGTTTTAAACACTGCTACAAAGTAGTGCCATATTTTTTCAGAAAAAATTGTTTTCTCCCGTAAGTCTATGAATAAAAAAATCCGTGAGCAGTGAAACCAGAAACTAAATCGATGGATATAGAAATACAAAACAAAGGTATTTTTAAGACAACTAACGAATAAACGAGTTCTCTTCATAAAAGTACGAAAAGAGATAGAATAACATCAAACTTTAGCTCACTTTAGCTCTATTCAAATTTATATTCTATTCTCGTGAATCGCTTTGTGTTTTACATAAAGATGATGTCTGACTAACCACCCACATTATCGGACAGAAAGTGTTTGAGAAAAGATCATGAAAATTTTGACTTACGGAAACATTCCGTCACCTTGATATTTTGTTGCTTTAAGTCACTATAATTAATTATCATAATTAAGTTGGAATTTCTTTACTTTTCATTGGCGAAGAATTAGCCCGATATTTTTCTTGTCCCATAAGGTAACTCTCGCTCCTATTCGTGTGGTCAAATTCTTAGATAGTCGGTTTCATTGTTTTAATATAACTACACTGACAATTTTACAAGAGTCAACATGAGAACTCTAAGGCAATTATTTCAGAGTGCCTGTGGCGACTCTTTTTGCGAGTCATTTTGACTCCCTTACAAGTATCCTCTTTTACTCCTTTAAGCTTCTCTTTACCATGAATGACTCCCTTTCAGTTCTCAAAAATGGCGATATTTGTGACTCTCCAAAGGGAGTCATTTGAAAATGACTCTCTTACGATTCTCATTTCGTGACTCCCGTTTGAGTATCATTTTGAATTAATGCTCAAACTAGAGTCATTTTGTGATCCCCTTAACAGCTTCAATCCGCTATGAATCCCTTCAGAGCATCATTGCGTTGATATCAAATGACGCCCTTCTGGGCATAATGTGTTAATATTAAATGATCCCCATTCCAGTATAATAATATTGAGGCACTTCTCAGCGCTCGGTCATCTTGCTGATCTTACACCTGCATTTCATGGTGATTTCAAAATAATTAAGAAAACAATGCCACTTACTCGAAATTATGTATTGATCTTTTCATACAAAGACTATGAATATACACATACAAAAACGTTTATGAAAACGCAAATTGCTTATATACAAACTTGGATATTTCTTAACAATAAATATTTTTTGACTGTTTTTTAATTTCTACGATATACAATATTTCTTTTATATATATTATAATTCGATTGTCTCCCCCACTTTTCAATAAAATGTAGACCAAGAATGAAGAAAAACCACGAAGAAAGTTTCACGGCGCAAATTTTCGTTAATTAATATTTCACTCGTGAGAATACAAAGAAACACAAAGAAAAATTGAATTTTGGATTGCAGATTAAATAAGATAAAACTTTTCAAAAATTACGTCACATACAGCGGAATAATGACGTTTACAAATGAAATATGTAATATCATGAATGTTATGACTTTCTCTTAGTTCAATTAAGAAATCTGCTTCACCATTATCAACATTCATGGAACAGTGCGGCTCAAAAAACTGATCATCAACATCTTCATTATCACTACTACCACCAGCAAAATTATTGTCACTTGCATTGATATCTAAAAGTCACTTCGAGTGTATCATTCTCCAAACTAAGTCTTCATGTTAAACTTTGATGTTTTTGCACAGCTCTTTTGATTTTTAAATTTTAATACACATCCAGAAATATTGCATTGAATAGCGAAGTTGCCCTGCATTGCATGAAAGTTCCGAAAATGTTGCAAGAGCCATTTGTAATTTAGAAGAGCAATCAAATTTACCGGAACATTTCATAATAAGAATCTAAAGAAAAAGTAATATACTGTAAAAATTAAAGCTTTCACAAGTAACCAAAATATAATAGCTAATCATTCAAAATCATTTAACTTTCCCCCAAATACTTTCATTTGAAGTTTATGGTTGATAAAGGAAAAACAGCGTACTTATAACATATTTAGTTAATGTCTGCATAGCCGACTGTGTATTTTGGGCCATAATCAGTGTTGTTTTTTTGTTCTTTAAAAGAAACTTGAGGAGTAAGCAAGCTAACTTATCATATAGAATATTAATAGTCGATTATTTAAGAACAAGAAAATAAACGAAAGAAATTGTCAGTCACAGGGACACATTCAATTTCGTCAAGAAAGGAATCCAAGATTCATACAACTACGTACCTCCTAATATGAAATATGTATATGTTACCAATGAAACCAGTGAACCAGTGAAGTTGATGAATTATAGATGGTTTTTTTTATTCAATGCCATCGCGCGGTCGCATTAAAAAAGTTTACAATTTTTGTGATTATAAAGGAAATATCTATAAAAAAGAATAATTATTTAGTAAATAGCAAAGAAGTTCCCCCTAAGAGTTAATAACCGTATCTTTGTTGTTTAAAAGTGTAAAATCTTTTATACCGTTTTGTGACATCTGAGGCTCTGGGAATTGCTTACTTAAAAATTTTTAATACGTGCGAAAAAGTGCCTTTGCTTTTCGATTTGACTCTCCAATGAGCATCAAAATGAGTCCCTTAAAGAGCCATTTAACTTACGATCACTTAAAGGAGTTAAACTGATTCCCTTCAAGGTGGTCATTTTAAGGAAGTTGAAATTGACACCCCTTATAAGGAAAATAACTCCCTTAAGATGCTCTCTGTATCATCTAATTTACTCTCTTAGGTTATCATAGTTCAATGACTCCCTGTTAGGAGTCGCAATGACTCCGCTAAAATTATCAGTGTAGGTAACATAATTACAAATATTGATTCATTTTTTCTACGAAGAATAATTTCCCTTCTTGCCACTATTATTCCATTATCATGTTCAAATATTTGTGCCTGGGCTCAAACAACAAAATGCAAAAATGAAAGTTATTACAAATTGGGGTAACTTGGTATTACAAATTGGGGCAGCTTTTTTATTACAATTTAGGGCAGGTATTACAAATCGGGACAATTTATTACAAATTGGGGCTCAATAAATTAATGTGTAAAAATCAGAAAAAAGTTATATGAATGTCACGGATGGTAACAGTGTTATGATGATTGGTATTTAAATTCTGGGAAGAATAAAGCATTGAATCAGTGTGATTTCAGAGCAAAAGCGAAAGTTCATTATTATCATTTAAAAGCCAGGCTGAAGACTCATTTTTATTCTACATCCTGATATTGTAGCCCAACAACGTATATATACAGCCGTATACAGCCATATAAAGGAAATCATTTTTTCTGCAAGTAAAAACTTGATGTCGTCTATACGAAAAGAAGTTCACAAAATCAATTACGTATATTTTTTTATAATATACATGATTGAGACGCCAATAACTTGAAAGGATCTGGTCGAGTGTGCTTCCTAGATATTCGTTTAATCTCAAAACAGAAACATAATTTACAATGGATGAATTTCATGATCACGTATATTGTTTTGGTACTGTATAACGATACTTCATTTAGTAAAAATAAATATAATTCTCAATTTTCCTTGCGAACAACAAACAGAAATGAAAACTCATTCTTAACAGTCTGTAAATTAAAAACACTACAGTGCTGTGCAAGTCAAGTCAGAACATAAACTTCTGACTTGGTTATAGATGTATATTTTCACGTTACCAAAATCTGTTTTATGTTTGTTTTTCATTTGAGGTTTAGGAAGGTCATTCATCACATCGACAGAATGTTTAGGTATTCTTATTCTGAAGAAATAATGTGTGAATATAATTTTTTCAATCGGAGATGTTTATTCTGAATACTTATATAATGTTTTATTTTATAAATTGTCATTCTAAGCCCTTTTTTGAAAATAAATAAATAAATTTTCCTAAGTTGAAATGCTACTCACAAAATTAATTAGTAGAGATTGGTTCTTGTTCCCAAAGTTTTTAATACTTTTATACTGCAATATTAAAATTAAGTTTCACTCATTTTTTTCTTTTTCTTCGATTTTGTTCTTTTGTAAACTTTTGTAAAAATTTATGATACTTAATCAAAGTTGCCCAAAAATACAGATACATGTATATTTTTTATTTGTTTTTAGGGAAACAAATGTTAGCCTTTCTAAATATAAGGCCTTCGTTCGTTTCATGTATGGGCTTAAATGCTTGTTAAGCTCTGGATTCGTACAGCTCATCTAAAAAATGTCTGTCTACTCTGCACCACTTATGTTCGATGTTTTTCTAGCTATGTAAGCTTGTACTTACACTAGTGTTATTCCTGGAAATGCAGTATTGATATTAAAATAATAATATGTATGTCATTTAGCCCAATGTTATCAACTTCTTGTTGATTAACCTTTCAGTTTCTGAGTTATAAATGCCAATATACAGGGTGGTACCGTATTTCTGATAAACGCCGCCCTCTATCAAACGCCGCATTTATGAACGTCTTGAAAGCAGGCTAATATATATGTATATATACTTTCAAAGGTCAAAATCATTGTTTACCTTTTTCGTTTGCAAGGTTGGGAATTCCGTTTGTAATTAAGACAACTATTTCAGAAGATTAACTCATTTGAAAGTCGGGACATCCTTCTTCCCGGGCACAGTGTGCACAATTAAGTTTCGCATAGTGTCAATAACACTTTCACAATGCTAATCAGAACAATAATGTTATGTTGTTGTTATGTCATTTCAATCTTTTTTCGAATTTCTTAAACAATTTTTGTAAACAGTTCATGACTGTCAATTAACATCAAGAATGTTTGTAAGTGAATGCCATATTGTTAATCAAACTGAAATTTATGATTTCAGTTTATGTTGCTTTTGGTATTTTGGTTAAAATATCCATCATCCATACATGTCGTTATTTGGTAAGAAAATTGACTTTTCTGAAACTAATGCCAATGGATGCAAGCGAAAAAAACACCTTTCTAAATGACAGTTATCTTTCACAAAAGCATATTTGAATGTGCTAAGAAATGGAATGATGTGAGGGGAAGAGAATGGAGGGCTCTATGGGGATTTCCTGGCAGATGAGGCTGTTCCAAATAAATCATTCCAAATAAATGGCAGAATTTAGTTTGACAACAAAGAAGGAAGTTAGACCTGTGAGTGTTGGAATGACAGAATATGATAATTGTTACAAACAACGGATATTCAATAAAAATAAAGTGTCTATAACACCAGCATGTTGACAAGTGTTACCATGTGCAAATGTAAGTCAAAACCAACAATCCATGTATAAAATGAACGAATTATGTCGTGTTTGTCTTCATGTGCTGAATGCCATGAAATCGAATATAATAACGCAGAAATAACCAACAAAAAATGTGGTTAAATGATGTCACAAGACTGGTATAAATTTTCTGCCGCAGGAGATTTGAATTAAATGGAAGGATCGTGATGGTACGAACATTAAGAGGATGACAATCTCCTTGATTTCATTGATGACTACTGATTTCGTTTACCTATATACATTCAATAATATAATACTTTGACGTACTTACAGCAATATTTAAAAGAAGAAAAATACAGTCGATCGACGTTGTTAATATCAAATTCAAAAGTGTATTTTATGCAAAGTATGTAGAAAAATGATATCCGCACCAGCCATTAATTGCCTCACAAAATAAAAAGCACTGCTACACTATTAGATAAACATGCAAAATTCAACTTCAACAAACAAATCAAACTTGCCTCTTCTTTTTGCAATTGACACAGTATTTGTTTCTATAATAACTGATGTACTGTGGCTCTGTTACAAGTGATTTTTCACAAAGTAATTTATTCTGAGACGGCGCTTGATCAGCAATTATGTAAGAATGAACTTCTGCTTTATCAAAAAGATTGATTGTTGACACTTCTTTGAAGGAGCAGGAATCAAGAAACTCCTTCCTTTTCTGTTTAAAAATTTTTAAATCCTTCCAGAATTCGTCTCCATACGATTTAATTTTCGACCATAATGTTCTATTGAAGTGATTATACAGCATTACATCACCTGCATTCCAATCTCGAATCTTTTGTTTGCTTTTCTCTGACACAGTGCTATTTCTAAGCAATCGTGAATTTTGTTTTACATACAAAACATCTTCAAAATCCCAGCAAAACTCTTTCATTAGTAAAACTAAACTTTCATCAAAATATTCTTTTATAAGAACCAAATCAAATTCTCTTGCCAGTTTCTGGATATACGTTGTGACGTTTTGGTTCTTTCCACCGAGATCGAACAACATGCCATTTTGTGCCAAATTCAATTCTTCTTTCCTTATTCCCAATTTTTTGAAGTTCTGAACTGCAGTGAAAGGATTTTTCAAAAATTCCTCAAAAGCCAACAATTGAAATTCTATGGAGTCATTTCCTTTGACTACTTGTTTAAAAATATCGTCAAACCGAAAATATTTGTACGCGCTTTCAAAGTGGGTTACTGGATCTCTTAATATGGTAATGTATTTAGAATTGTTTGACATACAAGAATCCATTTGAATTTTGTTATACCTGAAATGCAAATGGAAGAGAAATTAAAAGATGTATTTTGTGGAAATAAAGAAATCCCGCTCATATTTCTAAAATCTCAAAGAAATGAACTTATATGGATGTGCATATGCGTTTGGACTCACACAGCATGATTCAAAATAACATTTCCTTTCTTTTCTCCAAGAAGATCTTGAGCCACGTATATTTTGTTAAATAAAGATGGCCAACCAAATCTGTTTCGATTAGGACCTGGTACAACGACGCGTAGATTATTAAAATCTGCATATCGATTCAGTATGTTGGTCATTGTGCTGCTTCCAGTCTTGTGGGTTTTTAGAAAGACGATATGTTTTTGCTTTCCATGACATCTGAAATTATTATTTAAAGATTAATTAATTGCAATCGAATAGTTTAATTGCAAACTCGTAACTATTAATGATATTCCGATGAAAGAGATTAACAGATCGCAGTGATAGAAAGTGTATAGAGATCCCATTCTTCAATCTACCAATTTTATAAAATGGATCAGTTTGCAGTAACTTTTCAGTCCTTTCTCTACCATCTTTTGCTATACTTACTTACTTGCTTACTAGTTCCTCTGCCAAAACACATTTCATGAAATGGAAAAATGATTATTCCCATGAGTTTATGACAATTTGTTTCAATGAAATACAAAGCATTACCCTTAATAGGCAGATTGCCTCTCCTATGTTGGATTATTGGGTTCCTTCTAATTATCGAGAATGAAAACTGTCCAAAAAAACTCAATTTAAAGAAACAAATCAAAGATACCTTTTCTTGTTGCAATTGACACAGTATTTCTTTCTATAATAACTGATGTACTGTGGTTCTGTTACAAGTGATTTTTCACAAAGTAATTTATTCTGGCTTGTCACGTTGCTTCCAATCCGATAAGATTTAACCTTTGATCTGTCATAACGATTAAATTTTGCCACTTCCTTGAAGGAGCAGGAAGTAAAAAGCTCCATCTTTTTCTGTTTAAAAATTTTTAAATCTTTCCAGAATTCGTCTCCATACGACTGGATTTTCGACCATAATGTTTTATTGAAGTAATTATACAACATTACGTCACCAGCATTCCAATCTCGAATCCGTTGCTTAGTTTCTTCAGTCATAGTGTCATTGCTCCAAAATCGTGAATTTTGTTTTATATACAAAATATCTTCAAAATCCCAGCAAAATTCTTTCATTAGTAAAACTAAACTTTCATCAAAATATTCTGTTATAAAAACCAAATCAAATTCTCTTGCAAGTTTCTGGATATACGTTGTGACGTTTTGGTTCTTTCCACCGAGATCGAACAACATGCCATTTTGTGCCAAATGCAGTACATCCTCCCTCCTTGACAATTTTTTAATGTTTTCAGTGGCAGCGGAAGGATCTTTCAAAAACTCCTCAAAATTCAACAGTTTGATTTCTATGGAGTCATTTCTTTTGATTTCTTGTCTAAAAGCATGATCTAGATGAAAATACTTGTATGTGCTTTCAAAGTGGGTTACTGGATCTCTTAATATGGTAATGTATTTAGAATTGTTTGACATACAAGAATCCATTTGAATTTTGTTATACCTGAAATGTAAGAAGAGCAATTAAAAGATGTATTTTACGGAAGCAGGGAAATCTCACTCAGATTTCTAAAACCTCAAAAAAAATGTACTTTTATGGATGTGCATAATGCTTTTGTACTTACACAGCATGATTCAAAATTATGTTTCCTCTTTTTTTTCCAAGAAGATCTTGAGCCACATATGATTTGCTAAACAAAGCGGGCCAACCAAATCTGTTTCGATTAGGTGCAGGTACAACGACGCGCAGATTATGAAAATCCGCATATCGATTTAGTATGTTGGTTACTGTGCTGCTTCCAGTCTTGTGGGTTTTTAGAAAGACGATGTGTTTTTGTTTTCCGTGACACCTGAAGTCATTGTGAAAGTGGAATGAAGTTGTTTATGATACAGTTATGAATTTATGTATGACATAGCAACATGAGCACAGGACTATCGTAAGTGAGCTATCATCTGTGCAATTTAGGCAAGTGCTAAAGTTTGTCGAGACAAATTCTATATAGATGAGTTTCAAAAAAATACATATTTAGATCTTTTAAAGAAAAACAGACAAAACTGTTCTCAATTGTATAATTAATTGCATTTGAATTTGTTTTTGGCTATCTACTTCTAAAAAATTACAAAAATTATATACCGAACTTTTCCTTCAGCTCTTTTCTGATGAAGTTTGCTTTGGTGATTAGCATTGTTACTAGCTATGTCAAACTGGACACCTGATGCACTTGATACTGAAGGTGAAGTTGATATGATTTCTTCCCGGTTTTTTGCAAACCTAAATTAGAGGATTTTTTCCGTTCAATTGAAGCATCGATCAACCTATTGATGTTGATTTTAGATAGACTTACTGAAAGATTCGGACATAGGTTTGCTGCTTGATTACGTGACTGAATGAGAAGCGCTGTGCTGTAAAGAAATGAATAAAATTGTGTCGGTTTTACTGTTATAGGTCTTTGTAGAATCTGCGTTGTTGACAATTCTCGCTACTCTCCTCATGGACGGGTTTCAAGGGTAGACTTAAAATTAATCTAAACTTACGTAAAGATAGAATGCTCCATAGAAAGTAAAAATAAAATTTACAAAACATTCGAAACGAGTTGCGCATTTAGCTGAATGGAGCAGTGTCGCCTCAATTCCTTTCGTACGATTCAGATCATTCATGGTAGTTGATTTTATTGCACTATTTTTGCTTCTAGGAGCTAATACAGTGTACTTTACAATGAAAAGTAAAGAATAATGAATCTCATTTGGCTCAGGATAACCGGTATGTTTGTTTATCATAGCCTTGCAAGTGAAGAACACGCAATATGAAAGGAAATATAAAATATATTTGTGAAATAAGAACGTGTAGTTAATATTTTCCATTTTTACAAACTTGTATATAAGAGTATTTCCGTGATTGCCTTTCAATGACATGAATCATGACAAAAGCTTCATTTTCATTATTTGACTGATTACTCAGACGTAACTGCGATGCTTAGAAACTCAGACGTAACTGCGATGCTTAGAAAAAAATAGAAAATTCCACATAAGAGGCGCTGCCAAGATGGTGGCCAATAAGCCGCTTGCTTTCATGACGAAACAGAAAGAAGGAAAGTCAGTAATTGTTATGACTTACCAATGATGACATAATGTCATCTAATGATATTTTAATTAAACACCGCTCAAAGGTTCATCATGTAGTCATCATTCATGAAGGTTATATTTTCAACATAAATATTAGTACATAACTTAAAGTTTCATACTTACTGCATTCATCAGATGTACATACAAAACTCATGTAGTCATCATAAAGTTTCTCTTAACAGTTTTAGTACATCAAAATCTATGAAGATGAACCCCAAAACCCAAGAACTCATCTAAGCATGTAAGAAAACGTTGTTCGAGAATTTCGAAGAGATTCGATAAAAGGAACATACCGTAGTTGAAATACTTTATTGTTAGAAAAAAACTTGCGAATACCAAGAAGATGAACGGCCATTTTCTCTTCTGCATCACTGCTAAAAATAAATAAATATAATGATAGAAATAAATATAATAAATAAAATAAATCAAACAAAAATAGATATAGAAATAATGAAAATGAAATAGCAGATAATTAAGTTAATCATTCACTCAACTTTAGTCATTCAGTCAATATTAAAAGTCTAAGTCCGGAATTTCAGACTGAAAGAGGGGAAATGTTACCTACGGTACCTTGTTCTTGTCCCACTGATTTGTGCATCTTGAGGCTATTCATCACTCGATCAAAAAACATGAAAGTCCACCAGAAAATCAAAGCATATTTATCCCACAGATGTTCTGAAGCACTGTTTTTCGTTTAGATGGTTTTTTTTCTTAAAAGAATTTAAAAGTTTCCTCAATTGAAAAACTTCCTCAAAGTAATGAGCGGATTTGAAAACATCCGACCACAAAAAGATACATTTGGATATAAAATCTCGCATTAAGTTTTGGATTAAGTTCCTCCAGTAAGCTCAGTTCAAAGGGTTATAACTACGTTTATCCACACTAGGCATAAATTCACTTTTCAAAGTACAACATTCATTCGATGTTAAAACAGTACAATGATTTTCCAATGTAGTATGACTCCATTAAGTTGTTGATGTCACGATTAATCGTCAATTTAGTACCGGAATTTGATTCTTACTGATTTTAAGAAATTCACTGCACTTGAAATCAGAAATCAAATGATTACAATCAAATGATTACAATCATCAAAAGATCAAAAAGATCAAAAGCTTTGTCTTATACAATGTAAACAATTTTGAAAAAAAGCTTTCCAATTCATATTTAACTGGATACGTTTGACTGCTTAATTTGATGGTCTCTAGTGGTACAACTATCCAAACTCGACCCCGGGACATTTATCTCTTATAACTTCGTATAAAGAGTAAAAAACATGGGACTTAGATTGAACATGAAATTTATAAAAGCGAAGTGCATTCATCAAACAATTTGTGAGACCGTTAACCTTCCCGATGAAAACTTTGTTAAAAGCACGATGAAGTCGTATATCACATGACCCATTGCTGATATGACGCAGTAACCAAATTAAGCGCAAAACAAATAATCCAATCTATCAGTAACGGACATATCCAACCAACAGTTACGATACGATGTACAATCCTGATACTCTGGTAGCAAACCTTGAAAACTTGAAATTCATTCCATAAATCCACCTCCCTCACATATCGATGTTTCTTGAGGCTGAGTACACCATCAAAACACTCGTATTTAACGATCTTGTCATTTATTGGTCATGCTTTTAGCCAAAGGAAGTCTAGTATCTCGGTTCATTCATGTGAACCAGGACAGGTTGTTTTTCGATATTTTATTGAAAATTGATGAAATGAAGTACGGATTTTTGGGCAAGTTTAGGACAAATAGTGTTGTCATCCCATCCTCGTTGATACGTCGAGCTGTCGGAAGACGTCGCTGTCGGTCAAATTATATATATGAGGAAAAGATTGAGTTCGTGTTGATAAGGAAAAGATTGAGTTCGTGTTGTTAATTAGCTCGTTAAGTATTATTACAGTTTTGCGTAACGTTTTGTTTGCAATTATGAAATTTTTTATTTTTTTTAGTGATTAAGATGTGAAATATTTAAAATTGTTTTCGTAGAAGTTTTTGTTTGTTTTTTTTATAGTTTATCAGTGAATAAATGGACCCTTTTGTCCGTCCCGCGGCAATCCAAAAACCGGAGGAGGAGTAAGTATCTCGTACCTTCATCGAGTTATTTCAACTTTATCTTCATTTAAATGTTTAGGGGCTGAAAATTGTCCCAGCATTTTTTGCATTGCCATCGTCCTATGAGATTTTGTCCCTTGTTGCCGGAATGAAAAATCACCCCAGATTTTTATGTCATAGTTTATACATAAATTTTAATTAATGCGCACGGAATATTATCCCGTCCCGGCTAGACGAGTCATTGTGATCATATGAAAAAAAACAACTCACTTCGGGCGACATCCCGGCAAAAATAAATGAGATCTCGCTTGGCTGGGATGGGGTGAATATTTTTATTTTCCATAATGATCAGAAAAATAAACACAGCGAGAATTACATAAAAACTAGCATCTTGTCACTACTTCTCGTCTCGCTCTCCTGGGATAAAAAGCTCCATTTGACCCTGTTAATCTTAAGTTAGGTTCCAGATCTGTGCACACTTTTTGTCTAAACTTCCTCTGTATCCCTACAGGAAAGCAGACACAACTCGAAATAAGCATACTGTCATTGTACGTGGAAAGCGTTGTTGCTCAATTGCAAATGATCATGAGACAATTTGTGATAATTTTCACAATTTCTTATAATTATCACATCAGAAAAAAACTAATTTGATACAACCGACCAATCATTAAGCAAATTTCGATCAGGAAAAATTTAATAAATTTTGCGATTTCTTGTTGTAGTTTTTTGTTGTTGTTTTTTTGTTTTCTCATCTACATGAAAGTGAAAGTATCTGTTTATTCCAACAGAATCACAACTTCAATGTTGCTAGAACCTCCTTACCCGTTGTTTAGGTTAGCGAAAAGAAATTCGGAAAAAGATATTTGACTGTGCGTAAAGAATAAAAAAGGATTTATGCCTTGACTTATACCGATCACACTGGTTATATACTGGAATAAAAGTAGCTAACAAAATGGAACGGCTACTTAAAAATGTTTATTGAAACAGATGAAATAGGAACATATCACAAAATTAATGTAAGGGACAAAATGTCCCTTTGCATGGTTCTGGAACAACTGAAATCGTTTAGTTGTCCCTAACTTACCCTGTACCAAAACGTATTGTTGTGAACAGTCATGACAATATTTGCTGTTATTCTTTTAGAAAACTAACTTCTAGGCACCCTTAAAGCAGAACAAAGTATTGGAATTGCATGTCGACAAACTAACAATACATATTACATTACGTAAGTCAACCATTTTGACTACCGCAAAATCGAATTAACTTCTAAGCGATAAGCAATGACTGTGTGTATTTAAGCAATATTGAAGTAACAACTCAAAGTATCCAAAACCTTCAATAATTTGGCTATTGTTATTCTACTTGAAAACAGTGGAACGAATGAGAACGTGGGATTTTCTATTTGAAAATCACTTTCAAACACTTAAAAAAAACCAACTCACCTCAATTTTGGAAGTAGCTTCATCAGTTCCAAATCCAACACTGACAAATTATAAATTCACGTTTTCATTGTAAGCGAAGATATTAACAACTTTACGCTTAAAATGAGCTTTAAAAAAATTGGTTACTGATATTGTGCTGTGTTCGTTTCATTGAATATGGATTTTTAAGCAAATGTGAGATATTATTCTTTTAAAGTTTGTTAAAGTAAAACAAAGGTGAAAATATTAAAAATCACAATTGATGAATTAAACTATCAATTGCGAGGCTCGTTACCGTTCGTGTTGCAGTGGAAAAAAATTGTCAAAATATCTCGAAAAAATCTAGATGTTACTCGTGGTAACCGCAAGCATAGGTGTCTCTTATAGTAAGAACTTTGTTATTTTGACCTGAGATATCGAGTTAAGTTTTGCAGCACCTTCTTCGATTCTTCAAGCGAACAAAAAGTGACTTTCCTACGAGTCGTTAATTATAAATATTCCCATATAGCACCGCATTTTTTAAATGAATTAAAAAAAACAAGTTTTGGAACTCAGACCATGCGATTCTTAAGAATTCGGCGAAAAACTTTCCTGCAGAATCTGACTACATAAGTGATTCGTAAGCTAAAAATATAAAATCTTCAGCTCAAATTATTTTCAATTTCTCACCTGAAAATATTAATCACCGGTTGCTAAGTTTCCAAGTTAGCATTAAAGACACATGTTGGTGTCCAGGTTCCCTATATGTGTATGGGAACGCATACCGTATTTCTCCGCGTATAAGCCCAGGGCTTATATGATTTCGTAAGGCTTTTTGATGGGCTTATACGCGGAGGGGGCTTATACATGGTCCTACTTTTGCGTCAGAGGTAGATATATTATATCATACTACAAAATAGTCCCTAAAGCAGTTCGAGTGTCCTAGGTTGATTCAGATTCTGACTCAGAACTTGTTTCTTCAAATTCGTCGTCATCGTCATCATTGCTGCTCTCTACCATTTCAAATTCCTTTTCGGTTGCAGGCATTTTATATCCTTAAACGTGCTCCTACTTTTGCGTTAGAACGGGTGGGCTTATCTTCGGGGGGCGGGGGGGGGGGGGGGGGGGGGAATACGGTATGAACGATGAGTTCAAACACCCTACTCACTTTACTTCTAAAACAGGAATTGGAGAGAGGTCTTATTTAGCAACAACATTTTTGGAGGGATTAATTCAGGAAAGGCCAAAAAGTCAAAACTAGGTAAAATAAATAAATAAATAAACGAAAGGAATAAATAAACGAAAGATCCCTGTGAGAGAGGATGAGAGTGTGGCAAGCTCTCCTTCGTTGGTTATTACTTTTATTTTGGACAGTAATTAACACAATTTAGTTTTTCTGTTGGGACCTACTTTCGTTTATTTATTCAGATTTCTTTTCAACATTATCGCTTACGAGATTTTTTACATTTGAATGATTTGAATGACTTGAATGAATTGGTTCTTACATAAAAAGAAGTATATGCTGTATTCTGGAACTGAATGTGTGAGTTATAGATGGTGGTATCCTAATTTAGTCGTATTATGAGATGGAGGGAATTTGTGATATTAAAACCAAGAACACTTCATATGTGTTGATAAACAAATAAACTGTATAAATGTTTTACAACAACGCAAGCGAAACAGACATAATATTCCCCTCAAAGTTGAAAACAAAAGATAAGAGACGCAATTTGTTTGAAGAATAAATCAAATTTCACACTAGAACTCTTGATTATGATGATCTGAGATTACGACTTTGCTATGTTACTATGTTACTATGTTACGACATCTGCTGGGTATGTCAAAATCAGTTAGAAATAGCGGGTTGTGTTCTGTAAATTTCACCATCTTGGATTATGACCTAATGGCTTTCATTGAAGATAACTCCGATACGAAATCCGGGTGAATAACAAAATAACCCCTTTGAAATCTGTTGACGTTTTGAAATGTGGAGCAATGATGCGCGTAATCATCAAAAATTATCGGTCTGTATACTTGCGTGGACTTGGGTGTGTCAAAACGTGGCTTTTCGGTCAGTAACTCGTGATAAGTTGATGGGTTCGATCTAAATATCAAACATATCAGATCTGCGTCTGAGAAACATAATCCCAATATCATGTGCAAAACAGTATCACTAAATCTCTCATACTGCTTCCCACCGTACAATGAACTCGCTTCTTATAGATTATTTTCAAGTTCGTCGCATGGCAGGTAACATAGTGGTGAGACAAAATATGGCGAGCTTTTCATGCCATAATTATTTTCGGCATTTTTCCTATTTCATCATGTTATTAATTGGTTCGTTCGACAAAAAGAAAACTATTATCAATTTCATAACACATATTTTCGACATTTTTGTGGCTTACTTTTGAGAAATGATTTACATAGTTGTTTTCGGCAATTCTTGGAATTGAATTTTCGGCAAAAGTGCTTTGCGAGCCAGAGATGCGGGTTACTTAGAATATGGGACTCGGATAAAAATGGCGGAAGAAGCAGTCAGAAATATTTTACAAAAGTGTGCTGACCAATTATTGGCTATGCTAGAAGAAATAGGAAACGTCCAGCCTCCGAATGAAACTGGACCACGCTCGAATATACCTTCTACAGTCTCAGAAATGACCAGATTGTTTGGATTTAATCGATCTGAGGTAGAAGCAACACAATTCATTATTGATGCTTCAAGTTACCGATGAATACAATCAAGCCGATTGAAATCAATATTAGGAGAGGAAAGTTCACCCTGAAAATTTAAGAACATCGTTCGCACCACTTCGCACGCCATCTTTCTATTCTTTCCACGTGGTGCGACTTAATGTCCCGTCTATTCACCTGTAGCTCTCCACTGATAATAAGTTAGCAGATTTGCTTATAATTTGCAGAAAAAAGTATCATTAAGGGGCTGTTTATATGGAAGCCGAGCCAGCTCGTTTGCAGGGCTAGCTCTTTAGCCGGGCTGGAAATTTTTTCTGTTTATTTGAAGCGGGCTGGCCCTGCAAACGGGCTGACCTCTTTTTCATGCAAACCAAGCGGGAAAATTTAAGCGTCAGAAAGAAATATTTGCAAATTTTAACCCAATCAAAATCTGTGTATTTGTAACGAGGCTAGCCCGTTTGCCGGGCTGGCTCACCTGAGACTGTTTACATGGGATTATTTTCAGCCCGCTTGCCGAGATCTCGGGTAAAATAGCCGAGATCTCGGCAAGCGGGCCAGCCCTCCTGTTCATATAAACAAAATTCTTAATTACTTTTAAATTACCATGAAGGCGAGATCTCTGCTAAAGGGCTAGCCCTGCAAACGGGCTGGCTCGGCTTCCATATAAACAGCCCCTAAAAAATGTTTGGCAAATCAACCAAAAATATGATTTTGAACATTACGGTATAAAAATTGCATTATGATATAGAAAGATGTTTTGGGCGATGTTTCCAGTTATTTTGGATAAAATAAAAATATAATAAAAGTAAGGGAACTCATTATAAACTTGATGTGGGAAATAATTTTGGCACGAAAGGCTCGCCATAACAAAAAGCAGATAATTATGGCACGAAAGGCTCGTCATAACAAAAAGCAGATCGGGAAAGGAATTTGAGAGATCATCATTTTATACTTTGGGAAAAAACCCATCAATGTTCGTCACAGTGGAAAAAAATATAGTGGACTTAAAAAATGCGATTACTGCCTGTGATGCTCAGAGTCTTCATCGCACAATATGTACTAGTTTCAATTATAAGGGTCGTTGAAAATGATTTACGGCCCTGTTGCGTGGTTTTTCAATAGGCTGCAGTGGAGATATTATATCTAGTTGCAGCTTCAAATGATTTTCATATTGCGCATGCGTCAAAAAGAGCAAACAATAACAATCACCATAATCAATGAAACAATTTTCATACTTGTTGAGTTCCTTTAAAATCTTCTTTTTCAGTTTTCTTTCGCAAGCTTCACAATTTCTACAGGTGTGTTTGAAAGTTGACGGCGACGATAGAGATCTTTTATGGGTTACTTCTTTCACTGAAGCGTTGTCGTAAACCGGTGAACTGGCCTTTCCGTCTTTTTCATATGGATGCTAAGCAAACAATAAAAATAGTCTAGAACACGTTAAGTTATTGTCTCGTAAACACAAGAAGAGATAAGTCTAAGGTGGTATCTATCTTGGCTATCTCATTAAAAATTAGTATGCTGAATGAGAGATCTGTTCGTACCTGCGTGTAAGCATCCTTAGGAACAGGTGGAGTACTACGTGGAGATGAGGAAGCGACAGAACTTTTGTCGTCGTCAGATTTTTGAAGATTCGTTGGTGATGATAAACCACCCTCAAGTTTAGACCTACGTGTTAAAAGCACAGACGCAGACTTTGGCGGGGTCTGGAAACGAAGTTTTGGTGTGGACCTGGTTAAATACACGGAACCGGCTGATTTGCTGCGTGGTTTTATCTTTTTCTTCGTCTCTTCTGAGTTTTCCTGAGCATCAGATACTTGAGTTATAAAATTGTGAACAACCTGTTTCTCTAAAGACAAAAAATAACTATTTCTGTGTGATTAAATCAAAAAGTCAAGAAACCCTGGGTACGAGACTGCATGACATCAAACAAATAATGATTGTCTGCAAATCAAAATCTTGCTTACCATATTCATTGGCTGTATTAAGCCAACTGTCCAATCCTGGCAATGCTTTTCTGGATAATATGTCCTGGTTGTTCTGGAAAGAATCAATTCATAGTATTAGTCTCACGTCTAGATCAACTCAGCTGAAGACACTCAACAGCATTGTGATGCGTCTGTTGAAGATGAGTCAGAAAATGTCAAACGATCACTTATCCTGTTATTAGAACTTTCAACTAAGGATCTATATAACTACAAATAACAGAAGAGTATTATAGATATCATAGATATACCTTAACATCCTTTTTGCCGGCAATTCCATATATATAACCTGTAATTAAGAAAACAAAAATGCACTCAAATCTCTACAATTCGAACGAATTTCAAGGTCGTTGAAGGTCCGGTCATTCCTTGAAGGTCGGGTCATTCCTTAACGTTCCATTGTAAATGAACCTCCATAGAACACTTTCTACAAATCCCTTCGATCTTCGTTTTACAGAGAGTGTAACTCTACATAACACAAGGAAATAATATTTTCAGAAAATTCGAAATCTGCTAAAATATCCTTTGATTTTACAAACACTTCTAATTAGGTATCAAGAATTTCCAGACGGGGCTAAACAAAAACATTGTGGATGTGTAATGTTTTTCATGGTGCCACTTCACACTTTGCACCGCCCCCTTTCAAGACTTCCTTCGATCCGTTTTTGCATTCTATACAACATGTAATGCTTTATGTTAGAGTTGGGGATAGGACTGGCTTTCTTTGTCTTTCAAAAGGGTAAAATATAAGGCTACTATTTATTGTACGATTAGCTGCAAACCTCGTTGGCGCTTGTTAGTGTCAACTTCTTTCGCCCAAGCTTCTTCAATTTTCCTCAAACTTGCAGGCAGTTTCTCTCCAACGATTTCATCTTGAACTGGTCCTATGTAAATTGACCTATTTTTATTGTCTCATTAATACATCATAAAAGTACTAAAATGCATAGACACCATTAAAAATTGACCCAAATGGAATACTAAAAGCGCATCACGAAGGAAGATGAATTTTTCTTTGCCACTCATCCACAATTAGCGGATTATGGCATACGATTGGAATTTGAATGAGCGAATTACGTGATGACAAAGCAACACGTTTAAGTGGGCAAAACCTCTAGAATTGCAAGTAATACAGCATTTTTTTCATTTCCAGTGAAAAGCAGAGGGTTTTAAAAGTACTCAATTGCTTATAATCTACGAAATCAGGAAAACATTTTCCCTTCACCCAATTGCTCGAGTTTCGATTTACTTTTTTATGACTTCATCACTTTCCCTTTTCATCCAAAATTCAAAGTTCGTGGAATAAGCAATGAATTCATCTATGCCACAGATCACAAAACATAGCGAATGACTCTTCATTCGAGCGAACGGGCGGGATTAACATATTTTTGCTCGAAAAATATGTCCAACGCTAATTCTCGAAGAAGTTCATGACCATGCTAGGTTTGCCAACTATGTTTCGACTTTTTACGCTTGCGCATGACATTAGTCGGCATTGCTTTTCCCGCCTGTTTGCACAAATCTATTGAATGAAAAACTGGTTCACCTTTTTATTTTTGCACTAAACAGTAAAGGGTTTTCATTGCACAGTGTTGAAGTTAAAACTTGTTAAAAAAAACATAAGCTACCGTCATTCCCGTTCAATACGTTCGTTTCAAATTGCATTGTCTTCAAGTCGTCGTTTATTCTATTGAGCGTGTCGTCGTTACTCTTGTGAGAATATCCCAACGGTAAGCCGTTATAGTGATCGGTCATAATCAGGTTGTTTACGGAATTCTGGGTAAGAAAGAAAACAACTAGTACGCTATGTATAAAAAACAGACCTTGTGAATAGACTGTGAAAACTGAGATCTTGGTGAAACTAGAAGATAAGCTATTTTCTCCTTATGACGTCATCATTGTGAAAAATGATTTTCGGATAATAATGTTTTGGTGTGTAAATTCTTTACCATCCCATTCAGTTTATGATCAAAATAACTTTCTAAAAAAAGGCTTTTTATTTCATTTTCCATTTCAGAACAAAACTTCTAAGAAAACTATTTTCTTGAAATATTTTTTTCATTTTCGAAATTCGACGGCTGACAATGTTACATCAAGAAAGGATTGTGAAAAACACAGAAACAGTATTGATAAAACAAATTTATTATACGAAGCTTTTCGTAAGTTACTTTTTACATCTTCAGGTATTATAATTCTTAAAAGCTAAAAATACAAATTATATACACTGTTATTTACATTTAAAAGCCATCTTGGGGGTTTACGTAATGCCATTTTTAAACAGATTTAAGAAACGTATGTCTAATTGGTCATTTATAATAGGTTTGTATCTTCTTATAAAAAATGCCTCAATTATCTTTCTTCTTTGATTGTTTAATGGAGCTTGACAAAGTATTTTCCAATTAAAGCTATGTCCCGGGTTGTTGATTAAATGCTTAGCGGGCTCTGAACTGCCCTTAGGATGCGCATGCTCAGACCATCTAACTTCCACGTTTCGTTTAGTTTCGCCTATATAACAATCTCCGCAACTACATTCTCCTTCGTAAATTACACAACTTTTGTGAACTACTCTGTCTTTCAGTGGGAAAAGATTTTTCTAGTGTTCCAAAAAATGCGTATGTTTAGTTTCTGATGTGTTATTAATTCTAAGTAATTGGTGAAGTCTCTAATTGAATCCTCATTCCTATGGCAATATGGTAATTGAATTGATATTGTTCGTTTCTCTTCCTGAAACAGCCAATGCGGGATAATAAACTCTTCTTCTTGTGCGTTAAAAGACTTAAACACAGAATTTATGAATCTGCTGGGGTATCCTGCGTGTCTGAACTTTTTGTAAATTCTCTTCTTTTCTTCTTCGAAAAATGAACTGATCCTATGAGCTCGATGTAGTTCACCATTGATAACATTTCTCTTGTATTTCTTGGGCACTTGGGAATTCCAATGAAAAGGTAATTTTGTGCTCTTTGGGTACACCATAAATTCTAAGCATTTAATCAACAACCCGGGACATAGCTTTAATTGGAAAATACTTTGCCAAGCTCCATTAAACAATCAAAGAAGAAAGATAATTGAGGCATTTTTTATAAGAAGATACAAACCTATTATAAATGACCAATTAGACATACGTTTCTTAAATCTGTTTAAAAATGGCATTACGTAAACCCCCAAGATGGCTTTTAAATGTAAATAACAGTGTATATAATTTGTATTTTTAGCTTTTAAGAATTATAATACCTGAAGATGTAAAAAGTAACTTACGAAAAGCTTCGTATAATAAATTTGTTTTATCAATACTGTTTCTGTGTTTTTCACTATCAAACTATGGCTTCGTTATTTATAAGAAAGGATTGATTGTTAAGGGGCTCCTCCATGTAAAACTACCATATATATAACGGCTTACCTCGGTTATCATGGACTTGTACGAACTTCTTGGTGGGTTACCAGACCTCTTTTTGTATCTTGAACAATAATCTCGATAATATATCGACTTTCCCGCATCTTTCTTCTGCGCGCAAAGGTTTGGTGGTAATATGATGTGCCTCGGCATAGCGCCTAAATGACGAAAACGTATAAATGCAAAACGAACCCAGCCTACTCTAACTGTTCCAATCAACTGTTCTAATCAACTGACTCATCTCGTCAGCAAAAGGGACCTGCATTCGTGAATTGAATGAATTTGTAAACGAAGATAAATATATAAAAAATTCAATACTTATACTTTAAATTCTTCTTACTCATCTGAGTGATAGCAGAAGATTAGAAAAAATCCTGATATTTTATTGGTTTTCTCTAATTCCCTCCGTTTTGCCCCAGAAAATCGAAGCATTTTACCTTTTGAAAGGTTGCAGGCAACAAAGGGTGCACAATGTCATATGAAGTCAGAGCAGCACCGTATATTTATTGTAACTCTTATGTTATCGGTGTTCTATTTAGTAAATTTAGTAGCACTGCTAAATTTCGAAATATTGCATTAATTTGTTTGATATACAAGCAGCTGTAACTATGAAATTGAAATTCTTATAACATCTACAAGGTCAATACAAAAGAAATTCAATTCTATGAGAAAATAAAGTTATGAAATGAAAGATATGTTCGAAAAATGAGAATGGATTTTTGATCTAACTGAAATCTGTGGTTATATTTAACATTTTATCCTAAAAAAGTTTCCGGTTTAAAATAGAGTTTCCGGAAATGCTCAGGAAATGAGCTTCTCGTTGTTTTAAACTTTAACAGCATGTTAATTAATTTGAAAAGTAAAGAAAAATTCAATTGATATATTTCTGTTTGATAGGTAAGTCACGTGGCTTTTAGCATCATGAATACAATGCATTTCGAAGATTTGCATTGTGGATGGATTCGAAATATTTACTCCTTTTTTCGTAAGCATCATCTTCAGTAACAAAAACCCATTGTTCATCTGATCAAGAAGATCATGGGAAAATATATATATGGGTTCAATAACTTGATCCCATGTTTGACTTAAGGCCAAATTGCAACGAAATTTTTTTGAGACGAAAAGAGTCAAATAACCCCTGAAATTGTCACATTTCATCAATAATATGAAATATTGTGTATTTGTTTTTGTTGGGTTTTTTTTAGTGAAAAATTTAAAGAACCTGTAAATTTTGGTGGCAGACACCTACCAAAGGAATTTTTTTTATTCTTTAAAATGAACAAGTTCCAATGCCATTTATAGCCAGAAAATTGAAGTTCATTATCAAAATTTTTTGACTTTTGGTTGGGTTTTTAAGACAAGAATTTTATTTACGATAAATTTTCAAGCATCGACAGATCAATTTGGTCTATAATTTTGATTTATAACATCAAAATTTTGTTGCATATACTAGAGGAGCTAGCTAAAAAACTGCAGCATTTGAACTTATGCTAGTGATTTGGTTCAACTTTATGAAATCATGAAATGGAAGAATGAAATTCAAGCAATTTAGAAAGAGAAAAAGTTTTGAGTTTGTGTGGTTACTTAGCATATGATAAGTATAATATAAGTTTATTATATTCAGCATCTCAGAAGATGCACGCTTATCACAGTTGCTCACAGTTAGACAAGTCAATCCTTAAATTTTGGAAAAGTGAGTCCCGGTTACTTTTATAACATTTATTTTTACCAACATCGAATTCGATGATAGCTTCGATTGTTGTACAAAAATTCAAATAAAACAAAACTTTTGTTACCTTCTTTCCAAGTGAATCTTGAGAGACGTATTTGAAATCTACAACTACACAATATTGTTGCGAGACACAAATATTTAGCAAAAAGATACTAACAACAGAAACTTATTATTTTTTTAAGTCCCGTATACATCAGAAGACTGTTTACCTCATTAAATTATCGATTTCTTTATGAATAGAAAATACGATAAATCAGATTTAAAAAAATCAGTGTTTGTCTGTCGTGTAAAACAGACTTTAAAATAGACACATAACTTTGTCACCATAGTAATTATGTAAACGTTGCTAATAGTGATGTTAAATTCACAATCATTCAATTGTTTCCATAACATAACATTGCGATTTTTTTTAATTCCCAGACGAGCTGGAGAGTTTTAAAGTCTGTTCATAAATTATATGCACTGATTTCAGCTTTTATATAAAAACCAGGCTCAAGGGAATTTATGTAATTTGCTAAATCTGGTTTCCACATGGTAACTGAAATTAGTGCACATATTTTTTGAACAGACTTTAAACGAGTTAAATTTACTCGAATGAAAATATTCAGTTTGTAAACACCCTAACACGGCGCCCAAGATAACGAAAAAACATTTTTAAAAGCAGACTTCAATCTATCTGTCTAACGATCAAGTATTTAAAGATTCTAGTGGGAAAAATATTTTGCGTACCCAAAATATCCAACACCTTAAAATAATTGATCAATAATTTGGAATGCAATTCTTTCAATGCAAGCCCCTCCCCCATGGTTGTTTTGAGTCTCATCAATAGTAAACGATCCTGGAAATGGAAGTAGAGCTGACATACATAAGAAGGAGGGACCATTCTTTATGTGTACAACTTTGTCGAACAATTTCCAGTCATCAAAACTCCTGAGGGAAAAAACTTCTACAATCGGTTTGGATGAGCGAGTTAATATAAAACTTTTTATCTAATTCCTTCAAACGCGTCCGTGGTATACGTTTCATCTGACAATACAGAATTCTACATTTGTTAGATTATGAATATCAAATAACATTAAACGAGAGGGGGGATTTCACATAGCTATAGTTAATTTTCGGTATCAGACACTCAAATGTCTTGTGCTAAAGCAGTTATTTCAAGTTATGACTTATCGCTCCATCATCATCGTGTTGTTTTTGACCAATAAAACCCCCCTTCAACCAAGCAATAATTCAACAATGGTAGACTCCAGGGATTCATCGCAGATGATCTGCAGGTATCACTTTGAGGTATCCATAGCAACCGTCTTGACGCTCACAGTTTCAAAAAATTCGTTTTTTTCGTTGATTTCGCAATGTGTCGCTTTTCAATGTTTTTCGTTTTGTTGATGTTGCTCTTCACTTCGTCTTGAAGGCGCGTGAAGAACTGATTACTCGATTTGATTTTACTGACAGCGGCCATGTTCTTTTCGTTCACGATGGTATTTCTTGTTCCCTTTTTAAGCTGATTCAGCGCTTTCTTCTTTGCTGACGTTTTCGAAATCTTGCCAGTTTTCGCCTTCAGCTCTTCTTTTCGCGCCTTTTCTTTAGCGGCGAATTTCTTCTTCAACTTCTTCTGTCGGCGTTCACGTTTCTTATCTTCAACACCTTTCTCGCTCTCGCCTTTTATCTCGCCCATCTTCTTCTCATAGATCTCCTCTGGCGCAAGCTGCGAAGCGGTTGTCATAGTAATCGGTGTCACCTCCTCCATCTGGATAGTCGGCGTGTTTGTGATGATTCTCAGCTCTGGTTTCGGCTGCAAAACAAAATTCAATAGCTTACAAAAATTTGGCCAACACGCCATAATAAAGATGTAGGACAGTCAAGGAAATAAATAAATTGCGTTAGGCTGAAATCTGGTAGCCTGGACACTAACCTCTCAGCGAATAAATCCATCCGAAATGAGTCACAAATCACTCAAAAGAAAGTTAAAATCAACAGGACTTACGGGCTTAGGTGTAAAGTAAAAATTCGATAAAGCATCCAGTTTACAAAACAATTTCTCCATTAACTTTTTGACGAGTACATGATCTTCATTTTCCTTGTCTTCTTTATCAACCTGATGGAAGAACGTCGAGAATATTATGAGAACAACCAACAAAACCTCGCAAACATTCCATCAAAGTTAGCAGTATAGGTAGATATCCAGTCAACCTGTGAACAGTCATGGTGACTGTGTGTATTAAGTAAGTACAAACCATCACCTGAGCCTGTTTCAAGTATTCCTTCTCATACACTTCTGCTAAACTCAATTTACTCTTTTCCATGTTCAGTTCTGGTGCTTTTTTGTATTCATAGGGCTGTGTACGAGGTTTCACTTTCCTCTCGACGTCATCCCATGCCTAACATAAATAGATTGAAGAGTAAAGTACTCACAACACATTTGGTGGAAGTCAAGACTTTGTTTTTACAAGCTATAATAATTCTTTCACAATGCAATCAATTCATGGGGAAGATGACCATTTCAACAATGTTATGTTATCCTCAACACGAAGTATATATACTATACAGAACGCATGTCGAAACAAACACTTGGTAAAACCCAATGATATATAAGCGAAACGCTAGATGTCAAACTCCCGTAAAATCACGCTTACAGAACTGAGGCATTGGTAGCCATTTTTAATAGTGGCAAAAAGTCCTTCGGTGTAAGGGAAGTCACACACGAACTGAAGAAAAAGTTACTGTTTATTAGTTTTAGAATTGTTGCTAAATTTCCTAAATAAGAAATAAGAAAAAGTACTTCAATTTTATTACTATAGTGATGGCTAATTGGTTGCAACTGTCCCAAAACAACATATATATAATAAGATCTGCTTGCTGGCTGCAGTATTATGAATGTTTCCTTTGCTTAACACTAAACACTTTCACGCTGAAAACTCTTCTCTCTTGTATTGATTACTCATACATGCAATTCTGGAAACAAGTTTTCATCTTTTTGTGGCCATTATTGATTTGATTCACCACATTGTTTTTGTTGATTTTAGATAGTGTGAAACAGCCATGTAACTGATGACCTTATTTGCTTCTTCATAACCAATTTTGTGGACAGAAAGGGATGGTTTAACAAGGCTTACATGACCCTTTTGATTGGTAAATGAAAGATATGGAATGGTAGACAGTGATTGTTGATTAAAACTAGATGTGGTGCATTGAAGCATTCTACACCTTTGTTGAAATCTTATGAATGATTTAACCAGCAATGTATCCCGAGATCGATCCCATGTACATTGGGAATTGTGTGGAACTTTGATGTGATATCAACAATGCAAAGATTTTTTATTCATTATAGAGCATTTCATCATTTCCATTTGTTGAGGAAAAACACAGATATTGTGTTGCACATCAAAATTTAAGATTTGATTTGAATTATCTGATACCTGGATTATTGTTTAAGCATTTTGTAACCTTTCGAGTGCAGGTTTGTAATGGACTTTATAGTGTTGCAAATATCTGCAAAATCAGGATGACCTGAATTCATCAAAGATTATATTGCATGTTCTGTAGGAACTGCTCAATTTTAGTATTTATTTGTGACCATGGAATTCTACACAACTGTTGGAAATTTTTTTCTCCAAAACGTCAATGCTTAATTTATTATCTTGAAGATCATTTAATAATTGAATATGTTTCCATCTTATTTTTAATACCCCAGTCAACAATTCCTTTTATATCTTCAGGTGCATTTTTTGCAAGCTTTAACTTGTGGCACACATCAGAAATGAAAACAACATAATTGGTAAATTTGAACTACCTTGGGCTAAAGGTACAGTCGACTGAAAGCAGATTCCTATCAATATAGCATTTCCCTACCAGTACTTTAGGATGGCTACTCAATTCAGAAAGTATTTTCAGTTAATTGGGGCTGAGTCTTCTTTTTCGTGTTTTAAACTGGGGTTTGCTGTGTTGATGATGATGCATAAGTTGAGCTGGTGAGCATAGAGTCTTAATTGATGATTTTCTTGAAACTTTTTTTTGATGAATTTTTTGCGAAAATGAAAATGGATTTCTGCCACTACACTTCATTTTTCATGGAAAGCAACCATCTGGCACACGATTCTTGATTATATAAGGCAAATTTATGGAATTGAATGTTGTTTTTTTTTATCAAAACAGTTTATACATCCATCCGTTGAGCAAGATTTTGGTGTAAGCTCACTTTCGTTTTTTTAATGTTTTGCAACTATTAAAGATGGCTACCAATGCCTCATTTCAATACGCCAAGTCAGACATCTGGCATGTAGCTTTTATATATCATTGGTAAAACCATACAACAGATGAAACACACACCTGGTCTTTGATCCTTTGTTTGATTATATCTTCTAATGTCTCTGTTGTCTCTTCAGTGATGACAGGTGCTGAAGTAAAACAAAAAGCCCTTCTAAATCCTCTTTTTCATGAGAGTTCAGTTCTCATGTGCAAGATTTTGCTTGTTGGAAAATTTTTTAATTGTAGTTTTGAATTTACAGCATTCCAAATAATTACACAAGAAGGTTTTAAGCCACAAACCTCCAACCGACGTGTGGTCAAATGTCACATAATCTTCTAATAAGCTGTTTACTGGCCTTTCTCTTGAAGTGGTTTCACCTTTCAGCTGCCATGGTTTGTCTGATAAATTGGCTTCTTCTAACCTTTTTATCTTCTTCTTCATCTAAAAGTGGTTAAGTGAGTTCTATACCTCCTTTAGTATTTAGTAAGTTTATCCCATAAGCAGGGTTCATACCTCCAGTCATGTTGGCAGTTAGGTTGGATCAAAATGTATTGCTAGAGGGCAACACCTTAACAAAAATATGAGAAAGTACCTCTTCTTGCTGTTTTTCATGAATAGATTTTTCATTTACTCCTCCATCTTCACCATCCTTCCCATTTGAAACTTCTTCATCCGTGCCACTGTTTTCATCCTGTATTTCATCATCCTGTATTTCATCATCCAAGTTTACCTCAGTACTGTGTTTCCTTTTTTTGTTTTTCAGGTGGGGAGCTTTTGAATCATCCGGTTCGTCAAAGAAATCTGCATATTTAATGTTTGTGACATCAATACTGAAATAGAAAGAAGATAATAGATGAATAAAAGAATTTGAAAATTTATATTGATGAATACAGTGATAAAAGAAATTTCATTCTTAACAGGTCATCAACTCTCAGAAGAGTCAACAAAATGAGCTAGTTTTTTGGCAATGCTTTAGTAAGCCTCGCATATGACATATAAACCATTTTCCCAAACAAATCTAATCACATTCAATTTCCTAATTATGTCTAGATTTTTTTGACTTTGTCTATGCAGCCCTACAAGTTTTACATAGCACTCCCTAAGAATCCCAGCCAAACAATTCGCTATGCCCATCCATTTCCCAATAAAGTGAAAAATGTCATGTCTCCAAAATATCTGGTAAACACTCTACCTGGCCCAACCTATCAATCATGTAATTAACTTACTAGTTTATTATTATGTAAATGTGTGTGAAAAATAAATGAATTCTAGACTTTTGTATAGAATAATTGAAAACAGTACATTACACTCATTTTTCATCTATCTTGTAAAAAGGTATTGAATTTTATCATATAGGTAACCAGAATGAGAATTAGCTTATAATTGCCTTATTGCCTTGTCAGTATTTTAAAAATTTTTAAATTTTATCCGAATTTAGAAATATTTTTTCAACTGAAAATATTTACCATTGTGGAATCTCAATTTTCCTGAAGAATGTCTAAGACATTCACAACTGAATGATGTCCTGACAAGAACCTCTCAGTATGAAGACTTAGAAGACTGGTAAAAACAGTTAGACAAACTTCCTTTTTTCCTTAGGTTTTTCAAAAAATTTAATACTTTTTCCATTTCATCAAGTTCATTCTGCAAACACAAATATTTTATGTTATTAAAAAAGAAACTCCATCAGTGGTTATTCAACTATTTACGCAGGTAATATAAACATTTTCATTAAGAAATAAAACGTCAAATCACATAATTCCACATATCAGATGGTGGAAGAATCTGAAGACAACATCAAAAGTAGAAGGCTCTATACTCTATTTAATACACAAAGTGTCAACACATTTTTCACCATCTTGATTGGACGAATATTTTTTCGCAAAGCAATTTCGATAGGGAGTTGAAATTATTTTAACCCACATTGGCACAGCAGAGAAAAGAAATTTTTTGCTCGAAAACCAGAAAATATTTAATGCACATGCTCAAAAGTGGTCGTGGAAATAGCACTTTAAGCTACTTATATCCACTTTGACTTTTACAGCAGTGTTCTGTATTCGCCAAGTTAGACGAATCACTAACTTGGAGATATGTCACTTAATTTAGTGGTGAATATCTAAGCTGTAATTTGGACTTTCGGCTACGGAGAATTTTTCTGTTTTTTTGTCAAATCACTCTCACTCGACCATTATGTAAACACTTTACAATCCAAAAGATTGTGCGACCAGGAACATTTCTGTGTTTTTCATCTTTTAATTTTTTCTGCAGCTATTTAAACGCTATTTGGCTTAATTAGATTGCTGACTTTTCTTAACTAGGCAACATTCCGCTAAATGAATTAAGCTTTCATAAAATCATCAAACAGTACTCCATTTTAATGTTCAAATAATAATTACAGAAAAATGTTAACTTAAAGTAAACTATTATTAATCTATTAGCAGAATGCTCATAGAGCAACATTTTCCTGATTAAGTCTGGTAGTTCTTGTATAAATTATTTTCGTTTCCTGTTGTTGTCAGCATAATAATATGATGAAGAAAATTTCAAAGTGAACTGTAATTTTGACTTTACTAAATAACTATACCTATCATCATTCAAATCATCATCTTGGAAAAAATCGATACTATCATCATTTACATCTGTTACATCACCATCTTTTTGCAATTGTTCTCTTTGATCTTGCTCATCTAGAAATTCTTCCATTTCCCTCAACTTAAAAAAGTTGTCATCAACAATTGTTTGTTTATATTTTTTTGAATGACCCTTGACTTTATCATTATCATCAAAACCTAAGTCTTCAAAATCAGGGCCATCAGACAAATCCTCTTTACTCATAATGCTTGAAGTTTCATTATTATCGTTGACCAACTGTAGCTCCTCCTCTTCTTGTTCATCATCATCATCATCATCCTCTTCTTCGGAGTCTTCATCTGACCCATCAGTTTGCTTATTACTTACGTTATCCTTACCAATCAAACTGAAACTACTACCTAGGAATTCCTTCTTATGATTATGAAATTTTCTTAAGATAGGTTTGTTTTGCAACTGCAGCTGCTGCCAAATTTGCTCGTTATCAAAACCAATAGTAAGAAGTTGCTTCAGCGAGTTTCTGTTCAAGTCGTCATGCAATTCTTTAATAAGATCGTAAAGAAGTTTTGAGGAATTAATTAGACTACTGTGTAAGCTTTGTGGACTTTCTAAATAAGTGTGTGCGTTAGTATAAAGTTCGTCAATATCTTTAGTGAGGTATTCGAACGTGTTTACAGCAGCCATCTTTATCTCATCCATGTGAAGCAACAGTGTCTTCCTTTAATCGACATTCTGGTGAAACGTCAATGATGAATAGTTGGGTCTTCAAGGCAAAGAAAATACATCGATAAAAAACGACCTCACACCCGTCACACTAGGTAATTTTTGTGCAAACCTAACGGAAAGTTATATTTATCTGGGGGTATTAATTACTAGTGCAGTTCAGAAACAAACATGGCTGCTACAAGTGCAGGTTGGTTATGTTACTTAATTCTTTATAGTTTAACGATTTCTATGATTACAAATGAGGCAGCAATGATTATTTTAATGTTATCAATGCGCACATTTTCGAAATTTGACACAGTAATAAAGTTTTAACCGAAAAGAAAACACCTCTTGGACGTTTGTTGGTTTAAAAAATATTGGTACTGGACTTTTTTTTTTAACACCATTTTAATCATTTTGCCAAGATGTACTGCTCCAGATGATATGAACTTAAATTAATAGTTCCATAACAATAGCTAAAATTATTCTAGCAATTCTCCTGGCCAAGTTAGCCTGATGTGTCAAAAGGCCATTCTCCTATTTACCGTAAAACTGGGTGACTTCGATCAATTTTGCCACTATTTTAAAAATAACTTCCGATATACTAAAACACTACTCCTGAAAATCATTATATAATCATTATATACCGTCAACCGTCTTAACTTCAGATATCCTTCCAAACTTCAGACAAAAAAAACATATCCACAAAATACAAACCACGTTAGCATTTCCAAAGATTGCCGTGTAAAATCCTGACGTCATAAAAAAATTTGAAAAATAACTCAACTTCAACAGTTATTATCTTTCTTTTGGATCGCGCTAGCCGATTCCAGTTTTTTTTATTGTTTTCCTTGATTTTTTGCCTTTCCGGCGATATCTAATTTGCCCAGTTTGCTATTCGGTGAAATACTTAATTTACGGCTGAGAAATGATCTGATTTGCCGGTTTTCCCGCCTGTGGCCACGAAAATATTCGACCAGGAATCACTTTGATGTTCAGCGCGGTGGATTGAACTTTGTAGATTATGTAAAAAAGGGCTGGGGAATCAAAAATCACCCGGAAAAGTTGTTTCCGATAGCCCTTCTATGATATTTCATTAATTTTCTGTTATATCAGTTACAATTTTTTCGCTCGAAAAAAATTTTTTCTCTTCCGGTCCAAAAACTATCACTTCTATCCTTCCTCTTTCCATCTATGTAATTATTTTCCTGTAAGTATCACTCAATCCAGTGAGGAAAAGCACCTCAAAGTTGGCTATTTCACCCCTGATTTCAATGTTGTCCTTTTCCGAAAAAATATGAACGATTCAAATTTCAAAATGGCAGATTTTGGTATAAATAAACATTTGACAGGAGTAAAATAAGTTGTATATTCATCACCTTTGTTTTTAAATGATCCATTATTGATATGTTTTATCATTCACAAAGCCTTCACTTTCCCTTTAAATATATAACAGTTTCTTATATGAAGATAAGTTATTTTTATTATTAATGATTTATAATAAAACGTTTGTTAATAAATTTAATATCTTACCGAAATTAACTGTTTGTTGTCTGTAGTCCCAGATGTATCTATTATCAATGATTATTTATGTCTATTTGTCAGTTCGCCCAATGAAAAACAGAAACAAATGAAATTGGATTTTGATATTATAATATATACATGTCTTTATGATACGTCTTGTTTGTCGTCTCTTGATTTTACCCTGTTGCTAGGGAAAATTTGGGGTAAATTATGAAATTCACTAGAATGTATAAGCACCACATCTCATATTTACTTATTTTCTGTTAATCAGAATCAAAAGTTGTCAGGTGCCTCATTATAATTGTAACTACTTAAAATGTGCGTATTGTCTTGATTTTACCCCGTTGCTAGGGAAAATTAGCGGTAAATCTTGAAATTCACTAGTATATATAAGCACCACACACCATATTTACTTATTTTCTGTTTAAACAGAGTCAAAAGTTGTCAGTTGCCCCATTTCTAGTATTGTAACTACTTGAAATGTGCCTTTTGTCTTGATTTTACCCCGTTGCTAGGGAAAATTTGGGGTAAACCTTGAAGTAATGTGTAATTTGGTTCTGATAACTTAATGTTTCTTTGCTCCACCTTAGTTTGAAGTAGTAAAGTATCTGTTTTTTTGGAGCTTCTGCCTGTAAATTCTTGTTTTAGCCCTATTTTATGTGTTGTTGCCATGGAGGGAGATCCCTGTTGCTATGGATAGTATTAATTGAAAACAAATATTGCTCTTTGTAGTAAATGGTTATTCAAATATACGCTGAAAATATTAAGTCCAAATTATGAAATGTTAAAAAGTTATGACAATATTCTTCAACCTTATTTTCAAGAAAAAAGTCCAATGTTTTGGTGCCATTAGACATAATATTACAGTTGAAAACAATAGGGAAAATATCTAACAGAATGTCAAGAATTGCCCCAAATTTCCAATACTAAATTTCCTATAACTTCGGAACGGCTTATCGATGAGAGGTGTATGACCCCTCATTTTTCAATTTCCGCGCCTTAGCGAAGGAAATTGTTTGATTTAGACATTCTATCTATCTCTTTCTTTCTCTCCGTAACAGTTTTTTGCCGTTTTCGGAAAGTCCGTTCGGATTGTTTGTTTCTTCAGAATAGTTAATGACAGACCCAAAACTCTATGCAAAATGTAATCCAAAAAGGCCACTTTCAATATCAATTCATAAAAATAATAAGCCTTTTATACTTTTGGAATACTTTTAAAAGTTATTTTAGCCGTTTATGTTGAAAACTTCCCAATTCAGTTATCTTTAAAATTTCTTTAAAAAGTCAGTAAATATGCACGCCGAACACGTGAATCGTTCTCGAACCGTTTGGTTTATGTTTTGAGGAAATTGTAGAATTAGAAAAAACTTTGAAGAAGAATTTTAAGACTTTATCTACTATTGCAATCGAAATATAATCATAAGAACATTCCTTATAGAGGAAATATTGGTGTTTAGCTGACTCTGGGAAAAATTCTTGAAAAAGAAGGTGAAGGTTTTGATAGTAACCGAAACTTTGCTGTGAAAAAAACTTTCAATATCGCAGCAGAAATGTATTATAGTATCAAAACATTACTGGTGAATACATCTTATCAATAAATGCATGAAACATGTTCATTTCATTTAATAAATATTACACCGAAAGTTGAAGATATTGAAAAAAACAAACAAATGAAATCATAGCCAGCACAAATCACTAGTGAATGAATTGACCCACAAACATACATACATACTGAAAGTATAAACAATTGCAA